>CANTUV010000061.1:13612500-14212500 GCA_947685225.1 Garcia nutans | reverse complement strand
CATTAATCCTTTCTGGCTCACAGCCTTGGAGTATAGTACTTCAAGAGCCTACAACAATTAGACCTATGCTGACAATGTAGAATCCAGTCATGACTTAGTCACTTTCTCACCCAAAGCAATGGAACCTGAACAAATTCAGAAGATGATAGACAATGTAGTTCACACCAAGATGGAAGAGCTAAAGGGGGTCTTGGCTAAGACCACGAGAAGCGAAATGGCTACAATGTTTAGGAATACTACCAAAGTATCTACTAGTACCAAGAAGCATAATGAGAAAGTGGAGGCTAAGGTTGCTGAAGTAGCCTTCGATGAGGACAAGATGGTTATTGATGATGATGCATACTGGGCTCAATACTTTCAAGATCCTCAAGATAAGAAGAATGAGCTGAAGGTTGTGGAAAACCACTTGTTGAGAAGATTGAAACTTTTGATATTGAGAAGATGATTGCTGATATGGAAAAGAAGTTTGAGAAGAAGCTGAAAATCGAAGAAATGTTAGAAGTGGACAAGCTGTTTGAATAAGTGTAGACCCTTAATTTTTTACCAAGTCCAATCCAAACATTTTAAAATAGTCCCATATAATTTTTATAGTATTTATTATTTATTATTTATTTTAATCATATTTATTTTAATTTAAAAATATTTATTATTTTCTTTTTAAATATACTATTTATTATAATAAAATAACATTTATTATTTATTATTTATTTTATTATTTTAATAATAATGTAGTTAATTATAAATATTTTAAATATAATGTTTTTAATAGTAAAAAAAAATAAAAAAATATACATATAAAAATGATAAAGAATAGAAAATAAAAATCGGACGGTTGAATGGTGGCCAATTGGCTTGCTGCAGGCTAATTTGCTGCAGGCATTGATAGCGGTGAATTGGCATTCCAAAGGCCAATTCACTGCAGGCAACAACTGCGGCAAATTGGGGCTCGTCCAGGCGCCTCGCAGCCCGCAGGCCCATTAGCGCGCGCTGCCGATTTTGTCAAAACCTTCTTTTACTCGGTTTTAAAATTTTATTTCCTAAACAATTTTATTTTCTTAAACAATTAGTATTAGGTTTTTTATTTTTTTTCTTATGAATACCATATTAAAACAATTACAAGGGGACCTTGGGACTTTCTTTTGGAGAAGAACCTTTGGACTTTCTTTTGGAGACGGACTTTTGGAGCTTTTAGAGTTATTTTTTCGCCAGAAGCTAAAAACTCAAAAACTATAGCAATTTTTAGTGAGAAGATTAAGGTAGCAAGCAAGCAAGAAGTGACTATCTTAGTGTTAGCTCATCCCAAATTTTTATTCAATAATTTTGGTGGAGCCTTCAAACATAGGTATTTATATCTAATTTTATTTATCAAAAACCATCTTCATCCATTAATCATTGATCAATTAAAATTGATGAATTATAACTCTCAAAACTGATATAACAATCCCATAACTATGAACATCAACGGATAAATTTGTTTATTCTTTTAAAGAACACAGTAGCAATTATTTAGTTTTTATTAAAAAGAGAATTTTATATAGTAGCTATTTTGTTATTTTAATTATTACCGTAGCTTAGTTTTTTTGTTAATCAAAACCATAAACCACTTAAAATTGTAAAACCCTAATTAAATCAATTTTCCAAAATCTTCACAGTAGCCTCTTCTTTCAAAAATAAATATGATAGTGTTATTTTTCTTAGGCATCCAAACCTTAGTTCAATTCAAATCTTAATCTATTTTAAAACCCTAATCAAATTTCCAAAATCATCATAGTAGCTTATTTTTTTTAAAAATATTTAACTTTTAATCTTATTTTCATAGGTTTGTATCTTATTTACTTAAATTCTAAATTCTAATTTTAGTCACACAGTAGCATAATTCTTCTAAAAAATAAACCTAACAATAATATTAGTTCTTTAAGATTCCAAAACTCTAGCTTTTAGATATAAAATCCAAAACCCTAAATGTTATTTAAGAAACCCTAAGTTGATACATAAACCTAAATTTGCATCTTTATTTGTTTCATTATTAAGTGAGTATTTATTATATAGTTTGATTAATGATTTATTTATATCTTCAATTTATGTCTTCAATGAGTAATTTATTTATGATGAATGGTTGGTTGGTTATTTTTATTGATTTGCTTTGATTTCAAAACATTTTAAGAGGTATGTTTCCATATTTTGGGTACCTCATGTATTAAGCATCATGTAATTTAATTTATGTCCTAGTTTTGGGATTAATATAAAGGACACATTTCTACCTTTTGGTGGGTATCCTATTTAGTTTTAGACATTGGACGATGTAAGGACATGTTTCCATCCTTAGATGGGAGTCCATTTATTTGTTTTGTTTAGACCTTGTCATGATTTTTAATAAAGTATTTATTTTAATTATTGCATCTAGTATGGATAATATTGTATTAATTAAGAATTTTATAATATTCAGACCTGAAAAGGAGGCCGGTTCCAATAAACCGAGCATTATGGGGGTGCTGGGTCATTTCTCACCTTCTCCACATATACCCAACTTTTTGAACCCATTAGGGGGTTGGGGATTCCTTAGAAATCGAGTCATCCATCCCTTTCTATTTTTCTGGCCTGTCCAAGTGGAGACTCAATTTTCTCCAGGCTTAGGGCCATCTTTTCTAAGGCGCTGAGCCTAAACAGTCCCAAAGACTAAAGCTAATGAATTGGTCTAGTTACTTTCCTTAGGTTTTATCCCAAATACTTGTTGTTTGACTATGATTGGTATATTTTGGTTGAAACCATGTCTTATTTGGTTTGTTCTTTTTCTAATATGACCTACCTATATTGTAAGCTCAAAAATAATTCTTTTCCTTTAAGATCCAAAAGACCAAAACTATTTTTAAAATTTTTAAGAAGGTCTTTGGACATGAAAACCTTTTAAATGGAATCTTTTTACACCTTATGGCCCAAACAAACCAAATTCTTAAAAGGGCTTACAAATATTTAGGTCAATTACGAAATACCAAAAATCAATTGTGAGCCTAGCTTATGCTAAGAACTATTAATCATGGGCTTGTTTTCATCATGAATCATTAGTTACTTTTTCTAAATAAGAAATCTATTTATGATAAACCTATTAATTCTACTTTAATTCAGTAGAGCATAAAAGCTATTTTAGTTGAGATTTAATTGATTAAAGCTTAATTTATAGGAGCTATCATGGATCGACTTCCATGTTAGAAATACAACTATTGGTTAAACCAACCTAGGGAACTTTTTGAAAACAAAATATCCCATATTGGTATTTTGATTGACCATATACCTAGAAAAAGAGACTCGCCATTCGTGTGTGGAAGTTATAAGGTTGGAAGGAACGTCCTAATTATCTTTGTTTGTTATTTATTTGTGCATACATGCATACATGCATTTGCATCACATATCATTAATTCTTTCTGGCTCACAGCCTTGATTACAGTAGTTCAAAAGCCTACAATAATCTGACCTACGCCGAAGACGAAGAATCCAGTAGCAACTCAATTACTTTCTCACCTAAAGCAATGGAGCCCGAACAAATTCAAAGAATGGTGGATGACATCCTCAATGCTAAAATGGAAGAACTAAAGGAGACCCTGGCTGAGACGATGAAGAACCAATTGACTACAATTTTAGGGAACAATGTTGAAACATCAGCTAGCACCAAGAAGCCAAAGGACAAAGGGAAGGCTAAGGTTGGTGAAGTGGTTTTTGATTATGACAAGGTAGTCGTCGATTATGATGATGACTGGGCTCAATACTTCCAAGATCCTTACAAGATAAGAGGAAGGAGTCGAAGGTTGTTGAAAGATCGGCTGTGAAGAAAACTGAAACTTCAAATGTTGAAAAGTTGATTGCTGACCTGGAAAAGAAGTTTGAAAAGAAGTTGAAAATTGAAGAAATGTTCGAAGTTGACAAATTGTTTGAGCTAGATGAAGAAGTTCCATACAAGTTCAAGATGCCATCCTTTGCTAAGTTTGATGGAACCGGAAACCCTCACCTCCATGTGAAGCAGTATTTCACTGCTATATAGTCGGCCGAAGCTACTAAGGCTCAAACCCTAAGGTACTTCATGCTTTCATTGGATCCCATTATCCAAAACTGGTTCAATACCTTAGATGATGGCACCCAAAAGAGTTGGGATATGCTATACAAGGACTTCATCCAACAATATGGTTACAATGCTGAATTGAAAGTTACTCAAATGGAGGTGGAGTCCATTAGACAAAGGCCAAATAAGAACTTCGTAGACTATGTGAAGAGATGGAGGAATAAGGTTGCATTGCTCAAGAGAAGGCCCGATGAATCCGATCAAATTAGAATGATTGTGAGGGGGTGTTATCTAGCCTTTGCAAAAGGATGTCTCATACACTTATTCAGGATTTCAAAGACCTTTTGCAAGTTGGTCTACAAATTGAAGAGTGGGAAAGAGAGAAGAATGCTTTCAGTGAGAAGGAATGAGAAGGGAAACAACCAATCTAGTAACCAAGGCACACAAAAATCAGTTGATGTTAATGCTATTGGCCAAAGAGGAAGAAGGTAGTTTTTAGAATTGGGTAAGCCGTTGTCCTGGATCCTTAATAAGCTATAAAAGAAGGGATTGTTACAACCCTTAAATCCTTGTCCTTTGCCTAACCCTCTCCCACCTAATTTTGATACTAAGGCATTTTGTCAATTTCATCAAATGCAAGGGCACGACAAGGATAAATGTGTGAGGTTGAGGCATAAGATCCATAATTTGATTGATAATGGGAAATTGCTTGAGCCCAACAAGCTAAACACTAAAGATAATCCATTGCCAAGGTTCAATAGGCTACCACCACCGGTGACCTTCATGATTGGAGGAGGTTTTCATAAAAGTTTTGTCATGTCTTCTTTCCAAGATGTGGATGGAGAAGAAACCAAAGAAGAAGTGGTGTTTAGCAAAATTGAACAAGCTGTGATTGGAAAAGAAGTAGCAATATGTGTTGTGAACAAAATTTGGGATTCAAGCGATAGTGATGATGATCTAGAACCCAAGAAGGAGGAATGGATCTGGTCCGAGCATGAAGAAGATGAAGTGATGAACACTAGGTCAAGTAAACCTTATGCCAGGCCACCACCCAAGGAAATAGAAGCTAATAAAGGAAAGAAAGTTGAAATTGGGAATAAAGAAGAAGAAGATGACACTGTTCTTAAGCAGTTGAAAAGAACCCAAACAAGTGTTAGCATTTGGGACCTATTAGCCACTTCTTAGAAGCACCGTGAAACTATGGCCAAGGCCTTGGCTAGCATGCTAATTTCCACCTCTGTAACACCGAAGGAGTTGGTTAACTTTATGAAAGTTGAAGGAGTAATGAAGTGCAAAGAGGTTCAAAAGAAGAGCGAAGTTGACATGGGAATGGTATCTTTCTCAGATGCGAATTTACCGGAAGAGGGGAGAGATCACATCCTCCCTCTCTTTATCAAAGTAGAAGTCAAAGGACAAAGGACTCAATGAGTGATGGTTGATGATGGGTCTGCCATAAATGTTTGCCCACTTAAATTTTTTTCAAAGCTAGCTATGTCAACAAGGGATCTAAGCCCAACTGAGTAACCATTAGGGCTTATGACAATACTAAGAGGCACGCCGAAGGGACATTCAAAGCTATTATGAAGGTTGATCCAATTGAATTTATGGTTTTGGACATACCTATTACTTTTGCTCTACTTTTGGGATGACCATGGTTTCATCCTCTTGGTGGAGTTCCTTCTATCCTTCATCAAAAGATCAAGTTCCCTAACAGAGATGAGACAGTGGTCATCGAGGCCGAAGATAATGAGGTGGTCAATGTTCTAATGATTGAAATTGTAATATCCCAAAGTAGGCCCTAAAAGTTTTAGAGTAATTATTGTTGTATTTGGATTTAAGGTAAATGTTGAATTGGAAAGAGAAAAGAATCTAAGAAAGAGTGTATATGTTGTACAACATATGCAAGTCAATATGGGAAAGTCAAAAGAAGAAGATATTTATTTATTTTAAAGTAATTAATTAATTAAATGGGAAATTAAGTAGTGGAAGAAGATATTTTAGAATATTTTAATACTATTTTTGCTTGGTGGAGGTTTAAAGAGAAGAGTTGACTTTGTATTTGCCATTCATTTTGTTCTTCTTTTCTTTTTCCTTGGGTTGGCCAGCCATCAAAGAAACAAGAGAGCAAGAGAGAGATTTGATCTTCCAAACTCAAGATTGAAGGAAGTTTTCAAGTGATCAAGTTGGAAATTTAAGAGTTTCTTCATCCTTGGTAAGTTTTCCACTTGATTCTTTGATTTTCTTTGAGTTTGTAAGTTGAGTTTGTGGTTGATATGTGTTTGTTTGATTGTGGTGTGTTTAAGAGTGTTTGGTTCAATTGATTTTGGATTTTGGAGTTGGATTGAAGGAAAGAGTAAGATTGTTGGAAGAGTAAGTGTTGTGGTTATGTTTTGGGTTTGTGGTGATGATTATGATTTGTGTTTGATGTATGTTTTGAGTTGTTTTGGTGTTTTTGCAAGTTTGTTATGGTTTTTGAGTGTGTTTAATTAAGTTTGTTTGAAGTGGAAAATGGTGGAAGTAAGAGGGTTGTTGGATGTGTTGCCGTTGTTGCCGGAATCTGGATTTTTGGCCTGACACGCCCATGAGCACGGCCAGGTCTTTAGGCATGTCAATGGTTCTTTTTTCTGGATGGGTGACACGAGCAGTGACACGCCCATGTCACTGGGCGTGTCATAGCTACTGTGTTGAGGGAGGATTGACACTGCCATGAGCGCGCCCGTGTTGTTGGACGTGTCAATGTTTCTGTGAGATAGAATGTATTACACGTTCAGTGACACGCCCGTGGTTTTAAGCGTGTCAAAACTTCTGTGTTGTGGAGTTAGGGCACGGTCAGGGACACGCCCGTGTTGTTGAGCGTGTCATGTGTAGAGTTTGCCCTAGTTGGTTCTTAGTCTTATTATCTCATGGGTATCTCTAAGTGAGTGTGTATTATTTCTTTTTGAATTAGGTTGTGAAGAGGTTGAGTTGACCTAACCTAAGTGTGAAGGATTCTTGGAAGAGGAAGTGTATAGATTGGGGTGAATTGGTTTTGAGGTAAGTACAAACTACATGGTTGCATACACTTACATGATTTTGATACTTAATACATATTTGGTTGTAAATGTGTTAAGTGATCTATTGTATTGTTAATATATTTGATAAATGTTATGATTTGTATAATATGAATGATATGATGAGCCTTCAATATGTATGTTAATGTAATTGGTTGTGTACACTTGAATGATGAATTGAGTTAATGTGATATGAGACATGATGAGAAATGAAACCCTTGTTGTTGGCTATGATAGTGCAAATGAAATAATTGGGGCATGGTTGCCTATTTGATTATGGAATATGAAATGAGAAATGAAATAAGAAATGAATTGAGAAAGAGATTGATAAAGAGATAAATGAAATAATTGTGTGATTAATATGTTATTCATTTTTCAGAGTTCTGAGTTTGACGGCATGCCTATGAATCACTGGATAGGTGAAAAGACCGAGTCGTAAGCTGATTCCAGTTGAAAAATGTGAAATATGTGAAATATGATGTTTTTGGGGTGAAAAGACTGGGTCGTAAGCCTCAAAAATAGTAACAGTCTAGCCGGGTTGAGGATCTCCTCGAGTTTAGCCGGGTTGAGGTCCAAGAGACTGGGCCTGTTACACTATCCATGGATAGATATATATATATATATATATCGCCTACGGGCTTGATGATTGTGATTATAGACCAAAGCAGTAACTCTGAACTTTGAATAACATATTAGTTTATTTTGGGCCCATGTTTGTCTTTGCTTTAATATGAAACTATGAAGATACAACATGATGTGTAATATGTTTAAGGATGTGGAAATTGTGAGTATTACTTCATGAACGTTTTGGTAAGTTATTGAATAATGTAAGGTTTTGAAATATAATATTCTTTTGAATTGTTTATGAAACTTGATTGTGTGACATTGGCATTGCATTGAAGCATAATATTATTGTTGTTTGTACCATTAAGCCGTTGGCTTAGCGCGATTGTGGTTCATCGTGCAGGTGATAGGGTCGAACCGGAGAGTTCCTCTAGGCCGAGTAGAGTTTAGATTCTGAAGTGTGGATTGTGAGCTTAAAGATCAAAGACTGACTGCCAAATATGTACAAACTTTATGTTTTGTAAAATTTGTTTTTGATGTATTTGTATTTGTAAATATAACTATAATTTCCGCTGTGTATTAAATGAATGTTTTATTTATTGTGTTTAAGTTTATGTATATTTTTTGTAAAAAGATGTGAGTAGTTTGTTTAGTAAACCGTGACATTTCTATATTCAGTATATGTATATTACGATCGTATTAGCATGCTGTGTATGTATACGGGGTATAGGGGTGTTAGAATTGTTTTGGTATCAGAGTCTAGGTTTGAGATTCTCAACCTAGGTCAACTGTAAAAAAAAAGAAAATTTTGATTTTTAAAATGTGATTTTTGAATAAGATACATGTTTTGGTATTGGCAGTCTCTGATCTTTAATGAGGTATATTCTGCTATGTTTGCAGATATAGGTAGTGATGGCGTCTCAGTCACGTCAGTCTGTAGAAGGTAGTGCTGAGAGTGTAGCTCCTAAAGAGAGTAGAGATAGAGCTAGGGTTGATAGAATTAGTGAGGCCCCTGTTCCTGTGCCAGGGAGATCAGCTGCTGATGAGGTTCCGCCGGGTTGGTTACGGCATATGGTAGAATTGTTAAGGAGAGCTCCCGTACAGCAGCCACCACCGCCACCACAGCCTCAAGTGCCGGTGAGGCATTATGATAAATTGAGGAAGTATGGAGCTGAGGATTTCTTGGGTACTACAGATCCTGCAGTAGCTGAGCAGTGGTTTGATAAAGTGCAGAGGATATTTATCCAGTTGCAAGCTACTCCTGATGAGAAATTTGATTATGCTAGATCCCTTCTTCAGAAAGATGCTTATGATTAGTGGAAGATAGTTCCTCATGCCATGGATGATCCACTTACATTATCTTATTATGATTTTCTGAGGGAGTTTGAGCAGAAATATACTCCGAGGGAGTATAAAGATGTTAAGAAAATGGAATTTCTGAATCTGAGACAAGATAACCGGACAGTGACAGAGTATGAGATAGAGTTTATCCGGTTGAGTTACTATGCCGGTGGGATTATTTCCGATGAGATTGATCGGTGCAGGAGGTTTGAGGAGAGGTTGAGGCCCTCTATTATGTTCATTGTTGCTGGTTCTCGATACCAGGATTTTTCTCAATTGGTTGCAGCAGCTAGAAGTGTTGAGAGAGCACAGGGCATAGCAGCAGCTGCTACCGAGGAAGAGACCAGAGTTAGGAGACCCCAGTTTGAGGCAGGGTCTTCGTCTATGAAGAGAGGACGAGGAAGTTTTGTTCCGAGAGTCAGTAGGAGCTTGAGGCAGTCGGGTAGGTTAGTTCAGTATCAGAGACAGAGACCGAGACCTACAGTTTCTGTAATGAGTGCTCCGACTCCAGTGGTTCAGAGATCTACTCCACCTGTATGTGCCCATTGTGGTAGGATACATGGGGGTGTTTGTTGGAAGATTGGTGGATCAGCTGTGTGTTTCAGATGTGGATCGCCTAACCATTTCATTAGAGAGTGTCCTGAGCCACAGGATGATAGACAGACTGATACTGCAACTTCTCGACCCAATGTCAGCAGAGGTGGTCGAGGGGGCAGAGGTTTCAGTAGAGGTGGTAGACCTGGGTTTAGTCAGAGAGGAGGATCTTCATCCAGAGGCAGTAGGCCAGATGAGGCCGGATCTTCTTAGAGAGTATATGTGATGCAGAGGCAGCCGGATGCTTCAGCAGTTATAGCGGGTACATTTTCTTTATTTGATATTCCAGTTCTTGCTTTGATTGATCCAGGATCTACTCATTCATACATAAGTGCATCTATCTTGCCTGTGTCTGAGTTGCATTCAGAATCTTTAGGATTTGATGTGTTGGTGACAAATCCTTTAGGGCTTATTGTGGTAGTTAGCAAGGTGCATCGTGATAGTTCAGTTGTGGTGCAAGGTGAGGAATTTTTGGGTGATTTGATTGAAATGCCTTTTAAGGAGTATGATTTGATATTAGGCATGGATTGGTTGGCTAAACATGGAGCTGTGGTAGATTGTCAAAAGAAATGTGTTACTTTGAGAACTGGTGATGATAGAAATGTGATGGTGTCTAGTGAGTAGAGACAACTTGCATCCTTGTTTGTGTCAGCAGTTGCAGCTAGGAAGTTGATTAAAAAAGGGTGTGATGCTTATCTTGCTCATGTTGTGGATACCAGAGTAGTGGGTTCTCAATTTGATAGTATACCCACAGTTGCGGAATTCCCAGATATTTTTCCGAAAGAGTTGCCAGGATTACCCCCTGAGAGAGAGGTTGAGTTTGGTATCGATTTATTGCTTGGTACCACTCCCATCTCTTTTACTCCTTATCGAATGGCACCTGCTGAGTTGAGAGATTTGAAGGTGCAGTTGCAGGAGTTGTTGGATAAAGGGTTTGTTCGCCGTAGTGTTTCTCCGTGGGGAGCCCCTGTTTTGTTTGTGAAAACAAAGGATGGTACTTTGAGATTGTGCATAAATTATAGGCAATTGAACAAAGTGACTATCAAGAATAAGTATCCTTTGCCTCGGATAGATGATCTCTTTGATCAATTGAAGGGAGCAGCAGTGTTTTCCAAGATTGATTTGAGATCAGGGTACCATCAGTTGAGAGTCAGAGCTGAAGATGTTTCTAAGACAGCTTTCCGCACAAGGTATGGGCATTATGAGTTCTTAGTGATGCCTTTTGGATTGATGAATGCACCTGCAGCTTTCATGGATTTGATGAATAGAGTGTTTAGGCCCTATCTGGATCAGTTTGTTGTGGTCTTCATTGATGATATTTTGGTGTATTCATGTAATGAAGAGGAGCATGACAAGCATTTGCGGATTGTGTTGCAGACCTTGAAAGAGAAGCAGTTGTATGCTAAACTGTCAAAGTGTGAGTTTTGGATTGATCAAGTTACTTTTTTGGGTCATATAGTTTCAGCAGAGTAAAGTTGAAGCTATTTTGAATTGGAGTCCACCGAAGTCTGTAACTGAAGTTAGAAGTTTTCTGGGTTTGGCAGGTTATTACCGACGCTTTGTGAAAGGTTTTTCTTTGATAGCTACTCCACTCACCAGATTACTGCGAAAGGGAGTCAGAGTTGTGTGGACAGATAAGTGTCAAGCTAGTTTTGAGCAGTTGAAAGAGATGTTGACTCAAGCACCTGTTCTTACTTTGCCTGTGGAAGATAAACCATATGTGATTTACAATGATGCTTCACATAATTGTTTAGGATGTGTTTTGATGCAAGAGGGTAAAGTCATAGCTTATGCTTCTCGGCAGTTGAAGCCGCATGAACTTAATTATCCGACGCATGATTTGGAGTTGGCCGCCATAGTGTTTGCTTTGAAGATTTGGCGACACTACTTGTATGGGGAGAAATGTTTTATCTACACTGATCATAAGAGTTTGAAATATTTGGGGGTTCAAAGAGAGCTTAATCTTCGTCAAAGATTATGGTTAGAATTGATCAAAGACTACGACTGTTTGATTGACTATCATCCTGGTAAGGCAAATGTTGTTGCTGATGCCTTGAGTCGGAAGTCTTTGGCAGGTTTGTCTATTTATTCACTTTCGTTGCTTGTTGAGTTGAGAGCGTTGCATGCCAGTTTTGAATCATGTGATGATGGTGCATTTTTAGCTCAGTTGCATTTGAGACCGATGTTGTTGGACCAGATAAGGGAGGCTCAATTGGCAGATAAGAAAATTCAGAAAATTGTTTCAGATTGCCAAAATGGAGGGAGACGAGATTTCCATGTAAAAAGTGATGGTAGCCTTTGGTTCAAGAATAGATTATGTGTTCCTGATGATGCAAGTTTGAGAAGAACTATTTTAGAGGAAGCACATCAATCAGTTTTTGCTATGCACCCTGGGAGTACTAAAATGTATCAGGATTTGAAGAAGTATTATTGGTGGTCAGGTATAAAGAGAGACATAGTGGAGTTTGTATCTAAGTGTCTCACGTGTCAGCGGGTGAAAGCTGAGCACCAAGTTCCAACAGGGTTGCTTCAACGTTTAACAGTGCCTGAATGGAAATGGGAGAAAGTGACAATGGATTTTGTGTCTGGTTTGCCATTGACTCAGAAGAAGCATGATTATATTTGGGTGATTGTTGATCGGTTGACAAAGACAGGTCATTTTCTTCCAGTTAGGATGGATTATTCTCTGGAAAAGTTAGCCGAGTTGTATATCAGTGAAATAGTGAAGTTGCATGGTGTCCCAATTTCTTTAGTGTCTGATCGAGATCCATGGTTTACTTCAAGGTTTTGGAAGAGTTTGCATGGTGCTTTGGGTTCTCGATTGCACTTTAGCACTGCTTTTCATCCGCAGATAGATGGGCAGTCAGAGAGAGTTTTACAGATTATAGAGGATATGTTGAGAAGCTGTGTCATTGATTTTTCAGGAAGTTGGGACAAATTTTTGCCACTTGTGGAATTTGCTTACAACAACAGTCATCAATCTAGTATTGGTATGGCACCATTTGAGGCATTGTATGGTAGAAGATGTAGGACACCTTTATGTTGGAATGAACTTGGAGAAGGCAAATTGATTGGTCCTGATTTGGTTAAAGAAACGGAAGAGAAAGTGAAGATAATTCGGGATCGGTTGAAAGCAGCTTCAGATCGACAGAAATCTTATTCAGATTTGAAGAGGAGAGACATAGAATTTGATGTTGGAGATAAAGTATTTTTGAAAGTGTCTCCTTGGAAAAAGATTTTAAGATTTGGTCGAAGAGGGAAGCTGAGTCCTCGTTTTATTGGACCATATGAGATATTAGAAAGACTTGGACTAGTTGCTTATCGTCTTGCTTTGCCACCTGAGTTGGATAGAATTCACAATGTCTTCCATGTTTCTATGCTAAGGAGGTACAGATCAGATCCATCTCATGTTTTACCAGTTGAATCTATTGAGGTGAGTTCGGATCTGACATTTGAAGAAGAACTAGTTGCTATTTTGGCATATGGAATGAAAGAGTTGAGACATAAGAAAGTGCCAATTGTGAAGGTTCTTTGGAAGAATCAGGGTAGAGAAGAGGCAACTTGGGAAAGTGAGCAAGCGATGTGAGAACAATATCCTCAGTTGTTTCAGAATTAATATCAGGTAATTTCGAGGACGAAATTTCTTTTTAGAGGGGGAGAATTGTAATATCCCAAAGTAGGCCCTAAAAGTTTTGTAGTAATTATTGTTGTATTTGGATTTAAGGTAAATGTTGAATTGGAAAGAGAAAAGAATCTAAGAAAGAGTTTATATGTTGTATATATGGTAATATATACAACATATGCAAGTCAATATAGGAAAGTCAAAAGAAGAAGATATTTATTTATTTTAAAGTAATTAATTAATTAAATGGGAAATTAAGTAGTGGAAGAAGATATTTTAGAATATTTTAATACTATTTTTGCTTGGTGGAGGTTTAAAGAGAAGAGTTGACTTTGTATTTGCCATTCATTTTGTTATTCTTTTCTTTTTCCTTGGGTTGGCCGGCCATCAAAGAAACAAGAGAGCAAGAGAGAGATTTGATCTTCCAAACTCAAGATTGAAGGAAGTTTTCAAGTGATCAAGTTGGAAATTTAAGAGTTTCTTCATCCTTGGTAAGTTTTCCACTTGATTCTTTGATTTTCTTTGAGTTTGTGAGTTGAGTTTGTGGTTGATATGTGTTTGTTTGATTGTGGTGTGTTTAAGAGTGTTTGGTTCAATTGATTTTGGATTTTGGGGTTGTGTTTTGGGTTTGTGGTGATGATTATGATTTGTGTTTGATGTATGTTTTGAGTTGTTTTGGTGTTTTTGCAAGTTTGTTATGGTTTTTGAGTGTGTTTAATTAAGTTTGTTTGAAGTGGAAAATGGTGAAAGTAAGAGGGTTGTTGGATGTGTTGCTGTTGTTGCCGGAATCTGGATTTTTGGCCTGACACGCCCATGAGCACGGCCAGGTCTTTAGACGTGTCAATGGTTCTGTTTTTTGGATGGGTGACACAAGCAGTGACATGCCCATGTCACTGGGCATGTCATAGCTACTGTGTTGAGGGAGGATTGACACGGCCATGAGCACGCCCGTGTTGTTGGACGTGTCAATGTTTTTGTGAGACAGAATGTATTACAAGTTCAGTGACACGCCCGTGGTTCTGAGCATGTCAAAACTTCTGTGTTGTGGAGTTAGGGCACGGTCAGGGACACGCCCGTGTTGTTGAGCTTGTCATGTGTAGAGTTTGCCCTAGTTGGTTCTTAGTCTTATTATCTCATGGGTATCTCTAAGTGAGTGTGTATTATTTCTTTTTGAATTAGGTTGTGAAGAGGTTGAGTTGACCTAACCTAAGTGTGAAGGATTCTTGGAAGAGGAAGTGTATAGATTGGGGTGAGTTGGTTTTGAGGTAAGTACAAACTACATGGTTGTATACACTTACATGATTTTGATACTTAATACATATTTGGTTGTAAATGTGTTAAGTGATCTATTGTATTGTTGATATATTTGATAAATGTTATGATTTGTATAATGTGAATGATATGATGAGCCTTCAATATGTATGTTAATGCAATTGGTTGTTATCACTTGAATGATGAATTGAGTTAATGTGATATGAGACATGATGAGAAATGAAACCCTTGTTGTTAGCTATGATAGTGCAAATGAAATAATTGGGGCATGGTTGCCTATTTGATTATGGAATATGAAATGAGAAATGAAATGAGAAATGAAATGAAAAATGAATTGAGAAAGAGATTGATAAAGAGATAAATGAAATAATTGTGTGATTAATATGTTATTCAATTTTCAGAGTTCTGAGTTTGACGGCATGCCTATGAATCACTGGATAGGTGAAAAGACCGGATCGTAAGCCCATTCCAGTTGAAAAATGTAAAATATGTGAAATGTGATGTTTTTAGGGTGAAAAGACTGGATCGTAAGCCTCAAAAACAGTAACAGTCTAGCCGGGTTGAGGATCTCCTCGAGTTTAGCAGGGTTGAGGTCCAAGAGACTGGGTCTGTTACACTATCCATGGATAGAGATACATGGGACCAATCCAAGAAAAGCCCGAGCCAATCATGTTAATGGGAAAGTTGATCCCAGGTTTTGAAATTTTTGTTGATGTTACCAAGCTAGTGGAACAAATGAAGAAAGAGCTCACCTTGCTAGCCGACAAGGAGCCCTGTAACATCCCAATGACCCTAGGCTTATGACTCGATCTTTTCACCCAGCCCACTTCAAGGGACTACTACGGTACTGCTTCCCCTCACGGTTCCACAACAAGATTTGTTTATTTGGCCCAAGTCACCCTCATTTTGATCCCAAGACCTCCTTAAGAGAGTCTTTTTCACTAAACTAGAAGAAATGGTACTCGTTTAGTGAAAAAGACTCTTAAGGAGGTCTTGGGATCAAAATGAGGGAGGCGACCCTTGACTTAGGACAAATAAACAAATCCTGCTGTGGAACTATGAGGGAAAGCAGAATTGTAGTAGTCCCTTGAAGCGGGCTGGGTAAAAGGAGTCGTAAACCCAGGGCCGTTGGGATGTTACAGTTAAAAAATTTAATAACATAATTTTTCATTTGTTTATGATTCACAAAACACACATACAAGCATGTGCCCAATAAACTAATATATTATTCAAATTTCAGAGTTACCGTTTTGGTTCAAATTGACACCAAGTGTCTAGCTCCGAAGGTAAATCATATCATAGTGACACCAAGAGTCTAGCCCTAAAGGCAAATAGTGAGAATAAACTTATATGTAACATCCCAACTAGGCTTCAAGGGCTACGCCCTACCCATCTTCAAGGGACTGTTACATCCTAGGCATGCCACCAAACACAAAACTCTAAAAATTGAATAACATACTAGACATACAATTATTTCATATGTCTCATTCTCAATTCCTTTCTCATATTCCATTTTTCTCATTCATATCAATGTTATTTCATTTCATCACATCACTGGGTATTTCATAATAAAATCATATTCCATACAATTTAGCCATTTACAATGGCTTTTCATAATGTTTATAATGCATACATATCAACTCACATGCCATAACACAATGTATATGGATTTTCAAATGATCAAGTAGCTTAACACATTTTTCATTTAAAATGTGTTAAGTCAAAATTAAATGTAAGTACTTTAAAACTATCAAAGCATGTACTTACCTCAGTAAGCACGTAAATGCAAGCTTAAAATCTCCCACCAACCTTCACTTCCAAATTGTTCTTCAACACTAGGATTGAGCAATTCACTTCTCCTTAATGCCTATACACAATGTGATTAAATACAATCATTTAATATCACATTTTAAGGCATTTTCAACATTAAACCCTAATTAAACATCACTCTTATATAAATTCCAAAAATTTAGCCTTTCCTTACTTTAACATTAGAATTCCATTCTATTCCATTTAAATTAGTGTTTTAAGTTTATTTATATTATTAAAAACATATTTTAACATGTTTCATTCATACACATTACTTAAATACTCACTCTTATTCAAAACCCTAAAATGGCATAACCTTCACCAATGAAGGTTTTTCATTCTAACCTATTCCAATTATTAATCCAAGCTTATTTCCTTCACTAATACCATGAATTAACATGATTTAAACATTAAAATTCAACAATTCACCATTCTTTAAAAACTCCCTTTTCAAAACCCTAAACTCAATACTACCTCATCAAAACTCTAACCAAACTTAATCAAATCTACTATTTGACTTTAAAATCCTTGTTTATGCATCAAAACAACACATTTGGAATCAATTTTCATAATTAAAACACATGAATCTAAGAATCCAAATTTTTCATAACCCTAAATTCTCTCTCTTCACCCAACTCATCCCAAACTTAATCATTTCTTCCATTAAACTTGAAAATCATTAATAATTAATCAAAATAACTTCATTCATACAGAATTAAACAATTAAATCATGCTAATAGAAAATTTCAAAATCCACATATTCATAGTTTTCCTAGAAATTTAAAAATTAGGGAAGAAAGCTTACTTATTAGAAAATCACCAAAACTCCACTTAGTTCCTTAAAATCTCTTCAATCTTAGGTAGCCTTGAAGAAAAAGAAGATCTCTCTTTCTCTTTAATGTTGGCATGGTTTTGAAGAAGAAGAAGAAGAAGGAAAAAGATGAATTTATTTGACTCTCTTTCTTTCCACTTAAAAAATATCACCACACATATATTATTTTATTTTAATAAAAAAATAATTATTTAATTATTTTAAAAATCGAAATTACCTCTTCCAACCAAAAATAATTAATTTTTAATTTTTTTTAAATAATTTTAAGTTTATAAGGTATAATTATCACTTTGCCCTTGGACTTTTGACTTTTCATTTAAAAGAGTTGACTAATGTATATGTTAGGTATATTTCACATATACATTCTGTAACACCCTTGTACCCCATATACGTACACCACATACACCCACATATGTAATATACACATACCGGATACAAGAATGTCACAATCCATTTTTCTAGAAACCAATCTTTAAACTTTAACACCAAATCATCAAAGATCAATTTGAATAAGTTAATTATTCTCCCCCTCTACAAAAATAATTTCGTCCTCGAAATTACCTGTTCTCAAGTCTAGAACAAATGGGGATACTGATCTCGCATCACTTGCTTACTCTCCCAAGTTGCCCCTTCCTTAGCATGATTCTTCCAAAGAACCTTCACAAGTGGCACTTTCTTATTTCTCAACTCTTTCACTTCATGTGCCAAAATAGCCACCGGTTCTTCTTCAAAAGTCAGATCTGAATTCACCTCAATAGATTCCACTGACAAAATATGAGATGGGTCTGACCTATACCTCCGTAGCATAGAAACATGGAAGACATTGTGAATTCGATCCAACTCAGGAGGTAAAGCTAGTCTATAGGCCACTGGTCCAACTCTTTCTAATACCTCATGCAACTCCCTTTAGGACTCCATGCAACTTCACTATCTCACTAATATACAGCTCAACCAACTTCTCAAGAGAATAATCCATTCGAACTGGAAGGAAATGAGCTATCTTCATCAACCGATCAACAATCACCTAGATGGCATAATGCTTCTTCTGAATCAAAGGTAACCCAGTCACAAAATCCATCGTCACTCACTCTCATTTCCATTCAGGCACTGATAAAGGTTGAAGCAACCCGAAGGAACTTGGTGCTTGGCCTTCACTCTCTGACAAGTGAGATATTTGGACACAAACTCCGCTATGTCCCTCTTCATACCTGACCACTAATGATGTTGCTTCAAATCATGATACATCTTAGTACTCCCAGGGTGCATAGGAAAAGCCGACTGATGTGCTTCCTCCAAAATAATCTTTTTCAAACTTGCATCATCAGAAACACACAATCTATCTTTGTACCATAAACTACCATCTCTTCTCACATTAAAATCTCGGCTCTTACCCTTTTGACAATCCAAAACAACTTTCTGAATTTTCTCATCTGCCAATTGAGACTCTCTAATATGATCCAACAAGACTGGCCTCAACTGTAACTGAGCCAATAAAGCATCATCATCACATGATTCAAAACTAGCATGCAACGCTCTCAACTCAATAAGCAACGAGAGCAAATAAGCAGTCAAACCTGCTAAAGACTTCTGACTCAAGGCATCAGCAACAACATTCACCTTGCCAGGATGATAATCAATCAAATAGTCATAGTCTTTAATCAACTCCAACCACCGTCTCTGCCAAAGACTTAACTCCCTCTAAACACCCAAGTATTTCAAACTCTTGTGATTTGTATAAATAAAACACTTCTCTCCTTACAAGTAATGTCGCCAAATCTTCAAAGCAAAAACTATGGCTGCCAACTCCAAATCATGCGTCGGGTAATTAAATTCATGTTGCTTCAACTGCCGCAAAGCATAAGCTATGACTCTATCCTCCTGTATCGAAACACAACCTAAACCACTATGTGAAGCATCACTGTAAATCACATATGGTTTACCTTCCACAGGCAAAGTAAGAACAGGAGCTTGAGTCAACATCTCCTTCAACTGCTCAAAGCTTACTTGACACCGATCTGTCAATATGGTGAGTGGAGTAGCTATCAAAGAAAAACCTTTCATAAACCGTCGATAATAGCTTGCCAAACCCAGAAAACTTCTAACCACAGTCACTGTCTTTGGTTAACTCCGATTCAAAATAGCTTTAACTTTACTCGGATCAACTCTAATACCCTCTGCTGAAACCACATGACAGAGAAAAGTCACTTAATCAAGCCAAAACTCACATTTAGACAGCTTAGCATATAATTGATTCTCTCTCAAGGTCTACAATACAATCTATAAATGCTTATCATGATCCTCCTCATTATGCGAATACACCAAAATATCATCGATAAAGACCACCACAAACTGATCTAGATAGGGTCTAAACACCCTGTTCATCAAATCCATTAAAGTTGCTGGTGCATTCGTCAACCCAAAAGGCATCACCAAGAATTCATAATGCCCATACCTTGTACGAAAAGCTGTCTTGGATACATCTTCAGCTCTGACTCTCAACTGATGGTACCCTGATCTCAGATCAATCTTAGAGAATACTGCTGCTCCCTTCAGCTGATCAAAGAGATCATCTATCCTAGGCAAAGGATACTTATTCTTTATGATCACCTTATTCAACTGCCAATAATCAATGCACCATCCTTCTTCTTCACAAACAAGACAGGTGCTCCCCACGGAGACATACTAGGGTGAACAAACCCTTTATCCAACAACTCCTCCAACTACACCTTCAACTCTCTCAACTCAACAGGTTCCATTCGATAGGGAGTAATAGATATGGGAGTGGTACTAGGCAATAAATTGATTCCAAACTCAGCCTCTCTCAGGGGCTATCCCTGGCAACTCCTCAGGAAAAATATCTGGGAATTCAGCAACTGTGGGTATACTATCAAGTTGAGAACCCACTACTCTGGTATTTACAACATGAGCAAGATAAGCATCACACCCTTTTCAAATCATCCTCCTAGGTGCAACAGCTAAAACAAACATGGATGCAAGATATCTCTGCTCACTAGGTACCATCACACTTCTACCATCACCGGTTCTAAGGGTAACACACTTATTCTGATAATCTATCACAGCCCCATGCTTGGATAACCAATCCATGCCTAAAATCAGATCATATTCCTTGAAAGGTATCTCAATCAAATCACTGAGAAACTCCTCATCCTAAACAACAACTGGGCTATCTCAGTGAACCTTACTCACCACAACACTATACCCTAAAGGATTTATCACCAAAACATCAAATCATAGGGACTCAGAATGCAATTCAGACATAGGCAAGATGGATGCACTTATATAAGAATGCATAGATCCAGGATCTATTAGAGTAAGAACTGAAATGCCAAATAAAGAAAATGTACCAACAATGACGACTGAAGCATCCGGCTGCCTCTACATCATATAAACCCACTGAGATGGCCCAACCACATCTGGCATACTGCCTCCAGATGTAAATCCTCCTCTTTGACTAAACTCAAGTCGACCACCTCTACTAAAACCTCTGCCACTATGACCTCCTCTGACACTAGGTCGAGAAACTACAGAATCTGCCTGTCTATCCTCTGGTGGCTCCGGACAATCTCTGACAAAATGATTTGGTGACCCACATCTAAAACACACTCTCAAATTACCTCTCCACCAGCAATCACCTCTGTGTGCTCTACCACAATGAACACATATAAGTGGAGCAGACCTCTGAGCCACTAGGGTTGATGCACTAGCCACAGAAACTGTAGGTCTCGATCTTTGCCTCTGATGTGGTATTGACCTACCAGGCTAACTCTAGCCCATACTAAACCTCTGAAAATGACCTCCTTGGCCTCTCTTTGTAGATGAAGACCCTGCCTCAAATTGGGGTCTCCTAACTCTGGTCTCCTCCTCAGTAGCAGCTACTGCAATACCCTATGCTCTCTCAACACTCCTGGTAGCTGCAACCAACTGGGAAAGATCTTGATACCGGGAGCCTGCAACAATACACATAATAGAGGGTCTCAACCCCTCCTCAAATCTCCTGCATTGGTCTATCTCATCTAAAATAATCCCACCGGCATAATGACTCAACCGGATGAACTCTATCTCATACTCTGTCACTGTCCGAGTATCCTGTCTCAGATTTAGAAACTCCATCTTCTTTGGATCTTTATACTTCCTCAGAGTATACTTCTACTCAAACTCCTGCAGAAAATCACCATAAGTCAAGGTTAGTGGATCATCCATCGCATGTGGAACCGTCTTCCAACAGTCACATGCATCTCTCTGTGGAAGAGATCTGGCATAATCAAACTTTTCTTCAAGAGTAGCTTGCAGCTAGATGAATACCCTCTGAACTCTATCTAACCACTGCTCAACTACTGTAGGATCTGTAGTACCAATGAAATCCTCAGCTCCGAACTTCCCCAATTTATCATATGGCCTCTTGGTACTTGCGGCTGCGGTTGCAGTGGCGGCTGCTGCACTGGAGCCTGCCTTAACAACTCTACCATATGCTGTAACCAAACCGATGAAATCTCATCAGCTGCTGGTCTCTCTGGCATAGGAGCAGGTGCCTCACTAGCTATCTCAACCCTAGCTCCAACTCTACTCTTTACAGGAGCTACACTCTCAGCACTACCCTCTATGGACTGACGTGACTGAGTTGCCATCACTACCTATATCTGCAAACACAGCAGAATATACCTCATCAAAGATTAGACACTGCTAGTGCCAATGCATGTATCTTATTTAAAAACCATATTTTAAAATCAAAATTTTCTTTTTCTTACAATTTACCTAGGTTGAGAACCTCAAACCTAGGCTCTGATACCAAAACAAGTGTAACACCCCTACACCCAATATACGTACACCACATATACACACTATATGTGATATACGTATAGAGGATATAAGAGTGTCACAGTCCATTTTAAACAAACCAAACTTAACAACTTTAACATTAAATCATCATTTCAATAATATGAGTAAACTTAAAACATTTAACTTATTTTATAAATAGTAATAGATAAAACATTCCTTGTTAAAAATACATATATATATATCATCATTACCGAAAAGTTTATCCAAAATATTTGTTTAATAAGCAGTGGGATATGCAGCGGAATGTACATATGTTTACATCAAAATTAATAAGTACAAAAATATGAAATTTATACATGCTAGCAGTTCATCTCTGATCTTGATGTCCACTAACAACTCTGATCTCAAAGTCTCAAGCCTAGACTCGACTCGGTCTAGATGAGATCTCCGGCATAACCGAATCTACCCTGTCACCTACGCGATGAATCACAATCGTGCTAAGTCAAAAGCTTAGTGGTACAAACTTTGAATCAATATAGATCAATGCGATGCTAATGTAGAACACATTTGAATATATCAACTCATTACATTATATCTCATTATATTAATCATTTTCATCATATTTCATAATTCACATTAAAGCAAAGACAAGCATGGGCCCAAAAAGGATCTAATATGCTATTCAAATTTCAGAGTTACTGCTTTGGTCCATAATGACACCTTGTGTTTAGCCCCGTAGGCAATATATATATCCATGGATAATCCAACTAGATCTGAGCTTATGACCCGGTCTTTTCACTCAGTCTCGCTTCAAGGATTTGTTTTTGAGGCTTACGACCCGATCTTTTCACCCCAAAAATATCACATTTATTAGCTGGGCTAGGCTTAGGACCCGGTCTTTTCACTTGCCTGGCAATTCATAGGTATGCTGCCAAACCCAGAACTCTAAAAATTGAATAACATACTAGGCACAAAATTTATTCATTTATCTCATTATCCAATACTTTCATAATTCCATTCTCATTTCATTTCTCATAATCAAACTAGGCACATTGCCTTAATATATCATCCTTTTTCTCATTCTTCTCTTTTATATCAATAACAATTTGTTACATTATGTTTTAACATATCTTATCACAATATTCAACATTTCTTTTCATTTACAACACCTTACTCAATTGCATTGATACATCAACATAATTCACATTATGCATATCATAACATATTTCTCATTCATCAACAATATATATTAAGTAACTTAACACATTTCTCAACCATATGTGTTAAGTCCCAATGTCATGTAAATGTATGCAATCATTCAAAGTTCGTACTTACCTCTAAAAGCAACAACACCACTCTATCAACCTCCTCTTCCAAGATATCCCTCAATCCTTGGCTTGCGATCCAAAGGTGATTATACATACTCACTTAGTGATACACATAAGAAAATAAGGAAGAGAAATATCTAGGGCAAACTCTACACTTGACACGCTCAACAACACGGGCGTGTCCCTGACCGTGCCCTAAACCCACAACACAAAAGCTTTGACATGCTCAGTGACATGGGCGTGTCACTGCACTTGTCAATTCTCCTCCAACACAGAAGCTATGACACGCTCAGTGACATGGTGTCACTGGGCGTGTCAATCCTCCAACAACACAGTAGCTGTGACACGCTCAGTGACATGGGTGTGTCACTGGATGTGTCACCAGCCCTGAACATAGAACCATCGACACACCCAAAGACATGGCTGTGCTACTGGGAGTGTTAGGCCAGAAATCTAAAATCGACATAAAAATACCACATCCAACTATCATCTTTCAATAACTTTATCAACACCACACAAACTCAACCAAATCCATATAATTCTTGAGTAAACATTAAAATAACTCAATTAAAAATATCAAAACACAATCACAACCATTTTTACAACTCAAAGTCACAACACCCACAACTCTTGCTTTCTTCACCAAACTTAACCCTTTTTTTCAATCCAACCCCAAAAATCAAAGTTAACAAAACAAAACAACCTCAAACATACCAAAATCAACCTTACACACAACTACACCAACCATTCACCAAACTCATAAACACAAACCCAAAAGAAATCAAAGAAACAAGTTGGAACTTACCAAATATGAAGAAAAATCCTTAAAACTCCAACTTAATCACTTGAAATCCTTCAATTTCTTGAGTTAGCAAGAAGCAAAGTCTCTCCCTTGATGAAGATGGTGGTGGCCGGCCCAAAGATGAAAGAATAAGATGAAGATGTAAAGTCAAACCACACTCACCAAACACTTCTCTTTTAACCAACACCTTTCCTCAAATCACTCTCCACCAAGCATTTAATTAATATTATATTAATCCCAATTATGTCATCATCCACTATCTTCAATTTAATTACTATTTAATAAAAATATCTCTTGACCATATTAAGACCTTAATTTATATATATTATATATATCTTCATATACATAACATATACACATCTTCCTATTATCTTTTCACTTAATTAAATATACACTTTAAATCATTTAATTCAATTTCAACAATTAGAATTTCTAAAATTTTAGGGTATCATTCGGGATATTACACTTTCTACTTTTTCACTTAAAATCCTTTCATTTTTTATTTAAATCATTTCTTTAACTTATTTAATATTATTTAATTTCAAAAATATTCAGGTTGTTACAATTAATAGAAGAAATGGTACTCTTTTGGTCATAAAGACTCTCTTAAGGAGGTATTGGGATCAAAACGAGGGAGGCGACCCTTGACTTGGGCCAAATAAACAAATCCTGCTGTGGAACTGTGAGGAGAAGTAGTACTGTAGCAGTCTCTTGAAGCGGGGTGGGTGAAAAGGTAGGGTTGTAAGCCCAGGGCCATTGGGATGTTACAGTTAAAAAGGCACCTTTTTAATTGTAACATCCCAACAGCCCTGGGCTTACGACCCTGCCTTTTCGCCCAGCCCGCTTTAAGGGACTGCTACAGTACTGCTTCCCCTCATGGTTCCACAGTAAAATTCATTTATTTGGCCCAAGTCAAGGGTCGCCTCCCTCGTTTTGATCCCAAGACATCCTTAAGAGAGTCTTTATCACTCAACGGGTAAAATTTCTTTTAGTACTCGTTGAGTGATAAAGACTTTCTTAAGGAGGTATTGGGATCGAAACAAGAGAGGCAACCTTTGACTTAGGCCAAATAAATAAATCCTATTGTGGAACCGTGAGGGGAAGTAGTACTGTAGTAGTTGCTTGAAGCGGACTGGGTGAAAAGGCAGAGTCGTAAGCCCAGGTGTGAGTGGGGATTTTTGCCCCACTCTCGGTGGAATGATTATTGTGACTTCGGCACTATTTAGGGTCAGGGCCTTAGAGAACACGGGCCTAAGCCCGGAGAAAATAGAGTCGCCACCCGAATGGGCCAAACAAAGAAAGGGGTTGATGACTCGATTCCAAAGGAATCTCCAACCCCCTAATGGGTTCAGAAAGTTGGGTACATATGGGGAAGGTGAGAAATGGCCCAACACCCCCACAACTCCAGGTTCATTGGAACCGACATCCTTTGCTGGTCTTAATATTATAAAATTCTTAAGTATAACAATATTATTCATATTACATGCAACAATTAAAATAAAGCATCATTATATAAAAATCAAAGCAATGTCCAAACAAAGCAAATAAATGGACACCCATCCGAGGATGGAAATATGTCCTTACTTTGTCCATGTCTAAAACTAAATAGGACACCTACCGAAAGGTGGAAACGTGTCCTTTACATTGGTTCAAAAACTTTAAAATAAAATAAATTACATGATGCTCATGACATGAGGTACCCAAAAATATGGAAACATACCTCTTACAATATTTTGAAATCAAAATAAATCAATAAAAGTAAACAACCATTCATCATAAATAAATCATTCATCAAAGACATCAAACACAATCAAAATATATAATAAACATTCATCCAATTTAAATAAAACAGTAAATATATTAACTTTAGGGGTTCATGCATCAATTAGGGTTTCTAGGGTTTTATGTTTTATAACTAGGGTTTTGCATATCCTAGTTTAATTAGTTGAGAAATATTTTAAAGAAATAACATAGCTACTGGATGTTTTAAAGATTTAGGATTTTTGGATGTTTTTATGAAAATAATGCTATTGTGATTTAAAAAATAGGTTTGGTTAGGGTTTTAAGCAAACAGATTATTGTTTTGGTTTTTAGAAAGGTGTAATTAGGATTTTAGATTTGAAAAACATGTTTTAAGGCTATTAAAGTTTTAGGTTTTTACGGTTAAGATATTAGGGTTTTATGGTTTTAAATCTTAATTCTGTAGATTATGATTTTGAATTTAGAATTTGATGCTTTTTCGTGATCAAAGTTGAGTGTGTTTTTAATATTGACTGTAATAACTATTTAAATGTTTTTTAGGTGAAACAAACATTGAAAGCTAAATTAATTATCGAAAGATTAAAATAACTCAATGAATAAAATTATAAAAACTACTGTGAAGGTTTGAAAATAAAATTAATTAAGATTTAGGGTTTAAGAAATTAGATTTGTATTTTGAATGATTATATTATTTAATTTAATTAAGACCTTAAGTATTGTATGAATTAATTTATGCTACTGCGTAAACTAAATTAAAGGAAGAATTAAATAACTAAGGTAGTGTGATGATGGCTTAAAAGATGAACTTGATTAATGATTTAATAAACTGAAGTTAGACCAATTTACATAGTTTAAAGGCTCCACCAAATTTGAAGAAATTAAGCCAAGCTGTTGCCTGCTTCAGATTTAATTTTGGTTGAGCAAAGCTATCTATAGATGATTGCTTGTTGCCTCCTTTGGTTGTTGTGTCTTGGATTTCTTCTTGCTTGCTAGGGCTTTTTCTTTGGCCGAAAGAATTTAAGAGTCCCAAGTCCGGTTCAAAATCTCCTTTTCCAAAAGATCCAAGTTCTGTCCCCCCTTTATTGTATGTTTTAATGTGGTATTTATAGGAAAAAATCTAATTGTCTAAGGACATCAAAACCATTTAGGAAAAGAAATAAAAACCAAGTAGAATTCGGTTTCGAAAAAAATTGCGCTGACAAAAATTGCGCTGGCAAAAACTGCTGCGGGCTACGAGTGGGCCAGCACGAGAATTGAGAGAGTTGCGCGCGAGCTGGGGTGCGGGCCAGCCAATGTCATTTTGCTGCAAGACAAGCTAATTCGTTGCAGGTTTTTTCTGCGGCGAATTAGCCCAAGCTAATTTCGCCTATGATAAAAGTTTTCGTCGCCGATTATTTATTTATTTATTTATCTTTACTAATATTACTTTTTTATTTTTATTAAAAATTATAAATATTAAATATCAAAATAAATATTATTTAATTAAAATACCATAAAAATTATTTTGGACTATTTCAAAAAGATTGGACCAGACTGGGTCAAAAATTAAGGGTCTACAGTTTGCCCCCTTGCTTGAGCGATCTGAGACTATGGCAAAAGAGAGTGAAAAGCAATGTGATTTTTGACTAGGTTTGGAGCCATACTGGACTCCCAAGGTCGGTTTGAGCTCTGGACTAAAAAATAATTTGGGTTCTGGACCCGAGCTAGATTTAGGATTTGGGTTGTGGACCCGAGGTAAGTTCTAGACATTTGGGTTCTGGACCCGAGCTAAGTTCTGGACTTAAGAGAGATTTGGGTTCTGGACCCTAGCTAAGTTCTGGACTTAAGAGAGAATTTAGGTTCTGGACCTAAGCTATGTTCTGGACTTAAAAATAATTTGGGTTCTAGACCCAAGCTAAGTTCTGGACTTAAAAATAATTTGGGTTCTGTACCTGAGCTAAGTTCTAGACTTAAGAGAGAATTTAGGTTCTGAACCTAAGCTAAGTTCTGGACTTAAAAATAATTTGGGCTCTAGACTTGAGGCAAGTTCTGGACTTAAGAGAGAATTTAGGTTCTGGACCTAAGCTAAGTTCTGAACATAAAAACAATTTGGGTTCTGGACTCGAGGTAAGTTCTGGACTTAAGAGGGAATTTAGGTTCTGGACCTAAGCTAAGTTTCGGACTTAAGAGAGATTTGATTATCTGTAAAAAATAATTGTAGTCAGTGGGATACAAAAAGAATTTGCAAAAAAATTAGCTAATTTTTACCATGCCTATATCTTCTTGCCCCTGCGTGTAAAATATTTTGAAAGTGCAAAAATATTTATATACACGCAAATATCTAAATAATTGAATTGAATAATTGAGTTTTCTATTTATTCACTGTGTAGTCACTATTTATGCACTATTCATCAACTATTCATTTACTAATTATCAATAGTAACATTTACTTTTTCTCTTTTTTTTTTCACGAGAATACTGTTTTTCCTTTTTTTATTTTTATCTTTTTCATTTGCAATTTTTCTATATAAACCTCGGCTCATCTCTTCTTTTCTTCCACACTTACACATATTTTGATAGTGAAATCAGAGAGTTTAGCATAGAGTTGAGGAGAAAATGCATGCTTCGAGATCAGGAACTTGATCTAATGTTGAGTTATTGGAGTTTATTCGATGGCATGAAAATGGAACTATAAGTCTACTAGCTGGGATGCAGCTTCATTGTAGTTCAAGTAAAAAAACCAAGGTAATAATTCAATTATTTATTTTAACAACAAATTATTTTTCATTTTTGTGTTTTTGTGTTTTTTTTAAGATTTAGGAAAAATAAATTAATTAGATGACTATATTTAAGAATTTAACAAACAAGTAAGTAAATAGACTAAAAATAGAACATAAATAAATTTAGCCTAAAAATCAGCGGTATTGATATGATGATATACTTACCTTATGTTAACTTACCTGGCTCCGTGTTAGCGTGATCGTTGCATTATTCGGGCCAGAGGGTGTGTCTATAAAGCCTGATAATGGTATGACGTAGCACCTTCTCGGGTAAAACGGATTATCCAAGATTGAGGTTTTGAAAGCTTTATCTTGCAATTGCCATCCGAGGAGTGTCCGATAGATAGGAGTGTAGTTCAAGCATTATTAGAGTGATGGATGGAAACGACCCATACTTTTCACCTACCTATAGGAGAAATGACCATTGGCCCAGTCAATTATACAGTCATAACTGGTATCCGGTATTATAGCCTTCTGGTCCCTCTTACCAATGATATTCTAACATTCGAAGAAGTCCAACAGTTAATCGGTATGGAACCATCATTTCAAGGGCCTTTCAAGATAAAAATTGAGCTGATTTGGAGTTATTGGATGAACTATGAAGGATGGGTTCGTAGGGAAATAGGTAAACAATATGCTCGAGGATTTTTACTATATTTGCTTGGGTCGACTATTTTATGCAGCACCGAATCTGCCATCCACTTGTCGGTGTTGAGGGCCCTTACTGATATGAGTATGGTACCACTTTACGGCTGGGATGAAGATGGCCTTGCCTGTCTTTATCATGGACTTGATAAGATTTGCAGAAATAAGAAGTCTTTTGCTGGCTTTATTGTGGTTGTCGAGGTACTCTTCTTCCAGCAATATAAATTCCATTCTTATTCTTGCATGAATTTGATTTTCATTATTGTTATAGGTATGGACATATGAACATAATCTTGTGAGGGTGCCTGGCATTTCCCTAGAGAGAGTCGGGTATTCGAGATTAAATTTTTGGTTGTCCAATCGTGTAGCAGTTCCCGGCTCTCACCATGTGCACACCCAGCGTTATCTCTTGAGTTGCTTAACCTAGGGCCAGGTAAAATAGTATTAGTATACTTTAAAATTTATATAAAAGTTCACTTATCTTATGTCATTTTATTGGTCAATTTGGCTTAGTGGAACACAGAAGAGCAGACGAACTGGACTTCTTCCATGAATGCCGCATTGTCTTTTCAACATACCCACCGAGTCATTGCCGGCCCTATGTCTAGTGGCTGGTTTCTCAGAGAGAGAGTGTATGAGTGGTTCCTTGATCCCAAGCGGCGGAGGATCCTGATGAGTTTCCCAAAGTATACTTTAAATATCACATCAATGCCGGAGAATGCATGGCTGTTGGCTCGGCACGGTTATGATGTTGAAACCAATTTATGATGTTGAAACCAGTTTATTCAAGTAGGACTCTTGAACTTTGATGTATCTCCTATTGGTGTACGGGACATTCCTGAGGAAAATGAGGATAGAGATGAGGAGGAGTATCACGGAGAGGGAAGAGAGTCTGTCTTGCATCTCGGGGCTAGCACTTCTCAGGTAAGCTTTTACCATTTTTCCATTACAATTGCTTCTTTCTTAACGTTTTGACTTTTTTAATGATTGTTGCAGGTTGCTTGCTCATTTGGTCATGAGGCTGGACCTTCCTTTACTGCTCCTCCATTTGCTCATTCTAATCAACCGGAGATCCCATCTCATCCACAAGACGTTGATATGAATTACCTGGTAAGTTTTCTTGTTCCATGATAATTTATGCTACATGTATGCATGATTTTGTATACTCTTACTCTTTTTCTTTTTGGCTCACAGCGGATGCTTGAGGAACAAAACAAGAAACTTCAAGAAGAGTTAGCTGCTAGTCATCAATAGGTTGTCCATTTTGAAAAATTATATCACCAGTCAGAGCAAGATTTTTGAGACTTTCGGTTTTAGGGGGTGAGAGATCCTGGTGCTTCGTCATCTAGAGGACCCCAAGCTGATGACCATGAGATCCTTACATCTACTTTGGATGAGGATAGTTACAGATCTGAATTCCAAGGTACTAGAGATTCATGTGCTCTTACTATGCCTCCTTCTTCAATGGGCCATGACTTTTTTAAGGCTTTGTTTGATCATGATCCACCACCTCATTCTTAGTGATCCATCAGTATTGTATCAATTGAGAAAATATTGTATAATAAGTATAATGATAAAAATAATAATGATGATATATAATTTGCATTTTTACTGCAACTTTTTTTTGGCTTCTATCATCATTATTATTCCTACGATATAATTATTGGCCTTTCCTCTTCACGTTCAATATTTCCACAGTATCACTAACCTACAAAACCAAAGGCAATGCGGTAACTCAAGACCTTTTCGTCGCCAATTTCCTATCCTTGCTCATCTCGGTCTCACACTTTTCCTTGTCAATTTTGGAATAGCCAATCATCCCATATAAATCTCTTTTCACGCCGTGATTTCATACAGAAGCCAGGAGATTTTCTACTTCAACGTAAAAATTCCTTTTAACAATTCCAATTTTCCTTCAATTGTTAATAATGACTGAACTCAATTTGAAAAAATAAAAGATCTATTTAAAAATATGAATGCCATTCATTGGAAATAAATATCTTGGTCCAAAATCAATACTTTGAAGTGTTTTCAAAATACTAAGTTGGACCATTCTTTTTTACATACCATAGCTTCTTTTTAGAATGTGAATTCTAGGACATTTAAGATTAATGGCTTTGAAATATGTCCCTTGATTGAAGAATTTGAGGCCATCCTTGGATATCCAAGCAATCAACAAATGGCGTTACCTATATTGATTTCCAAGACTCAATAAAAGATGTAGATGTTATTTCAACTTTCAAAGCCCGAAGTTCTACAGTTGATGAGAAGTGAGAAAATTATGCTTGGTCCCTTAATTGACTTTTGCCTTTCCCATTTGGCTCCTACTAAGGCATGGGGACGTATGCTTTGTCTATGCTTGCTTGGCCAATTCTTGCTTGTTTCTTCTGATGGTGATATTGATCCACCAGTATTGGATATCATGGACCAAATGGAAGGAGGCTTGTCGCTGATACCCGTGATCTTAGCTGAGACTTTAGTTGGATTAGACCAACTTAAATCGGGATTGTCAAAGAAATTGACCGGGAGTCCATTGTTGCTTCAGGTAATTGCCTAAACTGCCCTTTCAGATTTTCAATTTAGGTTTTTTTTTTCTTGTATATATATTTTTTATTGCTTTAATTTTTGCCTAGTCCGCCCATGTGGGTTTTCGAAACTAGCGAGCTATCCTAATTTTTGCCTAAGCTACCCTTGCAAGTTTTCAACTTAGCAGACCCCCTTTTTTTATTATATTTTATATTGCTATAGTTTTTTGCATAGTCTGCTCATGTGGGTTTTCGAAACTAGCGAGCTGTCCTAATTTTTGTCTAAGCTGCCCTTGCGGGTTTTCAACTTAGCGGACCCCTTCTTTCTTTTTTTTTTTTTTAAATTTTTAATTTTTAATTTTTCCTCACAGATTTGGCTTCAGGAGCGTCTCTGCTTTCTTGGTACTCCATCTATGGATTTTGCCAGATATCTGTCGCGACATCATTCTGCTACAAAACTACTCCACCCTGCTTCTTCATATGCTGACTGGGTTGACTGGATCCGTTCTCATGCTGAAGTCAACATTCGTTGATTAGTACCTTGGTGGAAGATTTCTCGTATCACCATTCGGATGTACTTGATGCATGTTCCTCTTGCTGCTCTTTATCGAGGTACTTGCTATAATCCTCGCTAGCTTGACCGTCAGTATGGAGTTGAGCCATGAGGTTTCGATTTTACTCCTAATTTAGACATGCCTTGTCAGACTGAAGCCTACTTAGATCGGCTAAAGCTTAGTTAGCTTGCACGTTACACTTATCATCTGCCATAGATTTTACATTTGTCATTTTTTGAAAAAAATAATAAAAGTAATAATAAGAGATGTTTCTTTCCCTTTTATAATTTGCCATCACCTTTTGCTATTGTGTTTATTTATTTCATCCATATCTGGTCAAATACTTATAACAGTGCACACAAAACAATTTTAATATTAATTCTATTTTATTAAATTGAGGAACAACCAAACATAAAGTCAGCATACATAAAATTACTCCTATTGCCAACTAGCCCTTTTGGGTCTTCTAATTGATGATTTTCTCTTGCTTAGTCCTAATTGTTGCCTAGCCTACCCTTTCGGGTTTTCAGATCTAGCGAGCTGCTCTAACTTTTGCCTAGGCTGCCCTTTTGGGTTTCCAACCTAGCGAGCTCTTTTTTTTTATACATAAAACTTCTTCAACCTGTCAATGTTCACTGGCTCACTAAACTCATTCCCATCCATGTCTGATAACTTCACTGCACTCTTATTCATGACTTGTTTCACAATATATGGCCCTTCCTAGCTAGGCCTAAAATTTCCTCTTGGATAAGATACGTTAGGCTTACATTGTTTCAATACTAAATCCCCGACTTTGAGTTTTCTGATCTTAACCCTTCTATTATAGGCCCAAGCTATCCTCCTTTGATACAATTGATGATGATGCAGTGCTTTTAACCTTCTCTCCTCTAGTAAAGCTAAATGTGTATATCTGCTCACTACCCATTTTGTTTCAGGTAGTTCAGCTTCTAAGACCACTCTTAACGACTAGATCTCAATTTCATTTGGCAACACTGCTTCTATCCGTAAACCAAAGAGAACGGTGTCATTTAAGTCGGTGTTCACACACTTGTTTTATATCCCCACAAAGCAAAAGGAAGCATCTCTGACCAATCCCTGTATGTCTTGTTCATCTTGGACAAAATTTACTAAATTGTCTTGTTTGTTGCTTCTACCACACCATTAGCCTTTGGTCTATAAGGAGAGGATTGGTGATGATGGATTTGGTACTTCGAGAATAAGTCCTTAACTGCTCCTTGAAACTATACCATATTGTCTGATATCACACTGTGCGGGACCCCATACCTGCAGATGAGGTTCTTTTCAGTAAATCTAGCTATTTGACTTGCCCCCAATTTGTTGAAGGATTCGGCTTTGACCTATTTTGAAAAATAATCTACCACTACTATAATAAAATGGTGACCGTTTGAGGCTATTGGATGTATCTCTCCTATAATGTTGATCCCCCAAGTGGCAAAGGGCTAGGGTGAAGACATAGAATGTAATTCTTCAGGAGGCATGTGATTCAAATTACCATACATCTGACATTGTTGGCACTTCTTTACAAACTCAATACAATCTCTCTCCATGGTCAACCGGTAGTAACCTTGTCAAATTATCTTCTTAACTAGGGCTAAACCACTCATGTGTGGACCACAACTTCCCGCGTGTATTTTTGACATGATATGCTCCACTTCAAGCTTCCTCAAGCACCTCAAGTGCACCCCATCAGGTCATCTTCGATATAACTCTCAATGGAAGGTGATGTATTGCAAGGACCATGGAAGGTGATGTATTGCAAGGACAATCGCCTTATGGCTCTTCTTTCTTTCTTTGTTGCCCCCAACAGGTATTCCCTTTCCTCTAAAAACCATCTTATAGTATCATACCATGCATCATGGTATGTATCAGTTTCCATGATTGTCTCATATTCATAGCAAGGAGTTGATGAACTGGTCAAAATCAGAGGATTAAGGAATAAGTTGATAGGTTTTTTCCATACCAAAGCCAATGTGGCTAGGGCATCAACCATCTGGTTTTCTTCTCTTAGTAAGTGTATAAACCTGCACTCCTTAAAGTTCTTCTTCGTCATGGTCAAGTAATGGTGGTATGGTTTTAATTTCTCTTCTTTTAACTCCCACCCTCCATTTACTTGGGATACTACTAGTAATGAATCGTCAAACGCTTCCACTTTATCCACCTTCATAATCAGTAGGGTTTCCAAACCAAAGATACATGCTTCATATTCCACCATATTATTGGTTCCCCTGAATTTCAATTTTTTGGCTAAAGGGATAAGTTCCCCCTCAGGAGATTCCAGTATGACTCCAAAACTTGCTCCTTTCCTATTCACTGCTTTGTCAAAATACATTTTCCATCCTTGTACTTCAATGGCCTCTAAATGTTCATCCAAAAATTCTAAGACTACCTCTTCGCTATCCGATAATGGTTGTTGGGCTAGGAATTCTGCCACTGCTCTACCTTTGATTATTATCCTAGTTATATACTCAATCTCAAATTCTTCCAATATTATTAGCCATCGTCCATACTTCCAAATCAAAGAGGGTGTCTCCCTTAAGTACTTCATTGGATCCAACTTGAAAATTGCTTGCACACTATAAGATTAAAAGTAATGCCGCAACTTCTTAGAAGACCAAACCACAGCTATACAGGTCTTTTCAATGACACTATACTTAATTTCATAAGGTAGGAGCTTTCTACTTAAATAGTAAACTGCGTGCTCAATCTCTGACTCATTTGCTTGGGCTAGTATGGCTCCTACTGACTCTTCTTCTACTGCTAAGTATAGTAAAAAGGGTTTACCGGGTTTAGGTGGTTTCAAAATAGGTGGATTCAGCAAGTACTCTTTTATTCGTTCAAAGGCCTTTTGACATTCTTCATTCCACAGGACCGGCTGATTATTCTTAAGCAACTTGAAGATTGGCTCATAGATTATTGTGAGCTTTGCTATAAACCTGCTAATGTATTGTAATTTACCAATGAATCCCCAAACTTCTCTCTCTGTCTTATGGGCTGGCATATCCCTGATTGCTTTAACTTTGTTAGGGTCAATCTCAATGCCATTTGGACCAATTACATGTCCCAACAATTTGCCTGAGGTAACCTCGAATACACACTTCTTCGGCTTTAATCTTAGCTTATGCTCTATCAAAGAATAATTCTAAGTTTTGGAAGTGTTGTTCCCTTGTATCTGATTTCACCATCATATCATCAACATATACTTGACTTCTTTGTGCATCATGTCATGAAATAATGTGGTGGTCATCCTTTGGTAGGTTGCTCTAGCATTCTTTAATCTGAACGGCATCACCCTATAACAAAATATACCCCATGTAGTAATGAAACCAGTTTTGGCTTTATCCTCTTGGGCCATTTACACTTGGTTGTATCCGGAAAATCCATATACAAATGAATGTAGCACACTAGAGGTTGCACTATCAATGAGGACATCTATATGGGGTAAAGGACAATCATCTTTAGGGGAAGCCTTGTTTAAATCTCTATAGTCCACACATACCCTAATTCTTCCATCTTTCTTTGGCACGGGTACTATGTTGGCTAACCAATCTAGATATTCTATCACTTCAAGGAACTTTACTTTTATTTGTTTAGTGACCTCTTCTTCAACAAATTTAGCCCATTCCAGCCTCAAACGCCTAAGCTTTTGTTTGACAGGCTTCATATGAGTGTAAGTAGGAATGAGATGTTCGGCTATGTCTCTATCTATTCCAGGCATATCCTCATAAGACCAAGCAAATATTTCTTCATATTTTTTAAATATTTTTTCAAATCTCTTTCTCTCATCAAGAGTAAGGTCGGTTGCTATGCTAATGTTTTTAGGATTTTTGGTTGTTCTCAAATTTAATGAGTGCGTTGTTCTCAAATTTAATAAGTGCGTATCAACAGAGTTAATATTAAAGATGCTCATGTAACTACTATTTGAATGTACACAACCATCAGGAGAAACATCACACAAGTAAGCAAAATCAAACTTTATTACATTCATTTTGTAAAAGAAAACATCATCATCCTCATACAAAGCAGACAATTTAAAATCAAAATCATAAAGCAGAATATCTTCAAATTTTTCTTTGATTAAGGCAACAATCTCATCTGCAGTCTTCTTTGCTTTCAAGATAGATTCCTTCTTCTCTTTCGGATTGGGCTTCTTGTTGGCTAGTAGGGTGAGCTCTTTCTTCACTTATTCCACTAACTTGGCAACATCAGCAAAAATTTCAAAACCTGGGATCAACTTTCCCATGAACATGATTGTAGACACAGAAAGAGGGATTTGAACTGGAAAAAACTTTGGAACGATCGGGACTAGGAGAAACCTATGGCAGTGAAAACAATCAAACTTTTTGAGAGAAGAATAAGCAACCAAGCAATCAATCCATCAAAGGCAGCCATCTTGCCTTTGTCCTTGTTCATCCTAGAAGCAATTTTTGGTGGAACCAACAAACGAAGGTTTGAATATCTAATCCTTTTTTTCTTACAGTAGCTTAGTTTCCTTGATTCATAAAAATATATGCATGAAACCTTAATCTATAAACATGTAGTAACATTGATCTTCGTTTCAATAACATAAGTGATTTCTTCTGTTTCTTCTAAACCCTAAAACCCTAAAATCCTAATTCGTTTCTTTTGTTTTCCCAAAAACCTTAAATTGTTCTTAAACCCTAAAAATCATCCTTCTGTTTCCCTAAAACCTTAAAAACCCTAATTTATTCCTTCTGTCCCCAAAAATCCTAAATTGTTTCTTTTGTTTCCAAGAACCTTAAATCGTCTCCTCTATTTTAAAAAACCCTAAAATTACTTTTTTTGTTTCTTCAAAATATTAAAACCCTAATCTACTTTCCAACTTTCCAAAAACATAAACCCTAATTTTCCTAAACCCTAACCCTAATCCTTAAAACATTATAAACCTAAATATTAAAATTCAACACAGTAAGCCTAAAAATAATAATCCAGTAACCATAAATCATAAACCTAATGTTTTAAAATCCAAACCCTAATTTCATGATTTTACCCCTTAAATCCTAATTTGGTTAATCAAAAGACCTTATCAATCCCTTAAATTATAAAACCTTAATCCATTTTAATTCCCTTAAAACTTACAGTAGCTTAAACCCATAAATTCTAAAACCTAAACATTAAATAAAGAATCTTAAATAGAAACAGTAGCCGTAACTTGAATCTTTACTTGCTTTATTTAATTTATATTTGATTATGTAGTCTATTACATGCTTTAATCTATTTTCAATACTTTGTTGATTTATTTAATTTCAATGCTTAATTTATTTAAATTATCATGGATGAATGTTTATATTTTGATTGATGTTTAATATCGTTGGTGAATGATTTATTTATGATGAATGGTTATTTACCTTTATCAATTTATTTTGATTTCCAAATGTTGTAAGAGGTATGTTTCCACTTTGTGGGTACCTCATTAGTTAAATATCAAGTAATTTAAATTGCTTTTATATTTTAGACCAATGTTAAGTACATGTTTCTACCTTTTGGTGGGTGTCCTATTAGTTTAGACATGAATGATGTAAGGACATGTTTCCATCCTCGGATGGGTGTCCATTTATTTGCTTTGCTTGGACATTACTTTGATTTTAATATAATGATGCTTTATTTTAATTGTTGCATGTAATATGGATAATATTGTTATATTTAAGAATTTTATAATATTAAGACTTGTAAAGGAGGCCGGTTCCAATGAACTGGGCGTTGTGGGGGTGCTGGGCCATTTCTCACCTTCCCCAAACGTACCTAACTTTCCAAACCCATTAGGGGGTTGGGAATTCCTTAGGAATTGAGTCATCCACCCCTTTCTTTTTCCCGGCCCGTCCGGGGTGGCGACTCCATTTTCTCCGGACTTAGGTCCGTGTTTTCTAAGGCCTCGAGTCTAAACAGTGCCGAAGTCGCAAGAACCATTCCACCAAGAGTGAGGGCAAAAATCCCCACTCACAATGATTGGCTCGGGCTTTCCTTGGAGTGGTCCCATGTCTGGAGCTTTGAAAAAGATTTTTTCAAGTGGCGGGAAGCTCATCTTCTCATTCTTCTTTAGCTGGACATCTTTGTTCGCTTCATCATATCCTAAGCCTTTCTTGGAAGTTTGAGTTTTAAAATCTAGAAGCTTTGTCACACCGGCCTTGCCCTTTCCAAGACAAGCTCTAGGAAGGTAGCTCATGTTCTTCATCATGTTCAAGACCTTAGAGTCCACTACTTCATCATCAGAAATTATAGCTACATGGAAACCATTGAGAGGCCTCTCCACCATTAGAGCATTAACAACCTCATTATCCTCGGCCTCGATGACCACTGTCTCATCTTCGTCAGGGAGCTTGATCTTTTGATGGAGGGTGGAAGGAACTCCACCGAGAGGATGAAACCATGGTCATCCCAAAAGTAGAGCAAAGGTAACATGCATGTCCAAAACACCAAATTCTACAATAGTTTCAATTGGACCAACCTTCACAGCAGCTTTGAAAGTTCCTTCAGTGTGCCTATTGGTATTGTCATAAGCCTGAATTGTTACCTCGGTTGGGCTTAGATCTCTCATTGACATAGCTAGCTTTGGCAATATTTTAAGTGGACAAACATTTATGGTAGACCCATCATCAACCATTACACATTGAGTCCTTTTTCATTTGATTTCTACTTTGATAAAGAGAGGATGGATGTGATCTCTCCTCTCTTTCGGTAAATCCGCATCCGAGAAAGATACCATTCTTATGTCAACTTCGCTCTTCTTTTGAATGTCTTCACACTTCATTACTCCTTCAACTTTTATGAAGTTTATCAGTTCCTCTAGTGTTATAGAGGTGGAAATTGGCATGCTAGCCAAGGCCTTGGCCATAGTTTCACGGTGCTTCTTAGAAGTGGCTAATAAGTCCCAAATGCTAACATTTGCTTTGGTTCTCTTCAAGTGCTTAAGCACAATATCATCTTCCTCTTCTTTGTTTCCTACTTTAACTTCCTTTCCCTTATTAACTTCTACCTCCTTGGGTGGTGGCCTTGCATAAGGCTTACCAAATCTTGTGCTCATTACTTCATCTTCCCCGGGCTCGGACAAGGTCTTCCTCCTTTTTGGGTACAAGATCGTCATCACTATCGCTTGAATCCTAAAACTCATTCATGACATAGATTGCTGCTTCTTTACCCACCATAGTTTGTTCAACTTTGCTAGATACACTTCTTTTTTGGTTGCTTCTTCACCCACATCTTGGAAAGAAGACATGATTAAACTTTCATGCAAACCTCCTCCAATCATGAAGGTTGCCGGTGGTGGTACTCTATTGAACCTCGATAATGGATTGTCTTTGGTGCTTGTCTTGTTGGGCTCGGGCAGCTTCCCACTATCAATCAAATTTTAGATCTCATTGTGAGCCGGGATTTTTGCCCCCACTCCCGGTGGAATGGTTCTTGTGACTTTGGCACTATTTAGGCTCGGGGCCTTAGAGAACACGGACCTAAGTCCGGAGAAAATTGAGTCGCCACTGGGACGGGCCGGGAAAAAAGAAAGGGGTGGATGACTCGATTCCTAAGAAATCCCCAACCCCCTAATGGGTTCGAAAAGTTGGGTACGTGTGGGGAAGGTGAGAAATGGCCCAGCACCCCCACAATGCCCAGTTCATTTGAACCGGCCTCCTTTACAGGTCTTAATATTATAAAATTCTTAAATATAACAACATTATCCATATTACACACAATAATTGAAAGAAAGCATCAATATATTAAAATTAAAGCAAGGTCCAAGCAAAACAAATAAATGGACACCCATCCAAGGATGGAAACATGTCCTTACATCACATGCCTAAATAGGACACCCACCGAAAGGTAGAAACATGCCCTTTACATAGGTTCTAAAATAGAAAAGCAAATTAAATTACATGATGCTTAAATGAGGTACCCACCAGGTGGAAACATACCTCTTACAACATTTGGAAATCTAAATAAATTGATAAAAGTAAATAACCATTCATAATAAATAAATCATTCATCAAAGGTATCAAATATCAATAAAAAGTAAACATCCATCCATGATAAATAAAATAAACCAAGCATTGAATTTAAATAAATTAAAGCATAAGAAATAAAACAAAGCATGATCAAATATGGAATTGAATAAGGTAAATAAAAATCCAAATTATAGCTACTATTTCCATTTAGGGTTCCTTATCTCATGTGTTAAGGTTTTGGAATTCATAAAATTAAGTTGCTATGACTTTTTTATGGAATTAAAATAGATTGAGGTTTTATGTTTTAAAAGGTTGGTAAGACTCTTTGATTAACTAAATTAATATTTGAATGGTGAAATCATGAAACTAGGGTTTTAGACACTTTGAAATATTTTTGATTTGTGGTTTTAAATGGTGATTTCAAGCTTGCTGTGTAAATTTAAAATATTTATGTTTTTATGGTTTCTAATGTTTTAAAGGATTAAGGTTTAGAAAAAGTTAGGGTTTAAGGTTTTAAAGGAGTTAGAGTTTACTATTTTAGGTTTGGAAGTTGAATATAGGTTTAGTGTTTTAGAATTTAGGGTTTCAGTGATGCATGATTTTTAGGATTTGGAAAGAGAAATTGAAGATTTTATGGAATTTTATTAAAATAAACCAACGATTTAAAGTTTATAAAGCAAAAAAAGATATTTTTAAAGCTTTTGGGAAAGTAACAGAACACAATTTTTAGTTTTGAAAATTTAGAAAATAAATTTTGGTTTTGGAGTTTTGAAGAAATAAATCTAATAGCTTTAAACTTTTAGAAAATAAAGCCACGATTTAAGAATTTTAATCCTTAGAAAAAGTGAATTGAGGTCCTAAAATTTTTGAATTAAAAGAAACCAAAGGATGATTATGCTACTGTGAAAAAAAAAACAAAGAATTTAATACATACCTCCTTTTGATGATTCCTCCAAAAATTATTTTTCTTGGATGAATTAAAACAAAGATAGTTGCTGCCTTTTGAATTGCTTAAATCGTGTCCGTGCTATTCTAGAAAAAATAAATTGAATTGCTCCTTTTCCTTCACTGATTTAGTTTCAACTTTTTCAAGCTACAGTCCAATTTTTTGATTTTCGGTCTCCCCTTATTTGATTGCCTTTGGTCCTTATTTATTGAGGTTTCATATGGCTTATTCCTAATTAATCACGGCAAGTAATATTGATAAGAAAAGGAAACCAAAACCTAATTGAATTAGGTTTCGAAAAATTTACGTCGGAAAAATTGCGCTGCCTAAAAAAATTGCCGCAGGAAAAAATGCGCTGGCGAAAAAATATACCGCAGTCATTTGCGGCAGTGGGCGAGGATCGGGCGTCGCCCGCAGGAAATTCCTACGAGCGACCATTTTGCCCGTAGGAAAATACTGCAGGTGAAATGAAAAAGTCATTTTGCCCGCAGAAAAAATCTACAAGCGAAATGCCCACCGGCCCGGCGACGATTTTTTCGTCACCTATTTTTCCGATGCCGATTTTTATTTTTATTTTTATTTTTATTTTTATTTTTTGACTTCTATTTGTTTATTTTTGTTTTTTATTAATAACAATTAGATACTAAAGCAAAAATTATTTTATAAAAATTATTTTGGACCAATTAGACAACAAAAATCATTTTGGACTAAATAAAACTTATTGGACCGGACTAGGTCAAAAATTAAGGGTCTACAATTTGCTCCCTGCTTGAATGATCCAGAACTTTAGTGAAAGAGAGTGAAAAGCAATAAGACTTAATTTTTGAGATGGTTGAGGTTTTGGATTTTGGACCCAGTTTGAGTTCTGGACTCAAGGATAAATTCCAGGTTCTAGACCTAAGGAAAATTTGGGTTCTGGACCCGGTTCGAGTTCTAGACTCAAGGATAATTCTAGGTTCTGGACCTAAGAAAAATTTGGGTTCTAGACCCGGTTCGAGTTCTGGACTCAAGGATGATTCTAGGTTCTGGACCTAAGGAAAATTTGCGTTCTGAACCCGGTTCGTGTTTTGGACTCAAGGATAATTCTAGGTTCTGGACCTAAGGAAAATTTGAGTTCTGGACCCGATTCGAGTTCTAGACTCAAGGATGTTCTAGGTTCTGGACCTAAGAAAAATTTGGGTTCTGGACCCGGTTCGAGTTCTGGACTTAAGGATAATTCTAGGTTCTGGACCTAAGGAAAATTTGGGTTCTGGACCCGATTCGAGTTCTGGACTCAAGGATAATTCTAGGTTCTGGACCTAATGGTAAATTTGGGTTCTGGACCCGGTTCAAGTTCTGGACTCAAGAATAATTCTAGGTTCTGGACCTAAAGAAAAATTTGGGTTCTCAACCCGAGCTAAGTTCTAGACTTAGAAATAATTCTAGGTTTTGGACCTAATGGTAAATTTGAGTTCTGGACCCGAGCTAAGTTCTGGACTAAGAAATAATTCTAGGTTCTGGACCTAATGGTAAATTTGGGTTCTGGACCAGGTTCGAGTTCTGGACTCAAGAAAGATTCTAGGTTCTGGACCTAAGGAAAATTTGGGTTCTGGACCCGGTTCGAGTTCTGAACTCAAAAGAGATTCTAGGTTCTGGACCTAAGGATAATTTAGGTTCTGGACCCGAGCTAAGTTATGGTCTTAGAAGGGATTATAGGTTCTGGACCTAAGGATATTTTGGATTCTGGACCCGAGAGATTTGGATACTCGATCCCAAACTAGACTCGGATACTCGATCCTAACTGGATTCAGATACTCGATCCTAACTGGATTCGGATACTTGATCCTAAACTTGATTTGGATACTCGATCCTAACTGGATTCGGACACTTGATCCTAACTGGATTCGGACACTCGATCCTAACTGGATTTGGATACTCGATCCTAACTGGATTTGGACACTCGATCCTAACTGGATTTGGATACTCGATCCAAAATTGGCTTTGGATACTCGATCCTAAACTGGATTGGTATACTCAATCCTAAATTGGGTTTGAATACTCGATCCTAAACTTGATTTGGATACTCGATCCTAAATTGGCTTTAGATACTCGATCCTAAACTTGATTGGGATACTCGATCCTAAATTGGTTTCGGATACTCGATCCTAAACTTGATTTGGATACTCGATCCTAAATTGGCTTTGGATACTCGATCCTAAACTGGATTGGGATACTCGATCCTAAATTGGGTTCCAAGATTGGGTACTTGGACCCGAGATTGAATTGATTTTGATTTAATTTGGGCGCTTGGACCCGAGATTGGGTACTTGGACCTGAGAATGAATTTGACTAACCTTTTATTAGTTGAGAAGTCTGACTGCTCCGGCTGTTCTACGCATTGTGATTCTTCACCCTCAGAAATGGATCTTCATCGTTGAAAATCGTGGTCTTCACCTTTGTAAATGGATCTTCATCTTGGAGATCGGGTCTTCACCCTTGAAAATGGATCTTCATCCTTGGAGATTGGGTCTTCACCCTTGCAAATGGATCTTCATCTTGGAGATCAGTTCTTCACCCTTGAAAATGGATCTTCATCCTTGGAGATTGGGTCTTCACCCTTGCAAGTGGATCTTCAATTTGGAGATCGGGTCTTCACCCTTGAAAATGGATCTTCATCCTTGGAGATTGGGTCTTCACCCTTGCAAATGGATCTTCATCTTGGAGATCGGGTCTTCAACCTTGAAAATGGATCTTCATCCTTGGAGATTGGGTCTTCACCCTTGCAAATGGATCTTCATCCTTTGAGATCGAGGATTCTTTGTTCTTTGAATATGGGAGTGACACGACCAAGCTTGTGGCAGTGTGGCTTGGTCGTGTCTCCTGGGTGTGTCAGCTTCTGTGTCTTTTCTTTGGTTCTTCTTTGTTCTTAGCTTAGGATGGAACACGACCAAGCTTGTGGCCATGTCATGTGACACGGCCAGTGGCTTGGCCGTGTTGCCTGCTGATGTCACCTACTATTTCTTTTCTCTCTTTGCTTGGTCCTTCTTGGCTTTGCCCTTTAGGTGAGACACGGCCAGCGGCTTGGCCGTGTCTCCTGCCCGTGTCATGTTGTGCCAAGATTTCCTTTGAGGTGACACGACCAAGCTTGATTTGGCTTGGCCATGTCTTGCTTGATCCATGTTCTTCTTTTCTTGTTTTGATCTTCCAAGGGAGTTTTTGCACTTTAACCGCTTTTCCATTGCAACTGGTTTTTCCTTTTTTTCTCCAATTTTGATTGGATCTTATATCCTCTCCTTGCCCCCCAAGGATTTTTTCTTTCATGCAAGCTTTGATTGATGTTTTTCTTGTCTAGTTCTTTGCATAAGCATGCATTTCTTCTCTTTGCAAAGTGACTAGGGCTTCCACAAGCGAATAGGATTTCCATGCCTCCTTGATTCAATATCTTCTTTAGATTTTTTAATTCACAAGGTGTTTGCTGTTCATTTTGCCAAAGAATAGACAACACAAGACAAGAAAGTGCGATGTGATATGCTCATGTATGCATGATATGCATGAATAATACTTACAGTTGTTCCATCGACTCATAGGCCAAGGTGATCAGCAGAAGTGTTCCCATTGGTTTCGTTTTGACGCTTGTTCAAGTCTTGCATTGGAATGATCGAAAGCTTTTGCATTTGTGACTTTTATCTTCAAGATGTTGAAAACATGAGTGGTGAAGACCCTAAGCAGCAGAGTCAAGGATGCATCCTTTTCAAACTATGTTTCAGCTTGTCAGTTGGAAGTTTTTTCATGACCTTGCCAATAATCAATTCAACATACTTCCCTTGGCTCGAAGGCTTTGTATGACAAAACACTTTTTTTTCCTTTCCTTTTTTTTTGTTTTTGTTTTTCTTTTTTGAATTTTGATTTTGAAATCAAATGTTGGCTTTTCCAAATTAATGTCAATGTACCTCGGGACTTGTTTTTCCAAATTAACATATCTTTATAATGACAACCCTAGTTACCATACTAAACTTGGGAATCAATTCTATTTAAGCAAGAATTGTTGCACTTCAGATAGGCACATACACATTACTTGGCCAAAGGTCTCATTTGAGTTTAGATATTGTCTATCTCATATGCAGGCTTATCCAAACTATCTCCACTAATAGACTCTACCTACCAAGAGAGATCAACATGTCTTTGATAGGCTTGAAATGGGGTCTATAAGGGACATGGGTTAAATGAAGGCCATTTTGAGATAGGAGCTGATGTGACACAATGGACAAACCCTCACACTACAAATTTCTTGTTGGAACTTTAGGCAGTTGGGAGCAATCTTGTTAGACTCCAAATTCCTTCTATCTTCTTAGCATTGATCAGGACAGTCTTTGCCCTTGCAAAAAGTTTGGTACTCAAACTCATTTCATTTCTTTATTTGTCTTACTCTTCCCTTTTCTTTCTCTTGCCTTATTCTTCCTTTTCTTTTATCATTTTGTCCTTCTTTCTTGTAGGACTGTTAAGTACAGAACTTTCAAGATTTGGATAGTCTTCTTCCTTTTTCCTCCAATTTTGATTGAATCTTTGGTTGGGTTGGACCAATTCAAGTCAAAATGTCCTTATAAATCAAATGGACACCTTTTGTTGTCTTAGGTAAAAGAGAACTCATTTGGCTTTTTGAACCGCCTTTTTAAGTTTTATCTTTTTCTTTTTTCTTTTCTTCTTTTTTTCTTTCTTCTTCTTTTTCTTCTTCTTTTTTTTTTCTCTCTTTTTTTCTTTTTTTTTCTTCTCTTCTTTTCCTTCCTTTTTTTTTCTTTTTTTTTGGTTCTAGCTCTAAAAGAGTTGTCATGTTTGTACCAACTTGGGCTTTCAATAATGGATGAGTGGAGTAACATAAATCTCCTTTAACAGGGATAAATCATTTGTTACTCTAATGTTGTCTTGATATATTAGAGATATTAAGTGAACTTCAACTACCCTTATGGTCTTGAAAACATCAACTATCCTTATGGTCTTGAAAACATCAACTACCCTTATGGTCTTGAAAACATCAACTACCCTTATAGTCTTGAGAACTTCAACTACCCTCATGATCTTGACTAATCATTGCTTTCTTTGATTTTCTTACCTCTTCATCTTAGTGATCATAAGACTTGTTGAAAGTATCATCAACAGCTCAGGGTAAGTTATTAGGGTTTGTAAGCCAATGAAAAGAAAGCTAAAATTTTATGAAGGCTCAAAGGGACAACTAAGGATTGATATTTAATAGGGTGGATACTAGTTGTTGGCTAACCAAATAATGCCTAAATCATTTCTCCCTTAAATAAGTAGAGATCAATTTCGCCTTGAAAATTTGTTAAAGCATGTTTTAAGACTGACTAGGACCTAGACAAAGATAATTATGCAGGAGCCCTCTCTAAGTAAGCATACACAACTCAATGCTATAGAGCAATTCCCTCATCTAGTAAAGTCATTCAAGTCATGATGCCTAGACACATTAATTTATAAACATCAAGCTAAATTCCTCATTGGTTGAGCATCAAAATGAACAAAGACCAACAAAATTTTTGATGAAAGTAATTTATTCAAGCAACTTTAAATTTGAAAAACACAATAGTTCCAAAATATTAAAGAAAGTAAGATTAAAAAGCAACATTCAAGCTAAGGAAAGTTAATTGAGTTAGGCTTCTTTTCCTTTCACATCTTCAACATTCCCATCTTGAAAAGAGAATAAAACAAAATCTTCTTCCAATCCTTTTCCCACCATAAAGGTTGCTGGTGGTGGCACTCTTCCAAATTTAGGCAAAGGGTTGTCCTTGGTATTGGGCTTATCCGGCTTGGGTAGCTTGCCACTATCGGTTAGGTCTTGGATCTCATGCATTAGACGAGCACATTTATCTGTTTCATGTCCTCGCATTTGATGAAATTGACAAAAGGCCTCGGTATTGAAGTTTGGTGGCAATGGATTTTGTAACAGTTGAGGAGCTAACGGTTGTAACAACCCTTTCTTTTATAGCTTGCTAAAAACCCAAGATAGAGGTTTCCCCAATTCTGAGAATTGTCTTTTATTCCCTTGACCGATCACATTAACATCAACTTCTTTTTGTGTGCTTTGATTGTTAGGCTGGTAATTCCCTTTCTCATTCCTTTTTATTGAAAAACGGTTCTTCTCTCTTTCCCACTCTTCAATTTGTAGACCAGCTTGGAGAAGATCTTTGAAGTCACGGAGGAGTGTATGAGACATCCTTTCAAGAAGATTGGGTAGGACACCTCTCACGATCATCCTTATTTGATCAGATTCATCGGGCCTTTTCTTGAGCAAAGCAGCCTTATTTCTCCATCTCTTGACATAGTCCACAAAATTCTCATTTGGCCTTTGTCTAATGGACTCAACTTCCATTAAGGTAACTTCCAACTCAAGATTATATCCATATTGTTGGATGAAGGCTTTGTAAAGTAGATCTCAACTCTTTTGTGTTCCATCATCTAAGGTATTGAACCAATTTTGAACAACAGGGTCCAATGAGAGCATAAAGTACCTTAGGGTTTGAGCCTTAGTAGCTCGGGCAGACTGCATGGTAGTGATGTATTGCTTCACGTGAAGATGAGGATTTCCGGTGCCATTATACTTAGCAAAGGAAGGCATCTTGAATTTATAAGGGACCTCTTCATCTTGTTCAAATAGTTTGTCGATCTCAGACATCTCTTCGGTTTTCAGCTTCTTATCATATTTCTTTTCTAAATCAGCAATCATCTTTTCAACATCGGATGTCTCGGTCTTTTCAATAGTTACTTTCTCAGCAACCTTCGGTTCTTTCTTCTTTTCTTGAACATCTTGGTAGTATTGAACCCAATCATCATCATCATCAATGATCACCTTTTCATCATCAATGATCACCTTTTCATCATCAAAAACCACTTCACTAACTATGGTCTTCTCTTTATCCTTTGGTTTCTTAGTGCTAGCAGACACCTCGGCATGGTTCTCTAAGATTGTAGCCAACTGGTTCTTCATGGTCTCAGCTAGGGCCTCTTTGATTTCTTCCATCTTGGCATTGAGGGGCTCATCCACCATCCTTTGAATTTGTTCGGGCTCCATTGTTTTAGGTGAGCAAGTGATTGAGTCATTGCTAGATACTTCATCTCCGGCGTAGGTCAGATTGTTGTAAGCTTTAGAAATATCGTAATCCAGGGCTGTGAGCCAAAGAGGATCAATGATATGAGATACAAATGTATGCATGTATGCACAAACAATCAACAAATAAAAATAGCACGTTCCTTCCAACCTTATAACATCCACACACGAATGGCGAGTCCCTTTTCCTAGATATATGGTTAACAAAACACCAACATGGGGTATCTTGCTTTCGAATAATTTCCTCGGACGTTTCAACCAATAGTTATGTTTTCGAAAATGAAAATCAATCCATGATAATTCCTATTAATTAGGTTTTAATCCATTCAACCAACTATAGTAGCTTTTATGCTACATTGGATTAAAACAAAATTAAGAGGTTTATTATGGATAGATTTCGCACTTGAAAAAAGGTAAATAATGGTTCATGCTAAAAACAAGCCTAAGGTTAATTTATTCTTAGTGTAATCTAGGCCCACAATTGATTTTTGGTATCCCATAATTGACCTAAATATTTTTGCAAGCTCTTTGTAAGAAAAGGTTGGGTGAAAATAGTTTTGTTTCTAAGCCCATTGTAAAAGATTTTAGAAAAATGGATTCTGGGCTTAGTATTTGTGCCATAGGCCAAAAATTTTTTGACTTGTTTTTAGAAAAAATCTTATGTCCAAAGACCATCTTGAAAAATTTTAAAAATAGCTTTGGTCTTTTGGACTTTAAAAAAAATTTATTTTGAGCTTGCAAATGTACTTGGGTTATATTAGAAAAAGAAAAAACCAAATAAGCCATGATTTAAGCTAAGATAAATTAACCATAGTCAAACAACATGCATTTGGGGTAAAAACCTAAGGAAAGTAACTAGGCCAATTACATGAGCTTTAGTCTTTGGGTTAAAAAGGATTAGGTTCCCATAGCAAGTATATACCAAATGGTACGAGGATATGAGTGGTTATGCCATGCCCGATCTCCATACCTTGAGTGAAAGTATGGTATCCCTTACATAACATAACACGGGTAACACGGGCGTCCTAACTCACACACACGGTGCAATCTAAGATGATGCAATGAATAATATCATTATAAGAAAGAATAGAATAATGTAAAGACCAACGGAATCAACTTCTCTTATCCCCAGTGGAGTTGCCACTGTGAACGGGGATTTTCGCCCTCACTCCTGGTGGAATGGTTCTTGCGACTTCGGCACTGTTTAGGCTCGGGGCCTTAGAGAACATGGACCTAAGTCCGGAGAAAATGGAGTCGCCACCCGGATAAGTTGAGAAAAAAGAAAGGGGTGGATGACTCAATTCCTAAGGAATCCCCAACCCCCTAATGGGTTCGGAAAGTTGGGTACGTGTGGGGAAGGTGAGAAATGACCCAGCACCCCCACAACGCCCGGTTCTTTAGAACCGGCCTCCTTTACAGGTCTTAATATTATAAAATTCTTAAATATAACAACATTATCCATATTACACACAATAATTGAAAGAAAGCATCAATATATTAAAATTAAAGCAAGGTCCAAGCAAAACAAATAAATGGACACCAATCTAAGGATGGAAACATGTCCTTACATCACATGCCTAAATAGGACACCCACCGAAAGGTAGAAACATGCCCTTTACATAGGTTCTAAAATAGAAATACAAATTAAATTACATGATGTTTAAATGAGGTACCCACCAAGTCTAAAATACCTCTTACAACATTTGAAATCTAAATAAATTGATAAAAGTAAATAACCATTCATAATAAATAAATCATTCATAAAAGGTATCAAATATCAATAAAAAGTAAACATCCATCCATGATAAATAAAATAAACCAAGCATTGAATTTAAATAAATTAAAGCATAAGAAATAAAATAAAGCATGATCAAATATGGAATTTAATAAGGTAAATAAAAATCCAAATTATAGCTACTATTTCCATTTAGGGTTCCTTATCTCATGTGTTAAGGTTTTGGAATTCATAAAATTAAGCTACTGTGACTTTTTTATGGATTTAAAATAGATTGAGGTTTTATGTTTTAAAAGGTTGGTAAGACTCTTTGATTAACTAAATTAATATTTGAATGGTGAAATCATGAAACTAGGGTTTTAGACACTTTAAAATATTTTTGATTTGTAGTTTTAAATAGTGATTTCAAGCTTACTGTGTAAATTTAAAATTTTTATGTTTTTATGTTTTTAATGTTTTAAAGGATTAAGGTTTAGAAAAAGTTATGGTTTAAGGTTTTAAAGGAGTTAGAGTTTACTATTTTAGGTTTGGAAGTTGAATTTAGGTTTAGTGTTTTAGAATTTAGGGTTTTGGTGATGCATGATTTTTAGGATTTGGAAAAAGCAATTGAAGATTTTATGGAATTTTATGAAAATAAACCAACGATTTAAAGTTTATAAAGCAAAAAAAGATATTTTTAAAGCTTTTGGGAAAGTAACAGAACACAATTTTGAGTTTTGAAAATTTAGAAAACAAATTTTGGTTTTGGAGTTTTGAAGAAATAAATCTAATAGCTTTAAACTTTTAGAAAATAAAGCCACGATTTAAGAATTTTAATCCTTAGAAAAAGTGAATTGAGGTCCTAAAATTTTTGAATTAAAAGGAACCAAAGGATGATTATGCTACTGTGAAAAAAAAACAAAGAATTTAATACATACCTCCTTTTGATGATTCCTCCAAAAATTGTTTTTCTTAGATGAATTAAAACAAAGACAGTTGCTGCCTTTTGAATTGCTTAAATCGTGTCCCTGCTATTCTAGAAAAAATAAATTGAATTGCTCCTTTTCCTTCACTGATTTAGTTTCAACTTTTTCAAGCTACCATCTAATTTTTTGATTTTTGGCCTCCCCTTATTTGATTGCCTTTGGTCCTTATTTCTAGAGGTTTCATATGGTTTATTCCTAATTAATCACGGCAAGTAATATTGATAAGAAAAGGAACTTGAAACTTAATTGAATTAGGTTTTGAAAAAATTACGTCGAAAAAATTACACTACCGAAAAAAATTGCCGCAGGAAAAAATGCGCTGGCAAAAAAATTTGCCGCAGTTGGCGAGGAGCGGGCGAAATGGCATGTGCCATGCCATTTCGCCCGCAGGAGCAGGCATCTTCTGTGGGCGAAATGCCCACGGGCCCGCACGATGTTTTTTTTGTCACCTAGTTTTTCGACGCCGATTTTTATTTTTATTTTTATTTTTTGACTTTTATTTGTTTATTTTTATTTTTTATTAATAAAAATTAGATAATAAAGCAAAAATTATTTAACAAAAATTATTTTGGACCAATTAGACAACAAAAATTATTTTGGACTAAATAAAACATATTGGACCGGACTAGGTCAAAAATTAAGGGTCTACACTCATGCCTCAACCTCACACATCTATCTGTATCGTGTCCTTACATTTGATGAAATTGAAAAAATGCTTTAGTGTCAAAATTAGGTGGGAGAGGGTTAGGCAAAGGATGAGGATTTAAGGGTTGCAACAATCCCTTCTTTTGTAGCTTATTGAGGACTTAAGACAATGGCTTCCCTAATTCTGAAAATTGCCTTCTTCCTCCTTGGCCAGTAGCATTAACACCAACTGCCTTTTGCATGCTTTGGTTACTAGACTGGTAGTTTCCTTTCTTGTTCCTTCTTGTTGAAAAGCGGTTCTTCTCCCTTTCTCCTTCTTCAATTTGCAGTCTAGGTTAGAGAAGATCTTTTAAATCACGGATGAGTGTATGAGACATCCTTTTGAGAAGGTTAGGTAACACTCCTCTCACGATCATTCTAATTTGATCGAATTCATCAGGCCTTCTTTCGAGCAAAGCAGCCTTATTCCTCCATCTTTTCACATAGTCAACAAAATTTTCGTTTGGCCTTTGTCTAATGGACTCCACTTCCATTAAGGCAACTTCCATCTCAACATTGTATCCATATTGTTGGATGAAGGCCTTGTATAGCAGATCCCAATTCTTTTGTGTGCCATCATCTAGGGTATTGAACCAATTTTGGATAACAGAGTCCAATGAGAGCATGAAGTACCTTAGAGTTTGAGCTTTAGTAGCTTGAGCAGACTGCATAGCAATGATATATTGTTTTACATGGAGGTGAGGATTTTTGGTTCCATCAAACTTTGCAAAGGATGGCATCTTGAACTTGTACGAAACTTCTTCGTCTAGCTCAAATAATTTGTCAACTTCGGACATTTCTTCAGTTTTCAGCTTCTCAAATTTCTTTTCCAAATCCACAATCATCTTTTCAACATTAGAAGTTTCAATTTTCTCCATAGTTGACTTTCAATAATCTTCGGTTATTTCTTCTTGTCTTGAGGATCTTGGACGTATTGAGCCCAATCATCATCATCATCAATGATCACCTTATCATCATCAAAACCACTTCACCAACTTTAGCCTTCCCCTTGTCCTTTGGCTTCTTGGTGCTAACAGATGCTTCGGCATTATTTTCTAAAATTATAGCCAATTGGTTCTTCATGGTCTCAGCCAGGGTCTCTTTTATTTCTTCCATCTTGGCATTAAGGGTGTCATTCACCATTCTTTGAATTTTTTCGGGCTCCATTGCTTTTGGTGAGCAAGTGATTGAGTCGTTGCTAGATTCTTCATCTCCAGCGTAGGTCGAATTGTTGTAAGCTTTTGAACTATTGTAATCCAGAGCTGTGAGCCAGAGAGGATCAATGATATGAGATGCAAATCTATGTATGCATGTATGCATGTATGCACAAACAATAGACAAAGAAAGATAATTAGGACGTTCCTTCCAACCTTATAACTTTCACACACGAATGGCGAGCCTCTTTTCCTAGGTATATGGTTAATAACATACCAACATGGGGTATCTTGTTTTTGAAAAATTCTCTCGGATGTTTCAACCAATAGTTATATTTTCAAAAATGGAAATCAATTCATGATAATTCCCATTAATTAGGCTTTAATCCATTCAATCAACTGAAGCAGCTTTTATGCTATATAGGATTAAAACTAAATTAAAAGGTTTATTATAAATAGATTTCTCACTTAAAAAAGTACTAATGATTCATGCCAAAAACAAGCCCATGATTAATTATTCTTAGTATAAACTAGGCTCACAATTAATTTTTGGTATTTTCATAATTGGCCTAAATAATTTGTAAGCTCTTTCAAAGGTTGGATGAAAATAATTTTGTTTATAAGCCTATTGTAAAATGATTTTAGAAAAATTAAATTTTGGGCTTAGTATTTGGGTCATGAGCAAAATAATTTTTGATTTGTTTTTAGAAAAGTTTTATGTCCAAAGACCATCTTGAAAAGTTTTTAAAATAGCTTTGGTCTTTTGGACTTTAAAGAAAAATTTATTTGAGCTCGCAGTGTCATTAGGCCATATTAGAAAGAGAACAAACCAAATAAGCTATGATTTAAGCCAAGATAAATTAACAATAGTCAAACAAAATGCATTTGCGGTAAAAACCTAAGGAAAGTAACTAGGCCAATTACATGAGCTTTAGTCTTTGGGTTCAAAGGCTTAGGTTCCCATAGCAAGTATATACCAATTAGTACAAGACTATGAGTGATTATGCCATGCTTGATCTCCATACCTTGAGTGAAAGTATGGTATCCCTTATATAACATAACACGGGTAACACGGGTATCCTAACTCATGCACACGATGCAATCTAATATGATGCAATGGATAATATCATGATAAGAAAGAATAGAATAATATAAAGACCAACGGAATCAACTTCTCTTATCCCTAGTGGAGTCGCCACAATGAGTGGAGATTTTTGCCCCCACTCTCGGTGGAATGGTTCTTGCGACTTCGGCGCTGTTTAGGCTCAGGGCCTTAGAGAACACGAGCCTAAGCCCAGAAAAAATGGAGTTGCCACCCGGATTGGTAGGAAAAAGAAAGGCATGGATGACTCGATTCCTAAGGAATCCCCAACCCCCTAATGGGTTTGAAAAGTTGGGTACGTGTGGGGAATGTGAGAAATGGCCCAGCACTCCTACAACGCCCGGTTCATTGGAACCGGTCTACTTTGCAGGTCTTAATATTATAAAATTCTTAAGTATAACAATATTATCCATATTACATGCAACAATTAAAATAAAGCATCATTATATAAAAATCAAAGCAATGTCCAAACAAAGCAAATAAATGGACACCCATCCAAGGATGGAAACATGTCCTTACATTGTCCATGTCTAAAACTAAATAGGACAACCACCGAAAGGTAGAAATGTGTCCTTTACATTGGCCCAAAAACTTTAAAATAAAATAAATTACATGATGCTCACAACATGAGGTACCCAAAAATATTGAAACATACCTCTTACGATATTTTGAAATCAAAATAAATCAATAAAAGTAAGCAACCATTCATCATAAATAAATCATTCATCAAAGACATCAAACATCAATCAAAATATATAATAAACATTCATCCAATTTAAATAAAATAGTAAATATATTAACTTTAGGGGTTCATTCATTAATTAGGGTTTTGCATATATTAACTTTAATAACTAGGGTTTTGCATATACTAGTTTAATTAGTTGAGAAATATTTTAAAGAAATAACAAATCTACTGGATGTTTTAAAGATTTAGGGTTTTAAATGTTTTTATGAAAATAATGCTATTGTGATTTAAAAAATAGGTTTGGTTAGGGTTTTAAGCAAACAGATTGTTGTTTTTGTTTTTAGAAAGGTGTAATTAGGATTTTAGATTTGAAAAACATGTTTTAAGGCTATTAAAGTTTTAGGGTTTTACAGTTAAGATATTAGGGTTTTATGGTTTTAAATTTTGATTCTGTAGATTATGATTTTGAATTTAGAAATTGATGCTTTTCTGTGATCAAAGTTGAGTGTGCTTTTAATATTAAATGTAATAACTATTTAAATATTTTTTAGGTGAAACAAACATTGAAAGCTAAATTAATTATCAAAAGATTAAAATAATTCAATGAATAAAATGATAAAAACTACTATGAAGGTTTGAAAATAGAATTAATTAAGATTTAGGGTTTAAATAACTTAGGGTTTATGAAATTACATTTGTGTTTTGAATGATTATATTATTTACTTTAATTAAGACCTTAAGTATTGTATGAATTAATTTATGCTACTGCGTAAACTAAATGAAATGAAGAATTAAATAACTAAGGAAGTGTGATGATGGCTTAAAAGATGAAGATGATTAATGATTTAATAAACTAAAGTTAGAGCAATTTACCTACGTTTGAAGGCTCCACGAAATTTGAAGAAATTGAACCAAGCTGTTGCATGCTTTAGATTTGGTTTCTGTTGAGCAAAGCAATCTGGAGATGATTGCTTGTTGCCTCCTTTGGTTGCTGTGTCTTGGATTTCTTCTTGCTTGCTAGGGTTTTCCTTTGGCCGAAAGAATTTAAGAGTCCCAAGTCCGGTTCAAAATCTCCTTTTCCAAAAGATCCAAGTTCTGTCCCCCCTTTATTGTATGTTTTAATGTGGTATTTATAGGAAAAAAAATCAAAAACTAATTCTAATTGTCTAAGGACATAAAAACCATTTACGAAAAGAAATAAAAACAAAGTTGAATTTGGTCTCGAAAAAAACTGCGCTGGCAAAAATTACGCTCGCAAAAACTGCTGCGGGCTACAGGCGAGCCAATACAAGAATTGTGAGAGTTGCGTGCGAGCTGGGGTGCCGGCCTGCCAATTTGTCGCAGGAATTTTCTGCCGCGAATTGGCCCAAGGCCATTTCGCTACAAGAATTTCCTGCTGCGAATTGGCTTTTGGCCAATTCGTCGCAGGTTTTTCCTGCTGCAAATTCGCCCAAGACAATTTTGCCAACGACGAAATTTTTTGTCGTCGATTCTTCCGTCGCCGATTATTTATTTATTTAACTTTACTAATATTACCTTTTATTTTTATTAAAAATTAAAAAATAATAAATATTAAAATAAATATTATTTAATTAAAATACCGCAGAAATTATTTAGACTATTTTAAAAATATTATACCAGACTGGGTCAAAAATTAAGGGTCTACACCAGGGCCGTTGGGATGTTACAAGCCCAATCTGGAAGAGGATAAGGAGCTATCCTGAAAGTCGAGAAGACTCCGGAGGAGATTGCTACCTTGGTTGAAGAAAAGTTTGAAGATGTTCTGCTTTATGATTTTGAGAACAATGATTTTAATTTTAATTTGTTTGCTTTGTATGAGGATGATGATGTTTTCTTTTCCAAAATGAATGTAATAAAGTCTAATTTTGCTTACTTGTGTGATGTTTCTCCTGATGGTTGCATACATTTAAATAGTGGTTGCATGAGCATTTTTAATATTAACTCTGTCGATACACAATCATTAAATTTGGGAATAATTGAAAGTCCTAGAAACATTAGCATAGCATCCGACCTTACTCCTGATGAGAGAGAGAGAGATTTGAAAAAATATTTAAAAAAATATGAAGAAGTGTTTGTTTGGTCTTATGAGAATTTACCTGGAATAGATCGAGACATAGCCGAACATCTGATTCCTACTTACACTAACATGAAACCTATCAAACAAAAGCTTAAGCGGTTAAGACCTGAATGGGCTAAACTGGTTAAAGAAGAGGTCACTAAACAAATACAAGTAAAGTTCCTTAAAGTGATAGATTATCCAGATTGGTTAGCCAACATAGTACCTGTACCAAAGAAAGATGGAAGAATTAGGGTATGTGTGGACTATAGAGACTTGAACAAAGCTACCCCTAAAGATGATTTTTCTTTATCCTATATAGATGTCCTTATTGATAGTACAGCTTCTAGCGCGCTACATTCATTTATAGACGGATTTTTCAGATACATGATAGAGTGAAATTATGATCAACATTTTTTATAATTCTAACCATAATTTTAATCATTTTGCAATTGAATTTGATTGATTTTGTGTATTTGAGTTAGAATTATTATAATCATGCTTGGAAAGAAAAGATTCAAAGTTTCTAATGATTAGAGGTGCAAAATTGAAGAAAGGGAAGCAAAAATGAAGAAATAACCAATGCCATGTCCATGGCCCTTCAAAACCATGACCCTAGGATTTAAATCAAGTCTGCCACAGCAAAAAAAAGACAAAATTCCAGAAGCCAAATGGATGCCACGACTGTGGCATTGGCAGGACATGACTGTGGGAATGATTTCTCTACTGCCCGAGCCAAAAAAGAGAAGAAAATTCAAAATTGACAGCCTTCACTCATATGCCATGACAATGGCATTGAAAAGCCATGACCGTGGCCTACCTTGCCTACCATTTACAGCTGTAAAGTGCTCAAACCATCCAATCCAACTCAGGCCACGACTGTGGGACCAAAATTCATGACCTTAAGTAGAAAATTAGGTAGGTGGTGAACCAAAAAAGATGTGGCCTAACCTTTTTCAGTTTTTTTCCCACTAATGAAGCTTCCAAACACTCTATTTAAACACACTTCCTCTAAGGTTTCAACATATGAAAGATTTACAAGAATTAGATTAGATTCATTCAAGAAATAAAATGTAGTTTAGAGTTTTCTCAAGAAGGAGAGTGAAATTCTGGTTCAAGAAGAAATTCAAGTTCCAAGTCAAGTTCTTCTTCAAAGAAATAGAGTTTCATATTTCTTGTTCTTTAAATTATATTTTTAATGTCTTTCTTTAATATTTTCAATGTTTTTATTTCAATAATGAATAACTAATCCTCTTTAGGGTTGGTCCCTTTTATTGAATTTATCATAGAGTTATAAATACCTTTATGAATTAATTTAGTTTATCTTTAAATTATTTTGTTATCTTTACTCTTAATACTTTAATTATCTGGCCAATAATTAATTGAATTGAGGTGTTGTGTGTTGGAATGAGAGTGGAAGCATAACATTAGTCCATAGAGGTAATAATCTTAAGGAAGTTTTTTCACTTAGAGATAAGGTTAAACACTTAAGAGGTTAATTCAAAAATTCTCACAAAACCTAATGAATTGGTTTAATTACTTGTGATCACGAGAGTAGATATAAAGATTAAATTGATATTAGTTCTAGTACTAGAGAAAGACTTGAGCTTAATTTAGGAGAATTTAACCATTAATGAAAGGAAAACTAAATTAAATCAATACTTTAGAAAACCCATGATAAATCAATAAAGGTGACTTAATCCTAAGTTTCACAACATTAGATTTAATTCAAAGTAATTTGTTTTGTTTAATCATAAATCAAAATTTACCATCCAAATAATACTTAGTTTTAATTGATAAGTACTTAGAAGAAAACTTTCTCATGGGAACGATACTCTACTTATCATTATATTACTTGTTAATAATTTGTGTACTTGCAGATAGCTAGGCTGAGTCCACAACAATATAACCAAGTGTTAATGGCCTAAGAAGATAAAGCTAAAACTGCCTTCATTACTACATGGGATATATTTTGTTATAGGGTGATGTCGTTTGGGTTAAAGAATGCTGGAGCAACCTACCAAAGGATGGCCACCACCTTATTTCATGATATGAATAGGAAAGGAGCAGGTTTGGGAGTCATACTAGAATCGCCCGAAGGGGAGCTTATCCGTTTAGCTAAAAAGTTGAAGTTCAGGGCGACCAATAATATGGTGGAGTATGAAGCATGTATTTTTAATTTGGAAATCCTGATACTTATGAAGGTGGATAAGGTGCAAGTCTTTGGCGATTCATTACTAGTAGTATCCCAAGTAAATGGAGTGTGGGAGTTAAAAGAAGAGAAGCTAAAGCCATACCACCATTACTTGACCTTGATGAAGAAGAATTTTAAGGAGTGTAGATTTATACACCTACCAAGAGAAGAAAACCAGATGGCTGATGCCCTAGCCATATTGGCTTTGGTATGGGAAAATCCTGTCAACTTATTCCTTAAGCCTCTGATTTTAGCCAGTTCATCAACTCCTTGCTATGAATATGAAACAATTATAGAAATTGATACAGACCATGATGAATGGCATGACACTATAAGATGATTTTTAGAGAATAAGGAATACCTGTTAGGGGCAACAAAGGAAGAGAGAAGAGCTATAAGGTGATGGTCCTTACAATACATCACCTTTCATGGAGAGTTGTATCGAATATGGCCTGATGGGGTGCACTTGAGGCGCTTGAGGAAGCCTGAAGTTGAACACATCATGTCGAAAATACATGCAGGAAGTTGTGGTCCACACATGAGTGGTTTAGCCCTAGTTAAGAAGATAATTCGATAAGGTTACTACTGGTTGACCATAGAGAGATTGTATTGAGTTTGTGAGGAAGTGCCAGCAAAGTCAGATATATGGCAATTTGAATCACATGCCTCCTGAAGAATTGCATCTATGTCTTCATCCTAGCCCTTTGCAACTTGGGGGATTGATATCATAGGAGAGATACATCTGACGGCTTCAAATGGTCACCATTTTATTATAGCAGTGGTGGATTATTTTTCAAAGTGGGTCAAGGCCGAATCTTTCAACAAATTGGGGGTAAGGCAAATGGCTAGATTTATTGAAAAGAATCTCATCTGCAGGTATGGGATCCCGCACAGTGTGATAGCGGACAATGGAATATAGTTTCAAGGTGCAGTTAAGGACTTATTCTCGAAGTACCAATCCATCATCACCAATCCTCCCTTTATAGACCAAAGGCTAATGGTGCAGTAGAAGCAACAAACAAGACAATTAAGTAGATTTTGTTCAAGATGACCAAGACATACAGGGATTGGTCAGAGATGCTTCCTTTTTCTTTATGGGGATACAGAATAAGTGTGCGAACACCGGCTGGAATGACATCGTTCTCTTTAATTTATAGGATGGAAGCAGTGTTGCCAATTGAGATAGAGATCAAGTCATTAAGAATGGTTCTCGAAGTTGAACTACTTGAGATGGAGTGGGTAGTGAGAAGATACACACAATTAGCTTTATTATAAGAGATGAGGTTAAAAGTACAGTATCATCATCAGGTATATCAAAGAAAATATAGCTCGGACCTATAATAGAAGGGTTAGGGTTAGAAAGTTCAGAGTCAGTGACTTAGTATTGAAGCAATGTAAGCCTAATGTCTTTGATCCAAGAGGAAAATTTAGGCCTAGTTGGGAGGGACCGTATGTTATAAAACAAATCATGAATAAAGGTGCGGTCAGGTTATCAGACATGGACGGGAATGAGTTTAGTGAACCGGTGAACATCAACAGTCTGAAGAGATTTTATGTATAAAAAAAAAGATGGAAAGGGCTCGCTAGGTTGAAAACAAAAAAAGGGCAGCCTAGGCAAAAGTTAAAGCAGTCCGCTGGTTTTGAAAATCCAAAAGGGCAGACTAGGCAACAAGTAGAGCTAGGCGAGAGAAAATTGTCAATTAGAAAATCAAGAGGGCTAGTTGGCGATAGGAGTGATAATGTGTATGCTAATTTTATGTTTGGTTGTTCCCCAATTTAATAAAATAGAGTTAATATTAATTATTCTATGTGCACTATTTTAGTATTTGACCAAACATGGATAAAACAAATAAACACAATAGTGAAAGGTGATGACAAATTATAAAAGGAAAAGATACATCTCTTATTATTTTTTCATTATTTTTATATCCTAACAGTATTCTTTCTAAGGAAATTGGCAAATGCTAGATCTATGATAGATGATAAGTGTAGCGTGCATGCCAGCTTTGCTTCAGCCGACCCAAGAAGGCTTCCGTCAGACAAGGCATGTCCAACTTAGGAGTAAACTCAGAACCTCGAGACTCGACTCCATACTGATAGTCAAGCCGACGAGGATCATAGCAAGTACCTCTATGAAGAGCAGCAAGAGGAACATACATCAAATATGTTTGAATGGTGATAGGAGAAATCTTCCACCAAGGTACTAACCAACGAATGTTGAGTGTAGCACGAGAGCGGATTCAGTCAACCCAGTTAGCATATGAAGAAGCAGGATGAAGTAGTTTCCTAGTAGAATAATGTCACATGTAGGTATCTGGTGAAATCCATGGATGGAGTGTCGAGCTCCTAAAGCCAAATCTATAAGCATAAGAAAAGAATAAAAAAAGAGCATGTTAAGTCGAAAATTCGCAAGGACAGCTTAAGCAAAAATTAGGGTGGTTCTCTAGTTCCGCAAACCCGCAAGGACAGTCTAGGAAAAAATTAGAACCAACATAAAAAATAAAAAATATTAATAATAATAAAAAGAAGGTCCACTAAGTTGAAAACCCGCAAGGTCAGCTTAGGCAAAAAGTAGGACAACTCACTAGATCTGAAAATCGGTAAGGGTGGACTAGGAAAAAATTAGACCAATAAATAAAACCTAAATTGAAAACTTAAAAGGGCAATTTAGGTAGTTACCTGAAGCAGCAAGGTACCAGCTAATCTCCTCGAAGATTCTGATTTAAATTGGTTCAATCCAACTAAAGTCTCGACTATTATCACAGATATCAACGATAGCCCTCCTTCCATTTGGTCCATGATATCCAATACTAATGGATCGATATCACCATCGGAAGAAATAAGCAAGAATTGGTCAAGCAAGCATAGACAAAGCATACATCCCCATGCCTTGGTAGGAGCCAAATGAGAAATGCAAAAGTCAATCAAGGGACCAAGCAAAATTTTCTCACCTCTAGTCAACTGTAGAATTTCAGGCTTTGAAAGTTGAAGTAACATTTGCATCTTTAGTTGAGTTTTGGAAGTCAATATGGGCAATGCCATTGGTTGATTACTTGAATATCAAAGGATGACCTCAAATTCTTTAATCATGGGACATATATCAAATTCATTTATCTTGAATGTCCTAGAATTCACATCCCAAAAGGAACCCATGGCATATAGAAAAGAATAGTCCAATTTAATATTCTGAAAGCATTTCAAAGTATTAATTTGAGACTAAGATATTTGCTCCCAATGAAATGCTTTCATGGCTTTAAATAAACTCTTGATTTTCTTTTAAATTGAGTTCCGTCATTGTTGAAGTTAAAAAGAAAATTGAAAATTGTTGAAATGAATTTTTTTTATGCTGGAGTAAAATTCGTGGAGGATTTTCTTTTAGCTTCTGTTGGAATTGGTTCATGAAAGAAGACTTATATAAGGATTTTCTAAACCAAAGTTGACAAGGAACGCACAAAACCAAGACACGCAAAGAAAATATATGCGTTGAAATGGTTGAGGTATTGTTGCACTCCCATTGTCTTTTGGTTTTTGCAAAACTGTGCCAATTTTGGACTCTGAATTGAAAAAGAAATGCTTTTGCGTTGACTGTAGTAATAGTGATAATAATAATAAAGAAAAGAAAAAAAAGAAAAAAAGAAAAAAATTGAAAGTCAAAAGTTGTAGTAAAAGTAAAAGTCACTATTATCATTATTTTTGATATTATTATTATTATTATTATTATTATTATTAATACAATACTTTATTCCTTATTATTATTATTATTAATACAATACTTTCTTAATTGATACAATGATGGATCACTGAGGAGGAGGAGGCATATCACTCATTTGAAGTTCGTCCGATGGAAGGTACTTAAGTCCCTGTTCTCTTGAAATTTAAGCTTTCAGTAGTCATCATTTGAATTAGATGAAAGGATCTCATGATCATCAGTTTGGGGTCTCCTAGAAGATGAAAAACCAAGATCTCTCATTCCCTGAAACCGATAATCTCAAAAGTTTTTCTCAGACTGATGATACAATCTTTTGAGAAAGGCCACCTGTTGGTGATTAGCAGCTAATTCTTCTTACAATTTCTTGTTTTGCTCCTCAAGCATCCGCTGTGAGTCAGAAAAGGAAAGGGTAAGAGCATACATAATCATGCATACATATAGCATAAATCATCGAGGAATAGGATGACCTACCAGGTAACTCAAATTAGTGCATTACGGATGAGATGGAATTTTTGGTTGGTAAGAAGGTGAAAATGGAGGAGCAGCAGAGGAAGGTCTAGCCTCATGACCAAATGAGTCAGTAACCTGCAAAAATAATCAAAACGGTCATAATAGGTTGAAAAAAGAAGCAATTGCAATGACCAAATGATGAAAGTTTACTTGAGAGGTGCTACCCCCGAGATGAGGGATGGACCCTCTTCCTTCTCCATCGTACTCCTCTTCATCACTATCATCGGGAATTCCCACAGGAGATACATCAAAGTTCTAGAACCATGTTTGAATAAATTGAACATATGATGCACCCAGTGGATGGAGATAGGTCTGAACATCATAACCATTTCGAGCTAACTGCCATGCATTCTTTGGCATTGAGGTAATATTTAAAGTATACTCCAGGCAGTCCATGGAGATCCTCCATTGGTCGAGACCATGGAACCACTCATACACCCTCTTCCCTAGTAACCAGGCACTGGACACAGGACCAGTAATGATTCGGCGGGCATGCTGGCAAGGCAGTGCAACATTCAAGGAAGGAGTCCAGTTCACCCGCTTTGAAGCATACCACCAAGCCAAATTGACCTACAAGATGAGAAAAAGATAAGTAAATTTTTTACATAAAATTTAAAGAATGCTAACAATATTTTACCTGGTCCCAGGTTAAGCAACTCAAGTGATAGCGCTGGGTATGCACATGGTGAGAGCTGGGAATTGTTGCACGATCAGACAACCAAAGATTTAATGTGGGATACCCGACTCTCTCTCGAGAAATATTAGGCACCCTCATAAGATTGTGCCCGTATACCCATACCTATAATATCAATGAGAATCAAATTCATACACTTATATGAATGGAATTGACAATGATGGGAGAGAGTACCTCGACGATCACCATGAAGCCAATAAAAGATTTCTTATTCCTGCAAATCTTGTCTAGGCCATGATAGAGACAGGCAAGGCCAGCTTCACCCCAATCATAAAATGACACCAGGACCATATTGGCAAGGGCCCTCAACACCGATAAATGAATGGTGGATTTGGTGCTACAGAAAATAGTCGACCCAAGAAAATATGGTAAAAATTCTCGAGCATATTGCTCGCTTGTTTCTCTATGAATCCATCCATCATAGCTCATTCAATAACTCCAAATTGACTCGATTTTTATCTTAAAGGGCCCTTTTAGTGACGGTTCCATACCAATTAATTGTTGAACTTCTTCGTGTGTCAGGATATCATTGGTAAGAGGAAACTGAAGGCCATAGTACTGGATACCAGTTATGGCTGTAAAATCAATTAGGCTAATAGTCATCTCTCCCATAGGTAGGTGAAAAGTATGGGCCATGTCCATCCACCGCTCTGACAATACTTGAACTACACTCCTGTTTATCGGACGCTCCTTAGATGACATTTGCAGAATGAAGCTTTCAAAACTGCACTCTCGGATGATCTGTTTTACCCGAGAAGGTGCTACATCATACCATTGGTGGGCTATATAGACACACCCTCCGCCCCGGAAAACACAGCGATCATGCTAGCACTGAACCAGGTAGGCCAACACGAGGTAAGTATATCATCTCACTAATATTACTATTTCATAGCTTAATATTACTCATTATTTTCTATTTAATGAGTAATATTAGTATATCTTCTCTCTCCATTTTTTTGCTCAACTCTCTGCTCACTCAGAATGTGAAATATATATAGGCATATAATGGTTTATGATAAGAGATGATGAAAAATGAATGACGAAATGGGTTTTTATAGGCAAAGAACGAGAGAAAAACAAAAAAAATCAATACTTATTAAAACTAATTTTTTTCATCTTAATTTATAATATATTATTAATAACTCAATTATAGCTAAAAATAAAATAATAAAAATAATAAAAATAATAAAAATACTAATAAAATTAAAATAAAATAACATAAAATGAGGAATCCATATTTGTACTGTTAAAATATTAAAATTACAATGTTACCTCAGTCCTTTGGCTTGAACTGCGATGAAGTGACATTCCGGCTAGTAGATAGACAGCTCCATTTTCATGTCGTCAAATAAATTCTAGCAAGTCAGCATTGGATCGGGGTCCAGATCTTGAAGCATGTACTCTCTCCATTTTTTTTGCTCAATTCTCTGCTCACTCAGAATGTGAAATATATATAGGCATATAATGGTTTATGATAAGAGATGACGAAAAATGAATGATGAAATGAGTTTATATAGGCAAAGAACGAGAGAACAACAAAAAAAAAATCAATAGTAAATTCGTGAACAAAAAAAAGAAGAAAAAAAAGAAAAAAAAAGTCAAAATTATTGTTGGTAAATAGTTAGTAAATAGTGAATGAACAGTGTTCAAATGGTATTTAAATAGTAAAATCAATTATTCAATTCAATTATTTAGCTATTTGTGTATCTAAAAATATTTTTTGCACTCTTATAATATTTTTTCACGCAAAGGGCAAGAGAGCGCGAGTATAGTAAAAAATAGCTAAGTTTTGGCAAAATTTTTTATTAATGTCCTACTGACTATAATTATTTTTTGCAGATAATTCAAATTAATTTTGAGTTCAGAACTCGCCTCTGGTCTAGAACCCAAATTATTTTTGAGTCCATGACTCACCTCGGGTCCAGAACCCAAATTATTTTTGAGTCCATAACTCACCTCGGGTCCAGAATCTAAATTATTTTTTAGTCTAGAACTCACCTCGGATCCAGAATTCAAATTATTTTTGAGTTCAGAACTCACCCCGAGTCCAGAAACCCAAGTTATTTTTGAGTTCAGAACTCAAACAAATCTCGGGTACATAGTCCAGTTTAACTCTAAAACCCGATCAAAAATCATATTGCTTTTCACTCTCTTTTGATACAGCCTCAGATCATTGTCTAGTCCAAATATTTTAAAACAGTCCTAAATAATTTTTATAGTATTTTAATATTTACTATTTATTTTAATTATATTTATTTTAATTTAATAATATTTATTATTTTCTTTTTAAATATACTATTTATTATTTATTTTATTATTTTAATAATAATGTAATTAATTATAAATATTTTAAATATAATGTTTTTAATAGAAAAATAAAAAAAATAAAAATATATACATATAAAAATGATAAAGAATAGAAAATAAAAATCGAACAGCCGAATCGGTGCGCACCACGTGGTGGCGGCATTGCCTGCTGCGAACTAGGGCTCTCCCAGGGGCCTCACAGCCTGCAGACCCATTCGCGAACGCTGTTGATTTTTCAGTTAACTTGAAAGAGCAATTGCCCAAAAAGAACATGTGAGGGTTGTCTTAACTTGATCCTCTAATGCTATAGGGATGTGGTAAGAACCTTTTTCAGTTTGCAACATGGTTATATATGGTTTTTGCTCGTTCTCACCACCAAGGGTGGGAGAGATGATAATTTATTGCCTACTGTACTCCCCAACCAAAACATCTTTCAAAATTCTTGGGGTCTTTTTAAGTTCAACCAAGTTTGGTTGAACCACTTCTTCATCCTCTTTAGCAATTTGAAGGTCCCCCTCAACAATCTCATTATTTAATAGTAAATTGCTCTCCTCAATTTCTAAATTGGGAAAATTAGGCTCTACTCCTAAGGTCATTGCTACCTCAAGCTTATCTTCACTATCTTCACTATAGGGCATGTCATAAACTTTAGAAAGTTGCATACCTTGTTTCTCTTCATTCAGCCTGCTTGGGAATGGGATTGGTGGCATACAAGGATTTGGAGGTTTATGCAATTTTGTGGAAGTTTATGCTTCCAAATTCTCCTCCTCCTTTGATTGAATTAACTCCTCTATGTATGGTTGTATTTCCTCACCATCTTCTTCTTGATTAGTTCCTGCATCAAAGGAATCACAAAACTGTTATATATCACCTGTTCACTCCTCAAATTTGTGATTACCTTGACTTGCTCCAGTTGGCTAGGAAATTCCTCTTCTTGGTGTGCTTGGAGTTGATGTGGTCCAACTTGAATTTCCACCCTCTTCAATGATTCTTCTAAGGAATCAAACCTCTCATTGCTCCCTTCTTGATTTTGTGTGCTAATTTGAAGGTAAGCATTCAAATCATCTTCCATAGTGGATTTCTTGCATTGATCTTGATTTTGTGTACTAATTTGAATGAAGGCATTCAAACTATCTTCTAAAGTGGGTTTCTTAAGTCGATCTTGATTTTGTGCGCTAGTTTGAATGAAGGCATTCAAACTATACTCCAATGTGGGTTTCTTAAGGTGATCTTGATTTGAATATTGTTCTTGAGAGTAAGGATTTCTTTGGTAAGGTTGAAAAAAATTTTGAGGTGGAATTTGCTGTTGGTTTTCCCAAGAAAAATTTGGGTGGTTTCCCCAGCTTGAATTATAAGGTCTGGGATATGGGTCATTTCCACCCATTTACTGGAAACTTTCATAGGCATATTCTTCCTCTTGCCTCTCTTGGTATTGTCCATAACCAAATGAACACATGGTTGCACTATGTCCTGCAATGCCACATGCTGAACATACTTCACGAGTAGGCATAGGTGTTCCTCCCCTTGCATTTAGCATCTTAAGTTAGTTCGTTAATTCTGCTATTTGCCATGCCATGTCAGAGTCAGGGTTATCATCATAAACCTCTACATACCTTGAAAACTGCATATTTACAAAAGGTACTAAGCAAGTTAATGAAAACAAATAACAAAAAATTCAAACAAAACAAACAAACAATTAAAAGAAAACAAACAAACAATTAAATTGTAAAGAAAAATCAAACTATCACTACTTAAACAGCCTTCCCCGGCAGCGGCGCCAAAAACTTGTTGCGCTCAGATTAAGTACTACTATAAGCGTCACTCGCAAGTATACGAAGTAGTTGTAGCAAAGGTGATTGCCCCAAGGTCGTTTCCCCAAGAAGGTGTGGTTCATAATAGCTTGATTGATAAGTTATTTAAATGCGAGAGTTTGTTGTGTTGGGATGGTGCGAGAATAATTTAAACCTAACATTAATGTGCGCAGGGTTGCTGTGTGATGGTTGTTCAATATCAAATCGATTCTTGGGAAGGTGCCTAGGGTTATAGGTCCATTCAATCAAAGCTCAATTCTCAATTATCCATTAACATAACCTTGTAAATTAATTTGTTCCTTAAGATTAATTAGTCAATTACCAATTCATTAGTTCTCACATTCATGAAATAGCAATAACCAATTGTTTCACATTATCAAATTAATTAAACCCTAGAACTTATATTTCTAATTCATTCATAGGGTGGTCGATTATATAGTTCTGATATCGGATTTCACCTCTCGGTCCGTCATCCAATATTCAAAGATTAATAGGTAGCTAATCTATCAACCTAGTATTTAATACAATACAATCAACCAATCAACAAGGAACATCAATTTAAATATCAAATCAAGACATTCAATCAAATATACTAAAAACCCTAGGCATGGTTATTTAGCTCAACATCATCAATTTATAACAATCATTCAACTCAATATAAAACAAATACAAATTGTCCATTGCAATATCAATTCTCTTAATATAACAACAACAATAAGAAATGAATTAAAAGAGATAATAGAAAAACCCCTTGTAAAGATGTCAAGAGTAGGATTACTAGTCTTCCTCCTAGCTCATATGAAAAGTAGTGCTTTTGATGATTTTGTAGGTATGAAATTTTGGATTTTCTTCTATTCCAAAGCTAATGTATGAAATTTTGGGTTTTCTTCTATTCCAAAGCTAATAAGGGGTTTTATTTATCAAAAGCCTTTTGTAAACTCGATTTGAAATATAACATGTGGTATTAACAGCATTGTTCTAGCCATTTTCGCTAATGTTCTATTTTTCCTTTCAACCACACTATTTATTGTGGTGTTCTAGGAGCTGAAAAATTATGTGAAATACCAAGCTCATTGCAAAAAATTTCAAAATTTTCATTTTCAAATTCTTTGCCATGGTCACTTCTAATAGATGTGATAACATAGCCTTTTTCATTTTGAACTCTTTTTGCAAAAATTTTAAAATGGCTAAAAGCTTCATTCTTTTGAGCTAAGAAATTAACCCATGCAAACCTTGAATAATTATCAACAAGCACAAATGCATATAACATACCTCTTAGACTAGCAACTCTATTTAAACTAAAAAAAAATCCAAGTGAATTAACTATAGAGGTCTAGATGTGCTTACAAAATTCTGGATTTTAAATGAACTCTTATGTTGTTTTCCAAATTGACAAGGTTTATAAATTTTATCTTTATTGAATTTTATTTTAGGGAGACCATTTATAAGTTCTTCTTTACTAATGCATTACAGTTGATCCATACTAACATGACCTAGTCTTCTATGCCAAATCCAAGCATCATTACTAATTATAATTAAGCATTTAAATGCATTATTAGAATGAAAGTCAATTTTGTAAGTGTTGTCAATTCTAACTCCTTGAAAGTTCACCATTGGAAGAAGTAATCTTGCATCCTTTAGAATTAAAATTAACCTTATAACCTTTATCCCATAATTGACTCACACTAAGTAAATTATGTTTTAAACCATCAACAAGCCATACATTATCAATCAAATTTTTGCCAACCATACAAATGGAGCTAATGCTTATAATTTTACCTTTGGCATTATTTTCAAAGTGACATTACCTCCTTGCTTGTAAGTGAGAGTTGTAAAAGTTTTGCACTAGTCATCATGTGCCTTGAGCATCCACTATTTACAAGCTAAATACTTTCATTAATAACAGAATTTAGCCATACCTACAAGACAATATTATTTATCTTCTTTTAGGTACCCAAATGAACTTGGATCCTTTAAGGTTAGTTGTAGATGGGTCCTCTACTTTGAGATGACCATTCCTAATGTAGCCAAAGGTACTTTTATGACCAAAATTCATGCAATAATGACATTGATATAAAGTTTTAGGTTTTTGCATTCTTCTGATGAAATTCAATATGCCATGTGAGCAATTAAAAGTGTGTGTTGAGTGAAATTGATTTTGAGCATTCTTGTGCTTAAGTTCATGCCTTATGTACATGTATAAATATTTTTCTCTTGGAACCTTAGTTCTAGAGCTTTGTGTTCCTAATGTAATCCTTTTAGGATTTTTAGGCTTTATGTGTGCATTTGTGTTGATCACAACTTTAACAGTAGAAGTTTGAGTTGTAAAGTTTTAACAAATATTGGTGCCTTGGATGTAGAGTTAGAAGAGCCATCAAACCCTATTCCATGTTTTAGAGAAGGTGACCTTTGACTACTAATCATAATATGTAAGGCTTCTTTTCCTTTTATGAAATTTTGATACAGAGTTCTTTAGTTCACTTATTTCTCCTTTCAAAATATCATTTTCTCTATGAATTTTTTCTATGCTAGATGAATTTTTTGACATCTCATCCATATATTTCAACAATTGCTCATTCAAATTTTTTAATTATAAGGTAGTATCTTTTAGAGATACAAAGTCCTTTTCTAGCTTAGAGCATTTGTCTTTATAGAATTTCATCTTAGAAAAATATTTTTCTACCTTAAGATTCATATGCTCAATTAGGTCACTATTATCTAAGGCATTATCATTATATGCATTCAAGTTCAAGGATTGAGTACTTATCTTATTTGTGTGGTCATCATCTCCAATAGCTACAAGACATAAATTTGCAATTTCTTGCTCTTCTTCCTCTTCTTCTTCACTTGAGGAATTATCATCCCATGTGGCTTTGAGTGATTTTCTCTTTTCCTCATCCCATTTCTTCATGTTTTTTAATTTCAAGTAATCCGATTTGATGTGAACCATTTTGCCACATTCATAGTATTTTACTTCATTTTTTTCTCCTTGTCTTTGAAAGAGGATTTAGGAATTATACCTTTGTTGGGTTGAAGTCTTCTCTTTCTCTTCCAATCACTTACTCTTCTAGATAGCATAGCCATTTCTTCATCATCATCACTATCCTTGTCACTTGAGCTCTCAACTTTTTTGATGGCTTTGAGAGCTGTTGCTTTCCTCTTGTCTTTCTCACCTTGATCATCTTCCTTTTTTGTGTGCAATTCAAAAGTGGGGAGTTTTTCCACAAGCTCATTGGTCCTCAAGGAGCTAAGGTCATGAGCTTCTTAAATTAAAGAAACTTTAGACTTAAAAGTCTTCTTAGCTCTAAGTGCCCTCAATATCTTGCTATTAACATCACCTTGATCATAGACCTTACCATTTTTTTTTAGTTCATTGACAATAGCAAGCAATCAATTTGTCATATTGATGACATTCTCATTAGGCTTCATCTTAAATAGTTCATACTCATGCACAAGCATTTGAGTCTTGGTGAATCTCACTTGAGTAGTACTCTCATGATAGTTCTCAAGAGTTTTCCAAATGCTATATGCATAAGTAAGGTATTGAACTCTTCCACCTTCTTATCTTGAAATTGAATTCATTAAGATTAAGATTGCCCAATTATTCTTGTAATGAGCTCTTATTTTGTCATTAGACCATTGTGCTCTAAGGATACGAATTTGAACACCATCAATTCATTAGTAGGAGGTTTCCACTCATTTTGTACATACTCCCAAAGCTCAATGCCTTAACTATCAATGAATAAATACATCTTATGTTTCCAATAAGAATAATCGGTTCCATCAAAATAGGGTCTAAGATAAGAATTTAGATTTTCATGTGAAGGAGCCATGCGTTTGGAAGTATAAGTTGATGCAGAGGTGTTTGTTAGTGGAGTGGTTGCCATTGTGGATAAAATTTAACAATTAAGCTTCTTGAAATTTAGAGGCTCTCATACCAATGTTTTCTCAAGATGGCACCAAGAGGGGAGTGAATTTGTTATTATAAGAAGTGATGATAAATTAAAATTTTGAAACAATTAGAAAATCAAAAAGAAGGAGTATAGTGGAGAAGAATGAACATAATGAGTTTATAGTGGTTTAGATTAACTCAATCCTATATCCACTTTCTTAACAACTTGTTAAGGTTCCACTAATCTTGAGTTTTTACAAGCTCAACTCTAACTTGGTGTTTTCACAAGTTCACACCCAACTTTTATAAGGTTTGAGTATAATCCTCACAACCCTATAAGAGTTTTCAAAGTCTCACTCTAAAACCTAAGTGTTCCAAAGCTAACACTCAACTTTTGCAATGGTGTTTTGTTGCTCACACCCAACACTCATTCTATACAATAGTAGATTTTGATACAAGAATTGAAAGTTGTTTGCCTTAGCTATATCAATGACAATTACACTTAAATATGAGGTTTCTTCTGGTATTTATAGCCTTAATGACTTAAAGTAGCCATTTGATGTGGTTTCCATATGTTTCATTCTTGTCTTCCACATAAATGGTTGCTAAGAGACATTATGTGATTGCTATCTCTATTGGGCGGTAGCACAATTTATATTTTTCTCTAACGGCTATTTCCAATGGTAAGATTTGATTGTCTAATAGGATTCCATAAACCTATCCTGCAATGTCTTACGGTTGCACAAAAGGTTTATGCGGTCGCACAATGCATGGTTATCGTTTAGATTGAATTTCTTCTTCCATATGTCTAATTATAATTGATCCATCATGTTTGGCACTAAAATTCAAATTTCCTTAGTTTGGTGCGATCTCACAACCAGTGAAGCGGTCTCAGAGATGTTTATGCATCGAGAATCAGCCGCACATGCTGACCGCTATCGCTACTATAAGTTTTAAGTTTTAATCCATTTGGTTGTGCGGTCGCCTAAAGATGTTGAGTAGTTGCACAATTGTCTCACATTCAGGCTTCACCGCACACTAAAACCACTATCATTTCTGTAAGATTTGAGTTTTTTTTTTTTGCTTCAATGCTTTGTATGGTCGCACAGGTATCATGGGCAGTCGCACAATGTGTAGCATCCAGCTTTGGCCACGCCAGTGATTGTGATATCTTCTGTGATTTAAGGATCTTCTTTCCCTTGACATTTGTTCGATCGAATAAGTCCTAAGATAGAGTACTTATAAAACAAACTTGTTTCATCTTTATTAGTGCACATCAATTTGATTGTTATCAAAATAGAGTTTAATTGTCAAACACAAGCTAATAAAAATCCTTCTAATTTTTCTTGAGTTAATGCAGTCTATTAGTGGAGAAAGCTCAACTAAATATGCATATGAGACTAGGCTAAGTTTGCATAAAAGGAATATTTATGTGTTTAAATTTTGATAATTGATTACAATAAATTAAATTTCTTGAGCAAAGGAGTTAAGAATGAAGTAGGTATAGTTATGAAGCTTAATTAAGATCTAAATTTTAAAGTTTTAATTGTTTATATTTTTGCATATAAGCTCAACATATAAAGGAATCTATACTGACAAACTTCAATTGCTTGAGGACAAGCAATTGTTTAAGTTTGGACGAGTTTGATAGAGTGAAATTATGATCAATATTTTGTATAATTCTAACTATAATTTTAATTATTTTACAATTGAATTTGATGGATTTTATTTATTTAAACTAGAATTCTCTTATTTTATCTTGGGAAGATAAGATACAAGGTTTTTAATGATTAGTGGTACAAAATTGAAGAAAAGTAAGCAAAAATGAAGAAGATTCAAAAATCATGCCCATGGCTCTTCAAGGACACGACCCTAGGTTTCAAAATGAGCCTGCCACATCAAAAAATAAAGAAAAGAACAATTTCCAAAAGCAGATTCAATGTCATGATCATGGAATTTTAGGGCTATGCCCATGGGATCCATTTGCTTACTACCTAAGTGAAGAAAAGGATGAAAAGTTAGAGTCAGAGTTTACAACTTGTCTTCAAAATCCATGACCGTGGCATTCAAACACCATGACCATGGCCTACTTAGCCACCATTTACAACTGAAAAATCTCTCAAAATAGTTTATTCCAACCCAGGCTATGACCGTGGCATCCATATACCAATACCATGGGTCTGAAATCTATGACTTTAAGCCGAAAAAATTAAAAATTGAAGAACAAAACAGCTGTAGAAAGTTATGTTCATGCATTTGCCAACTTGCCTCCACCAAGAAGCTTCCAAGCACTCTATATAAACATATTTCTTCTAAGGTTTCAAGTATGCAAGATAGATTGAAGTTAGATTGGGTTCATAAATAAGAGAAAATTGTAGTGACAATAGAGATTTGTTATTTAACTTGTATCAATTAAATTCTAGTCTTTCTTTTGAGAGGAGTGAAATTAGGATTCAAGAATCCAAGTGGAGTTCTTCTTCAATATAAAGAACTAGAGTTTACTCTTTCTTGTTATTATGTTTTTAATTAATGATTGTTATGTTTTCATTTCAAATATGAGGAACTAAACCTTAGTTAGGGTTTGTCCTTTATATTAAATTTATTATGGAATAATATATGCTTATTTGATTTAATTAACTTTGTCTTTGATTATTTTGTTATCTTTAATCTTAATACTTTGATTATCTGGCCAATAATTAATTAAACGAGATGTTGTATGAATGAGCGAGAGTAGAAGCATAACATTAGCCCAAGGAGATAACAATCTTAAATAATTTTTCTCTTAAAGATAAGGTTAAACACTTAAGAGATTAATTCAAGATTCTTAAAAAACCTAATGAATTGGTTTAATAACTTATGAACACAAGAGTAAATGTAAGGATTAAATTGATATTAGCTTCAGTACTTGAGAGAGACTTAAGCTTGATTTAGAAGAATCCAACTATTAATCAAAAGGAAAACTGAACTACATCAATACTTTAGAAAATATATAGTATACCAATAAAAGTAACTAAAATCTATGTTTTCTATCATTAGATTTAATTCCAAAAGAAAATCATTTTATTTAAGTTTAAGTTTAATTATAAATCAAATTTTATCATCCAAATAATAATCAGTTTAATTATTTGGTACCTAGAATAGCCCTCTTCATAGGAACGATGCTCTACTTATCACTTTATTACTTGATACGGCCTATGTACTTGCAGATAGCGAAGCTCGGGCCCCTAACATTATCTTCATGCTCTGACTCTAGATATGTAAATGCGATTGACAATGTCAAATCTGTACAAGTAACCCTAGCTATCTCTAACAATGAAAAATCGATAACGATTGGTTTTATATGTTCAATCCATTATCAGAACCTTAGGAAAAGGCTGATAATATATCCACGCTTGTTGTATGGATAAAAAAAATCAATTAAATAGTTAGATTTAGCATTACTTCGATGCCAATCTATAGTTATACTCTTTCATCTCTGCTAAAATTTGTTTAATCCAATTTCTACTAGCCAACTCTTTTACCAGATGTTTTGCTCTTGCATTATATATTATTCATATTATCAAAGTGTTACTAAGACCCCTTTGTTAGATTTTGTATAGCATCTCTCGAGGTCATATATTGGATTGTGACATTTCAACTAATAAAGTTTCTTCATCTGGCTTTAATATACCAATGAATGGATATCTCTCCATAGCCTGAACAATTGAGTGATTGTGAACACCACATATAACATCTGACTTCCAAGGATCATCATTAGATGCTAGTCTTTTTCCTCTCAAAGAGAATGGGCATGCACACATTTTGGTGCAATTAGACTTCTTATTATTTTTATTCTCTGCTACTTCTACTTTGATAATTTTTCTATAATTACTATTGTTCTTTTATGGCAATCAAGAGGCAAGGTAAATTGGTATTTTTAGGGTTTGAAGGCTAAAATTAAATTATTTGCAAAAACAAAAAGAGTTAAGGTAGAGAAAAATGAAAATTAAAGAGGATTCAAACTGTAACACCCTTGTACCCTATATACGTATACCACATACACCCACAGAACATGTGATATACATATAGAGGATATGAGGGTGTCACAATCCATTTTAACAAACCAATCTTTAACATCAAATTGTCATTTCAATATTATGAGTAACTTAAAACATTTAACTTATTTTATATAAATCAATAGAGAAAACATTCCTTGTTAAAATACATATTTATATAACATTATTACCCAAAAGTTTATCCAAAACATTTATTTAATAAGCAGTGGAAAATACATATGTATATATCAAAATCAATGTTTACAAAATTATAGAGTTTATACATGCTGCAGTTCGTCTCTGATCTTGATATCCACAACTCAACACTGCTCTCATAAACTCAAGCCTAGTCTCGACTCGTTCTAGTCGAGCTCTCCGGCACAACCGGATCTACCCTGTCACCTGCACGATGAACCACAATCGCGCTAAGCAGAAAGCTTAGTGGTACAAACTTTGATTCAATATAGATCAATGCGATGCTAATGCACAATACATATGAATATATCAACTCATTACATTATAACTCAACATATTAATCATTTGCATCACATTTCATAATTCACATTTAAGCAAAGACAAACATGGGCCCAAAAGGATCTAATATGCTATTCAAAGTTTAGAGTTACTGCTTTGGTCCATAATGACACCACGTGTCTAGCCCCGTAGGCAATATATATATATCCATGGATAATGTAACAGCCCCAGTCTCTTGGACCTCAACCCGCTAGACCCTTAGGCCCCAGTATCTTGGTCCTCAACCCAGCTAGACTGTTACAATTTTTGAGGCTTACGACCTAGTCTTTTCACCCTAAAAACATCACATTTATCAGCTGGGCACGGCTTACGACCTGATCTTTTCACCTGCCTAGCAATTCATATGCATGCTGCCAAACCCAGAACTCTGAAAATTGAATAACATACTAGGCACACAATTTATTCATTTATCTCATTATAAATGCATAGATCCTGGATCAATTAAAGCAAGAACTGAAATGCCAAATAAAGAAAATGTACCCACAATGACGGCTGAAGCATCCGGCTGCCTCTACATCATATACACTCGCTGAGATGGCCTAGCCTCATCTGGCCTACTGCCTCTGGATGTAGAGCCTCCTCTTTGACTAAACCCAGGTCGACCACCTCTACTAAAATCTCTGCCACTACGACCTCCTCTGACACTAGGTCGAGAAACTGCAGAATCTGCCTGCCTATCCTCCTGTAGCTCAGGACAATCTCTGATGAAATGGTCTGGCGACCCACATCTAAAACACACAGCTGGTCCACCTATCTTCCAACAAGCACTCCCATGAATCCTACAACAATGGACACTTGTAGGTAGAGTAGACCTCTGAGTCACTAGGGTCGGTGCACTAGCCACAGAAACTGTAGGTCTCAATCTTTGACTCTGATGTGGTACTGACCTAACAGGCTACCTCTGGCCCTTACTAAACCTCTGAAAATGACCTCCTTGGCCTTTCTTTGCAGATTGAGCAATCCCGCTTTGAGGTATTTGCATCGTTTTATGTCCTGTGGATTCTTTGCTAGGAAGGAGAGCCCGGGTGTTGTGGAATTGAGTGAGCTATTTTACCTGGATTGTGCTTTGAATGCAGTGCCTGTTAGTGTCGGCTATTGGTTAGCCGATATTTTTTATACTGTGGCTAATAAAAGGAAGGGGGCAATTTGTGTTGGAGGGTTGATTACCACATTAGCAGAAGCCCTTATTGAGGATTTTGACCCAAGTACCAGTCACATGACTAGAATTTCGGGTAATGACTCTTTGGATTTAGCTACACTAGAGAAGATGCACATGGTGGTGCACAGAAAAGGGGCTTATATGATGGCTTCAACTGAGCCAGAAGCACCGGGGGACAGGCAGAAGAGAGCACGGGTTCAAGAAGATTCTGACTCGGATTCTCTTAATCTAGATGAGGATGCTCCGGTCTTGGAAAGTCAAGAGGTACTTATTAGGATTGAGGCCCTGGAGGGAAAAGTAGATCGACTGGATGGCAAGGTGGACCGTAACCATGCTGAGGTTTTGCAGCAGTTGGAATAGATTAATAGCAACCTTGCAAAGATTTTGAGTCTCCATCCCTCAGCTGCATCATCTTCACACCCGCCTTCACCATAGATTTTGAGTTCTTTGCTTTATTTTGTTTAGTGTATTTTTGTTATTTTTTTTATTTTTTTTTCATGTTAACATTTTATCTTTGGATATTTTATTTTTATATATTGTATTTTTGTTTTTGAACTTTTGTGTTTGTGATGGAAAGTTAGGGTTTTGCCTCACCAGGGTATCATGGAAGACAGGTTGTCCTTTAACTCTTTCTCTTTATTATTCTTGTTTTCCATTGAGGACAATGTAAATTCTAAAGTGTGGGGTAAGCTTTTAGCTTTTCTTTAATTTTTGTTTTGTTTGTCGTTTTGTGTTATATTGTGTGTTGTGCATGGTATAATTGTTGAGAACTTATTGACTTTTTCTGTGATTTCTAACATTATAGTGGAGACTTTAGTATCAGCATAGAAATGAGCATTTGAATTCATTCAGGATCAATTTTCACATTTTGCAATTCATGACATATAAATCTTTGTGAACCCACCTTTGTGAGTTTTGAGCCTTATAGATTGAATTTTATTGTCAGTTGGTTTTCTTTTCTTAAGTGTGCACCTTTATGATTTTGCATCTCTAGAGCTTGCTTTTGCAAACTGATTGAACTCACATTATGATTTTATCTCAAGTTTTAAAATGATGAAGGCAAATTAGGTTAGCCCTTTAGCTTAAAAAGACCTCCCTTAATATTTAATTCCTTAGTGAGCCAAGTTGAGCCTTTGACCTTTTTATTGTTTGATCAACACAATTCTAAACTTAACATATTCTTATTATCATCATACCTGCATTAAGGAATGGAGTTTTATGATATGACAATAGGGTGGTTTATTTCAAAGTGTGGGGTAAGCAAGTAAAAAAAAATGGTATTGCTATTTGGGGTTGAAATGCATACTTTGCACATTGTATTAAGAGTTGATTATTCTTTTCCTCTACATTTTAAGCTAGATGTTCCATGCAAGTTTATATTTTGTATATATATATTAAAAAATGATAAAAATAAAAGAAAAAAAAGATATATATATGGAGGAATGTTGACTCGTTATTTTTCTTAAAGTATGCAAGTATGTGAAGTATTAATGGATTGTAAGTATGCCATTTGAGGGAGTTATGAATTTCTTAGCAAGAGTATTGTCTAATTTAGATACTCCATTTCTTGATGCTCCAGCTTAAATGTCTTTTCTCACACCTTTACCTTAGCCCCATTACATCCAAATGAAAGACCTTCGGATTATTTCTTGAGAAAATCAGTGAGAGAGATTGGATAATTAAGCAAGTTTATGGTAGTATGCAGTCATGAGTGGTTTGAGTGATTAACCTTTGAAATCGAGTGAAACACTTAGATGAGAGATAAGATTTGTATGTCTGGATTAATGAATGAGTTAAGAAAATCCTTGATTGAAGTAAGATGCAAATTATTTATGTCTGATGTCTTAAAGGATTTCATCTTATATACTGGAATTATAGTTAAGGTTGTTTGAGTTTTTAATTTATGTCATGTGAATTTGCTTGAGGACAAGCAAAGTTTTAAGTGTGGGGTAGTTGTTTTATTAGTTTTTGTTATAGATTTGTGTCCTGTTTATTATGATAATTATTGTTTTATTTAGGTATTTTGTTAGTTTTAATCGGTTTATTTAGTGTTTTTATTAATTTTGGTAGTTTTAGTTTATTTCCGTGTTTATGTCGTTTTTGATCTAGTTTTTAGTATGGTTTTATGTTTTGTTGGTTATTGTTTATTTACTTCTTGTTTAAAGTTTGTTCAAGTTTTGTTTTAGGTTAAAAAAGCCAAGGAACCAAATTGAAGACAAAAAGGGACAGTAGCTGACACAGGCAGAGGACATGGCCAAGCTTGTGGCCGTGTCCCATACCAAGATAAAGAGAAGATCAACACACAGAGAGGGACACACTCAAGGGACACGTCTAAGTCATTGGCCGTGTCCCTCCAAAGAAGCCCAGACATGGCCAAGTTGCTCAAGCTTGGCCGTGTCTCACCTAAATCCCAAGCAAAGAAGAAGAAACTCTCACAGTAGGTGACACATGCAAGGGACACGGCCAAGTCTCTGGCCGTATCCCTCCAAAAAGATCCAACACGGCCAAGCCTACTCCAACACGGCCGTGTCACTCAACCAAAGAAGAAAAGAAGAAACTCTGAGGCAGTAGAAGACACAAGCAAGGGACACGGCCAAGTCACTGGCCGTGTCCCTCCAATTCACCACCAACACGGCCAAGTTCACTCTAACTTGGCCGTGTCTCTCATGAACCAAAGACAAAGCGGATTTTTTTTTTTAAAGTGGAGGTTTCGTATAAAAGGAAAAAGAAGTTAGGGTTTGAGGGTGTTGAAAGTTTGAGAGCTGATTTAGCCATCTGAGAGTGAAGTTAGGGTTTCTAACTTTGTTTTCTTAAAGATTATTGAACACTTTGATTAATCTAGCTTAGATTAGAATGTTCTAGCCATCAATACATCCTTCTTACAAGATTTGAACAGGAGATTCTTCAGAAGCTTCAAGGAGTTTGTAACTTGGTTTTGTTCTTGAACTTTATCTCTTTATTTTCATTGGAATTGTATTTATGGATATTATCATGTCTAAATTGATTTCTTTGAATATTAATGAGATGAGTATGTTTGATAGCATTATGAACTAATTTGATCTAGTCTAGGGTTTGTATGGTTTGAATGCGAGAGCTTATTTCCTTTATTCAATTAATTAAGTTGCTTGAGATTTAATCTTTGAAATTAAATTAGTTAAGAGGAATAACCGTTCATACATATAACTAGTAGAGAAGTGCAAACCCTAGACCTTTCTATCAAGTGAATCAAAACATCAGCTAATTTACTTTTATTCGTTTTAAACTTCAATCAATCTTCTTCATTAGTTAACAATTTAAATTTTCTTCATTACTTGTTACTTATAATCTGATAATCAATTAGCTACTTTAGCTTCCTTGAGAGACGACCTTGGGGCGATCACCTTTGCTACAGCTACCTCGTATACTTGCGAGTGACGCTTTGTGGTAGAGTTAATTCGAGCGCAGCAGGTCCCTTATAAGTTCAAGATGCCATCCTTTGCTAGATACAATGGTACTGTAAATCCTCATCTCCATGTGAAGTAGTATATCACTGCTACGCAGTCTGCCCTAGCTACTAAGGCCCAAACTCTAAGGTACTTCATGCTCTCACTGGACCCTGTTGTCCAAAATTGGTTCAATACCTTAGATGATGGAACACAAAAGAGTTGGAATCTGCTATACAAAGCTTTCATCCAATAATATGGGTATTATGTCGAGATGGAAGTTACCTTAATGGAAGTGGAGTCCATTAGACAAAGGCCAAATGAAAATTTTATGGACTATGTAAAAAGATGGAAAAACAAGGCTGCTTTGCTCAAGAAGAGGCCCGATGAATCTGATCAAATAAGGATGATCGTGAGAGGTGTCCTGTCCAATCTCCATGAAAGGATGTCTCACACCCTTATAAGGGATTTCAAAGATCTTCTCCAAGTAGGTTTGCAAATTGAAGAGTGGGAAAGGGAGAAAAATCGCTTTTCAATAAGAAGGAATGAGAAAGGGAATTACTAGTCCAGAAATCAAAGCACGCAAAAAGAAGTTGGTGTCAATACAACATGTCAAGCAAATAGAAGGCAGTTTTTAGATCTAGGGAAGCCTTTGTCTTGGGTCTTCGACAAGCTACAAAAGAAAGGGTTGTTACAACCATTGGCTCCTCGACTTTTGCCTAGTCCATTACCCCTAAAATTTGATACTAAGCCTTTTTGTCAATTTCATCATACTCAAGGACATGAGACTGATAGATGTACCTGATTAAGGCATGAGATCTAAGATTTGATTGATAGTGGCAAGCTACCTGAGCCGGATAAGCCCAACACCAAAGACAATCCATTACCAAGGTTCAATAGAGTGCCACCGCCAGCAACCTTCATGGTAGGAAAAGGATTAGAAGAGGATTTTGTTTTATCATCCTTTCAAGATGGAGATATTGAAGATATGAAAGGAAAAGAAGCTTAAACTCAACAAACTTTCCTTAGCTTGAATGTTGCTTTTCAATTTTACTTTCTTTAATATTTAATTGGAACTATCGTGTTTTTCAAATTTAAATTTATTTGAAATAAATTACTTTCATCAAAATTTTTGTTGGTCTTTGTTCATTTTGGTGATCAACCAATGAGGAATCTAGCTTGATAATTTATAAAATAATGTGTCTAGGCATCATGACTTGAATGACTTTACTAGATGAGGGAATTGCTCTATAGCATTGAGTTGTGTATGCTTACTTAGAGAGGGCTCCTGCATAATTACCTTTGTCTAGGTCCTAGTCAGTCTTAGAACATGCTTTGACAAACTTTCAAGGTGAAATTGCAACTCTGCTTATTTAAGGGAGAGATGATCTAGGCATTGTTTAACGAGCCAACAACTAGTATCCACCCTATTAAATATCAATCCCTAGTTGTCCCTTTGAGCCTTCATGAAATGTTAGCTTTCTTTCCATTGGCATATAACCCCAACAACCTGCCCTGAGCTGTTGTGATACTTTTGGCAAGTCTTATGATCACTAAGATGAAGAGGCAAGAAGATAAAAAAAATAATGATTACGCCAAGACCATAAGGGTAGTTGAAGTTCTTAAGACCATGTTCTCAAGACCATGAGGGTAGTTGATGCTTTCAAGAGCATAATGGTAGTTAAAGTTTTCCTAATATCTCCAATATATCAAGACAACATCAGAGTAACAAATGATTTATCCCTGTTAAAGAAGATCTATGTTACTCCATTATTGGAAGCCCAAGTCGGTACAAACAAGACAACTCTGTTTGAGCTATGACAAAAAAAAACAAACAAACAAACAAAAAAGGAAAAGAAAAAATGAAAAGAAAAGAAAAAAGATAAAACCTAAAAAGGCGATTCAGAAAGCCAATTGAGTTCTCTTTTACCTAAAGCAGCAAAAGGCTTCCATAAGGACAGTTTGACTTGAATTGGTCCAACCCAACCAAAGATTCAATCAAAATGGGAGAAAAAGGAGGAAGACCATTCAGTTCTTGAAAGTTGTGTACTTGACAATCCTACAAGGAAGAAGGACAAAAATGATAAAATGCTCAAAGAAAGGGAGGAGTAAGAAAAATAAAAAGAAATAAAAGGGAAAAGAAGAAAGGAAACGAATTTGGAAACCAAACTTTTTGCAAAGGCAAAAACTATCCTAATCAAGATCCGGATTAATGCCAAAAAGATAGAAGGAATTTTGAGTCTTGCAAGATTGTCTCCAAGCTGCCTAAAATTCACACAAGAAATTTGTAGTGTGAAGGTTTGTCCCTTGTGTCACATCAGCTCCTATCTCAAAATGGCCTTCATCTAAACCCGTGTCCCTTATAGACCCCATTTCAAGCCTATTAAAGACCTGTTGATCTCTCTTGGTAGGTAGAGTCTATTAGTGGAGATAGTGTGGATAAGCATGCATATGAGATAGATAATATTTAAACTCAAATGAGACCTTTGGCCAAGTAATGTGTATGTGCCTATCTGAAGTGCAACAATTCTTGCTTAAATAGAAATGATTCTCGTGTTTAGTACGGTAACTAGGGTTGTCATTTTATAGATATGTTAATTTGAAAAAATCAAGTCCTGAGGTATATTGACATTAATTTGATAAAGCCAACATTTGATTGCAAAATAAAAACAAATGTTTTGTCATACAAAGCTTTCAAGTTAAGGGAAGTACATTGAACCTCCAAAGAACACATTGAGCAAAGGAAATGATTATTGGCAAGGTCATGAAAAAGCTATCAACTGACATGCTGAAACATAGTTTGAAATAAATGAATCCCTGACTCTGCTGCTTGGGGTCTCCATTATTCATGTTTTCAACATCTTGAAGATAAAAGCCACAAATGCAAAGCTTTTGATCATTCCAATGTAAGACTTGAACGAATATATAAAAGGAACCAATGAGAACACTTCTGTTGAACACCTCGGTCTGTGAGTTAATGGAACGACTGTAAGTATCATTCATGCATATCATGCATACATGAGCATATCACATCGCACTTTCTTATCTTTTATTGTCTATTCCTTTTTAAAGTGAACAGCAAATACCTTGCAAACTAAAGAATCAAAAGAAGATATCAAATCAGGGGGGCATGGAAGGCCCATTACTTGAGAAAGTTCTAGTCATTTTGCAAAAAGAAGAAATACGTGCTTGTGCAAAGAACTAGACAACAAAAACATCAATCAGAGCCCGTATAGAAAAATCATGGGTTTGAGCCTACACAGGGGGTAACGCTTCTCCTTTTTAATTTTTAAGTTTATGCATAAACAAAATATTTTGAATATCTTGCCACGCAAGGGGGCAAGGAGAAGATATGAAGGCTAGCTAAAAAGGCTGAATTTTTTTTTTGTTCATGTTTAATTAATGAACAAGAAAAAGAATTTTCAAAATAATAAAAAATCATCATCGATCAAAAGAAAAAATTAGAATGAAAATAGGTCAGTCCAACTAAAAGAGCTGAAGCCAGGGTAAAGACCTGATCTCTAATGGATAAAGATCCATGTTTCAAGGGTAAAGACTCAATTTCCAATGGATAAAGATCCATGTTTCAAGGGTAAAGACCCGATTTCCAATGGATAAAGATCCATGTTTCAAGGGGTAAAGACCCAATTTCCAATGGATAAAGATCCATGTTTCAAGGGTAAAGACCCGATTTCCAATGGATAAAGATCCATGTTCCAAGGGTAAAGACCCGATTTCCAATGGATAAAGATCCATGTTTCAAGGGTAAAGACCCGATTTCCAATGGATAAAGATCCATATTTCAAGGGTAAAGACTCAATTTCCAATGGATAAAAGATCCATGTTTCACGGGTAAAGACCCAATCTCCAATGGATAAAGATCCATGTTCCGAGGTTAAAGACCTAGTTTCTAATAGATAAAGATCTATTTTTGGTGGGTAAAGACCTACAATTCATAAAAGTGGATCAACTAGTTATGCCATAATTCTCAACTAAAAAAAAGTCAGTCAAATCAAATCAATCTCGGGTCCAAAGTCTGCAATCCTGGGTCCAAATATCCAAATTCAATCCAATTTCGGGTCCAAGTAGCCAAATCCAATTCAAGCTCGGGTCCAAGTACCCAAATCAAATCAATTACCCAATCTCGGGTCCAAGTACCCAAATCAAATCATTCTAGGGTCCAAGTACCCAAATCAAATCAATCTCAGGTCTAAGTACCCAATCCCGGGTCCAACTTGTAATATCCCAAAATGTGCCTAGAAGTTTTAGTATAATTGTTGTTTTATTTGAATTAAAATGTATATGTTAATTTGGGAGAGAAAAAAAATTTAAAGGAAAGTGTATATGTTGTGTATATGGAAATATATACAACATATATACAAGTCAAATGTGTTGGTCAAGGGATGAGGATATTTATTTTGTTCTTTGTGAAATTACTAAATAGGGTAATAAGCGAAAGAGAAGTAAAATTAATAGGTGAGGGTATTTTAGTAATTTTCTTTTTAGATTGCTTGGTGGAGGTTTAAAGAGATGAGAACTTTGACTTTGTCTCATTTATTTTTCCATTTTCTCTTTGTATGGCCGGACCTCAAGGAAACAAGTGAGCAAGTGAGGGTTTTTGAATTTTAATAGCTAATTGAAGGAAGATTTCAAATAAACAAGTTGGAATATCAAGAAATTTCATTATTTTGGTAAGTTCTCTCTTGATTGCTCTTGTTGTTTTTGAAGTTATTTTTGAGTTTGATGAAGTGGTATTGATAATATGGTTAGGATTGCTTGTGGTGTGTTTGTATGTGATGGAAATGGAATTAAAGATAAGAAGTTAGGTTGGTGTTGGTGATGGAAGAGTAAGAGTTGTGGTTAGTGAAAATTTTTCTGTTTTACAATTAGTAAAGGCTGTGACTTTTATGATTTTTAATTAAATATAGGAAAATGTTCTTGAAGTGAATTTTTGATATGTTGTACCTCTATGAGTCTAGAATGACTGAAAAATATGTTAATTCGATTTTGGAATGGTTATGATTTTGGAAAGATTATTTTTATTAGACCTGTTCCAGCAGGTACCTTAACTGAGACAGCTATATTTCGGGATTTTTAATAAAAAGTAGAAAAATTATATCCAATTGAATTTTGGATTAGTAAGTCTAGTATTTGAGAAAAATAATTTGGAACCAAGTTGATTGAATTTAATTTATGGAATTCACAAAGTTCAGAACTGCTGCCAGGATGCAGGGCAATTGGGGCAGTCTGGTTGGGTGAACTATTTGACCTAGATTTTGTGTTCAGTTTGATCTGAAATTTTAAAGGAATGATTTTAAGATGTAATATTAAGTTCTGTAAAAAGTTTAGAGTTTTTAGTCAAGTATATTATTTTATACAATTTTTCAAAATAAGGATAAAGTTGAGTCTAAAACCAGAATTTACTATTCATATGGTCATTTTGCTAATATTCCTTTTGGATTAGGTTGTGAAGAGGTTGAATTGCCCTAACCTAAGTGTTGAAGATTCTTGGAAGGGTAGGTGTATAAAGTGGTGTAAGTTGGTTTTAAAGTAAGTACAAACTACATTATTGCATACATTCATATGATATTGAGACTTGAGACATATTTGGTTATAATGTGAATGTTGTGATGAGCATGTAAAATATGTGTTAATGTCATTGATTATATCCATTTGAATAATGAATTGATTAATGTGATTTGAAATATAATGAAATGTGAAATGTGCAAGATGTGATGATGAAATGTAATGTGAAAGATATGATGTTATGAAGAGTTGCTTCATTGTGATTTGAGATTATATGAGATATGAGGCCATGATTGTTGGCTATGATGATGCAAATGAGATGATTGAGACATGGTTGCCTAATTTGCTTATGAAATATAAAATGAATTGAGAAAGAGATTATGAAGAGATGAATGAAATGTTTGTGTGTTTAATATGTTATTCAGATTTCAGAGTTCTGGGTTTGGCGGCATGCCTATGAAATATATGAATAATAGTAACAGTCTTGCCGGGTTGAGGATCTCCCCGAGATTAGTCGGGTTGAGGTCCAAGAGACTGGGTCTGTTACACTTGTTTTGGCAACAGTCTTGCCGGGTTGAGGATCTCCTTGAGTCTAGCCAAGTAGAGGTCCAAGAGACTGGGTCTGTTACCCTATCCATGGATAGATATATATATATGTGTATATCACCTACGGGCTTGATAATTATGATTATGGACCAAAGCAGTAACTCTGAATTTTTAATAACATATTAGTGTATTTTGGGCCCATGCTTGTCTTTGTTTTCAATGTGAATCATGAATGTTTTGATTAATTATTCAATAATGTAAAATTGTGAAATACACTATTCTCTTGAATTGATCTTGAATCTTGATTGAGTGACATTAGCATGGCATTAAAGCATCATAGCACTATAGTTTGTACCACTAAGCCGTTGGCTTAGCGCGAATATAATTCTTCGCGCAGGTGACAGGGAAGAACCAGAGAGTTCCTCTAGGCTGAGTCAAGCCTAGATTTTGAAGAGTGAATAGTGGGCTTTAAGATCGAAGACTGACTGCCAAACATGTATAAATTTTATGTGTTGTAAAATTTGAGTTTGGATGTATATGAATTTGTAAATATTGTTACTTTCTGCTGCATAGTGAACAAATATTTTATCTACTGTATTTCATAATAAACCTTTACTTTATTTTGTACTAGAAGTGTAAATCCTTTTTGCAGGTTGTAGTTGAGGGTATAAGGGGGATTTATTGGAAGTGTACTGAGAATGATTTTGTTTGCATTGGTTTGTGTAAAATGTTTTAAAAATCAGAAAAAAAAAACTAGTTTTGTCGACACTTGGGACTCAATTTTTAGGCGAAACTATGGCAAAATTCCTATTAAAATTGGAACTAAAATTTGACTAAGTAAAATTGGTAGCAACATTAGGTTAGTGTGGCGCCTCTACTCAGCTTACACATGTAGGTCGGGAAGGGGTGTTACACAACTACCCAAATCAAATTCAATCTCGGGTCCAAGTACCCAATCTCGGGTCCAAGTACCCAATCTCAGGCCCAAGTACCCAATCTCAGGTCCAAGTATCAAATCCCGGGTCCAAGTGCCCAAATTCAATCTAGTCTCTGGTCCAAGTACCCAAAACAAATTCAAATAATCATCTCATCAAAAATTAAGTCTTATTGCTTTTCACACTCTTTTACTAAAGTCTCAGATCGTTCAAGCAAGGGGCAAACTGTAGACCCTTAATTTTTGACCAAGTTGTCCAATATATTTTAATTAGTCCAAAATAATTTTTGTGTTGTCCAATATATTTTAATTTGTCCAAAATAATTTTTGTTATTTTAATTAAATAATTTTTGCTTTAGTATCTAATTTTTATTAATAAAAAATAAAATAATAAATAATAAATAAAAAAATAAAAAAAGTCGGATTACGGCGAAATGGACGAAGGCCATTTCGCCGGCAGGCCCATTTCGCCCTCTGCGGCAGCTTTTTTGCCAGCGCAATTTTTCCTGCGCAATTTTTTTCTCCAGCGCAATTTTTCCGCAGCAGTTTTTTTTTCTCCAGCGTAATTTTCTGACGCAAATTTTCCGAAACCTAATACAATTAGGTTTGCGTTTCTTTTTCTTATTCAATATTGTATGCCATGAGTAATGAGGATTAATAATAGAATTCTTCTATAAATAAGGAGGAAGAAAAGAAAGAAAGGTAATAAAAAATTGAGACGAAGATTGGGATAGTTTGAAACCGAAACTGAGTGGGAAAGCAGTGAAATCAATTTGATCTTTTGAGAGAAGAAGAAGCAAAGCATTAACAAATCATCAAAGGCAGCAACTGCCTTTGTTTTTGTTCATCCAAGAAAATTTTTTTTGGAGAAACCATCAAAAGGAGGTATGTATTAATTGCTATATTTTTTCACAGTAGCTTAGATTATGAAATTGTGTCTTTCAAAATTAAAAACCCTAGAACTTTAATTTAGTTTTTCTAAAGTTAAAAACACTAATTCGTTGCTTTATTTTCCAAAAAGGCTTAAAATTGTTTTTTTACTTCAAAATCTTAAAACCCTAATTGAACATGTTTTTCTTCAAAACCAAAATTTAATTCTATTTCTTTCAACAAACCCTAAAAACATCTTTTCTATTTATATAAACCTTAAATCGTTTGTCTACTTTCATAAAATTATCAATTGCTTTTTCCAAATTCTAAAAAACCTAAGCATTCACCGAAACCCTAATTCTAAAACACTAAACCCAAATGCAACTTCCAAACCTAAAACAGTGAACCCTAACCACTTTAAAACCTTAAACCCTAATTTTTTCTAAACCCTAATCCTTTAAAACTTTAAAAATCATACAAACACAAATTTTACAATTTTACACAGTAAGTTTGAAACCATAATTCAATGAATAGCCGTAAACCACAAAACTTAATATTTTAAAGTGTCCAAACCCTAGTTTCATGATTTTACATAACAAACCCTAGTTTGGTTAATCAAAGACTCTTACCAACCTTGTAAAACATAAAATCCTTAATCTATTTTAATTCTCTTAAAGTAACAGTAGCCTAAATTCTATAAATTCCAAAGCCCTAACACATGAAATAAAGGACCCTAAATGGAAACAGTAGCTATAATTTAGATTTTTATTTGCTTTATTTAATTCTATATTTCATTATGCTTTGATTTATTTTATACGCTTCAATTTATTTAAGTTCAATGCTTGGTTTATTTAATTTATCATGGATGGATGTTTACTTTTTATTGATATTCAATGAATGATTTATTTATGATGAATGATTATTTAATTTTATCAATTTATTTAGATTTCCAAATGTTGTAAGAGGTATGTTTCCACTTGGTGGGTACCTCATTAGTTAAATATCATGTAATTTAATTTGCTTTTCTATTTTAGAACCTATATAAAGGACATGTTTCTACCTTTCGGTGGGTGTCCTATTTAGGCATGAGATGTAAGGACATGTTTCCATCTTCGGATGGGTGTCCATTTATTTATTTAGTTATCCTTGGATATTGTTTTGATTTTAATATAATGATGTTTTCTTTTTATTGTGTGTAATATGGATAATGTTGTCATATTTAAGAATTTTATAATATTAAGACCTGAAAAGGAGGCCGGTTCCAATGAACCGGGCATTGTGGGGGTGCTGGGCCATTTCTCACCTTCCCCACACGTACCCAACTTTCCGAACCCATTAGGGGGTTGGGGATTCCTTAGGAATTGAGTCATTCACCCTTTCTTTTTCTCGGCCTGTCCGAGTGGTGACTCCATTTTCTCTGGACTTAGATCCGTGTTCTCTAAGGCCCCGAGCCTAAACAGTGCCAAAGTTGCAAGAATCATTCCACCGGGAGTGGGGGAGAAAATCCCCGCTCACACACGCTTAGTGAAATGGGCGTGTCACTGGACGTGTCAATCAACCAACAACATAGTAGCTATGACACGCTCAGTGACATGGGCATGTCACTAGCCGTGTCAATGCTACAACAACACACAAGCTGTGACATGCTCGATGACATGGGCGTGTCACTGCTCGTGTCACCTACCCAGAAAATAGAACCAACGACATGCCCAAAGACATGGCCGTGTTTCTGGACGTGTCAGGCCAAAAACCGTGAAATCGACACCAACAAAGCCACATCCAACAACATCCTTCTTATCGCTTTTCCACTCCAAATAAACTCAACCAAAACCATCATAAAACCACAATAAACTTGCATAAACAACAAAATAACTCAATTACAACCATATTTACAACTCAAAAATCACACAATCCTCACTCTTGCCTGTTTCACCAAACTTAACCCTTTTCTCTTTTCAATACAACCCAAAAAATCAAAGTTAACAAAACAACACAACCCCAAAAATACCAAATCAACCATAAACACATCTACAACAACCAATCACCAAACTCATAAACACAACTCAAAAGAAAACAAAGAAACAAGTTGGAAACTTACCAAAAGTGAAGAAAATCCTTAAAACTCCAACTTAATCTCTTGAAAACCTTCGATCTCTTGAGTTTGGAAGCAATAAAATCTCTCCCTCTTGAAGATGGTAGTGATGGCCGGCCCAGAAGAAAGAAGAAGATGAAAATGAAAGAAAAAGAAAGAAAGAAAGTCAACCTCTTAAACCAAACACTCTCTCCTCAAATCACTCTCCAATAAGCAATTAAACAATAAAATAATCAACCCACTTACATCATCTTCCACTAACAATATTAATTCCATTTAAATAACTAAAATATCTTTTGACCAAAATAAACCCATTGACTTGTATATATTTTGTATATATCCTCATATATACAACATATACACATCTCCTCTTTTTTTTCCTTCTTAATTAAACATATACTTAAAAATCCTTTAATTCAATACAACAATATCATTCCAAAATTTTAGGGTATACTTTGGGATATTACAATCCTCCCCCACTACAAATAAATTTCTTCCTCGAAATTACCAATTCTCAAGTCTGGAACAACTGAGGATACTGATCTCCCATCACTTGTTCACTCTCCCAAGTTGCCTCTTCCTTAACATGAGTCTTCCAAAGAACCTTCACAATTGGCACATTCTTATTTCTCAACTCTTTCACTCCATGTGCTAAAATAACCACCGGTTCCTCTTCATAAGATAGATCCGGACTCACCTCAATGGATTCCACTGACAAAATGTGAGATGGGTCTGATCTGTACCTCCGTAGCATGGAAACTTGGAAGACATTGTGAATTCTATCCAACTCAGGAGGCAAAGCTAGTCGATAAGCCACTGGTCCAACTCTTTCGAGTACCTCATAAGGTCCAATGAAACGAGGACTCAACTTCCCTTTGCGGCCAAATCTCAAAATTCTCTTCCAAGGAGACACTTTCAAAAATACTTTATCTCCAATACTAAACTGTATATCTCTTATCTTCAAATCTGAATAGGATTTCTGTCGATCTGAAAATGCTTTCAAACAATTCCTAATTATCTTCACTTTCTCTTCTGTTTCTTTAATCAAATCAGGACCAACCAACTTACCTTCACCAACTTCATCCCAACATAGAGGCGTCCTGCATCTTCTACCATACAATGCCTCATAAGGTGCCATTTTAATATTGGATTGATGACTATTGTTATAAGCAAATTCCATCAATGGCAAGAATCTGTCCCAACTCCCAGAGAATTCAATCATACAACTTCTCAACATGTCCTCCAAAATCTGTATCACTCTCTCTGACTGCCTATCTATCTGAGGATGAAAAGCAGTGCTAAAATGTAACCGGGATCCCAAAGCAGCATGCAAACTCTTCCAAAATCTTGAAGTAATTGAAGGATCTCGATCAGACACCAAAGAAATTGGGTGTAGACCCTTAATTTCTGACCCGGTCCAGTCCGTTATTTTTTATATAGTCTAAAATAATTTTTGTGGTATTTTAATTAAATAATATTTATTTTAGTATTTATTTTTTATAATTTTTAATAAAATAAAAATAATAAAATAATAAAAATAAAAATAAAAATCGGTGACAGAGAAATCGGCGACGAAAAATTCATCGCCGAAAGTAATTAGCTAAGGCCAATTTCGCCAGCAGGAATTTCCTGTGGCTCGCGCCTAGCTCTATCAATTTCCTCGCAGTTTTGGCAAGCGCTCGCAGTTTTCGCCAGCAAAATTTTTCCAATATAATTTTTTTCGAAACCAAATTCTATTTGGTTTCGGTTTTCTTTTCCTAATTAATTTTAGTTTCCTTAAATAATTAGAATGAATCTTATAAATTTTCCTATAAATAACACTTTAAAAGATAGAAAAGAGGAGAACTTCTAGGGACTGGAATTTGGGACCTCAGATTGGAGAGGAGCAACAAGCAAGCAATCAACAATTTATCAAAGGTAGCCACATTGCCTTTGTCTCTGTTCATCCAGGAGTTAATTTTGATGAAACCAACTACGCATGTTTGATCCTTAATCATAAACTACTCATAGCTTTGTTTCTTTGATTCATAATAATATACACACAAAACTTTGATCTTTAAATATGTAGTAACTTGATCTTCATTCCAAAAACCCTAAAAAGTATTCTTATGTTTCCAAAAACCTTAAGAACCCTAAAAAGTATTCTTCTGTTTCCAAGAACCTTAAGAACCCTAAAAAATACTTTTCTATTTCTTCTAAACCTTAAGAACCCTAAATTTATTTCTTCTATGTCTAAAAAACCTTAATTCATTTCTTTTGTTTCCAAAAACCTTAAATCATTTTTTTTCTATTTCCAAAAACTTCTAAAAACCCTAACTGTTTTCCTCAAACTTTTTTCCAAAATTTCCAAATATTTTTTAAATCTCCAAACCCTAACCTACTTTACAGTTTCTAAAAATTATAATTACTTTATAAAACTCTAAACTATTTTCTTGAACTCCAAAACCAAAACAGTAAATCCCAAACCAGTTAATCTAAACCCTAAGTTTTCCTAAACCCTAATTCCCTCAAAATTAATATGTAAACCCTAGTTTTCCTAAACCCTAATCCTTAAAACCTTAAAACCTTATAAACCTAAACATTCAAACTCAATATAGTATTACCAAAACAACAATCCAGTAACCAAGAATTATAAACCTAATGTTTTAATATCCTAAAACCCTAATTTCATAATGTTACCCCTAAACCCTAATTTAATTCATGAAACCCTAATCCATTCCAATTTTCCAAAACCTTTACAGTAGGTTAAATAAATAACAATAATAATACTAAAATCCCAAAGCCCTAAATATTAATTAAAGAACTTTAAATAGAAACAGTAAACCCTAATTTGTATCTTTACTTGCTTTATTTTTAGATTTGATTGTGTAGTTCATTATATGCTTTGATTTATTTTCAATGCTTGATTTATTTAATTTATCATGGATGAATGTTTATTATATATTTTGATTGATGTTTAATATCTTTGATGAATGATTTATTTATGATGAATGGTTATTTACTTTTATCGATTTATTTTGATTTCCAAATGTTGTAAGAGGTATGTTTTCACTCTGTGGGTACCTCATTAATTAAGTTCAATGTAATTTAAATTGCTTTTATATTTTAGACCAATGTAAAGGATATATTTCTACCTTTTGGTGGGTGTCCTATTAGTTTAGACATGGATGATGTAAGGACATGTTTCCATTCTCGGATGGGTATCCATTTATTTGTTTTGCTTGGACATTGCTTTGATTTTAATATAATGCTTTATTTTAATTGTTGCATGTAATATGTATAATGTTGTTATATTTAAGAATTTTATAATATTAAGACCTATAAAGGAGGTCGGTTCCTATGAACCGGGCATTGTGGGGGTGCTGGGCTATTTCTCACCTTCCCCATACGTACCCAACTTTTCGAACCCATTAGGGAGTTGGGGAATCCTTAGGAATCGAGTCATCCACCCCTTTCTTTTTTCCTGACCTGTGCGGGTGGGGACTCTATTTTCTCCAGGCTTAGGTCCGTGTTCTCTAAGGCTCCGAGCCTAAACAGTGCCAAAGTCGTAAGAACCATTCAACCAGGAGTGGGGGCAAAAATCCCCGCTCACATTGGGACTCCATGGAACTTCACTATCTCACTGATATACAACTCAGCTAACTTCTCAAGAGAATAGTCCATCCGAATTGGAAGAAAATGAACTGTCTTTGTTAGCCGATCAACAATCACCCAAATGGCATCATGTTTCTTCTGAGTCAATGGCAAACCAGTCACAAAATCCATCGTCACTCGCTCCCATTTCCATTCAAGCACTGATAAAGGTTGGAGCAACCCCGAAGGAACTTGGTGCTCGGCCTTCACTCTCTGACAAGTGAGACATTTGGATACAAACTCCGCTATGTCTCTCTTTATACCAGACCACCAATAATGTTACTTCAAATCATGGTACATCTTAGTACTCCTAGGGTGCATAGCAAAAATTGACTAATGTGCTTCTTCCAAAATAATCTTTTGCAATCGTGCATCATTAGGAACTTACAATCTATCTTTGTACCATAAACTGCCATCACTTCTCACATGAAAATCTCGGCTCTCATCCTATTGATAATCCAAAACAACTTTCTGAATTTTCTCATCTGCCAACTGAGCCTCTCTAATCTGATCCAATAAGACCGGCCTCAACGCTTTCAACTCAATAAGCAATGAGAGCAAAAAAGCAGTCAAACCTGCCAAAGACTTCCTACTCAAGGCATCAGCAACAATATTTGCCTTACCAGGATGATAATCAGTCAAACAGTCGTAGTCTTTAATCAACTCCAACCACCATCTCTGCCGAAGATTCAGCTCTCTCTAAACACCCAAGTATTTCAAACTTTTATGATCTGTATAGATGAAACACTTCTCCCCATAAAGATAATGTCGCCAAATCTTCAAAGCAAAAACTATGGCTACCAACTCCAAATCATGTGTTGGGTAATTCAACTCATGCGGCTTCAACTGCCGAGAAGCATAAGTTATAACTCTACCCTCTTGCATCAAAACACAACCTAAACCATTATGTGAAGCATCACTGTAAATCACATTGGTTTATCTTCCACAGGCAAAGTAAGAACATGAGCTTAAGTCAACATCTCCTTCATGTAACATCCCAAATCCCAGATTGGTAAGAAACAGACATTGAGGATATGATTTAGGCTTAGAACAAAGGAGTTTAGAACATGACCTATAGCTTGAGCTCGAATTTCATCCAAGTTAATGACAGAATTAGAGAGTCTCAAAGAAGACTTAATTGTTTATTTGTGTCTTATCTAGATTTATAACTTGACATTACTCAATTTGGAGTTTCAAAGAATAAGATATGATGGATTTAGTAGACAATGTGCAAGCTGCCTCAGGACAGCATAGTATGCTTGACTTCAAAGGACAGTCAAAAATCAGATATAGCTCGGATCGACCTCAAATTTTGATACAATATATCCCCAGATGTCTAGTTTCAGTGGGAATAAGAATTACTTAATTTGGAGTTGTGAGTAAAAAGATATTAATAAAGAAAGACAGCAAGGTCAAGAAGGGATATCAAAAGGACCTAAGTGAAAATTTCTCAAAAGTTAGGGGCAACTATGTATACTTAAAAATTAAGTGTCGGAAGTTCTTAATAGTGCCCATATCCGACCCCGGAAGAATATTCTCGAGATTAATCGAGTCGCAACGATGTGTAACAGTTTTTCTAGGAAATGTCCCGTCAAAGAAAAACGAAGACAGTTTGACTAGGGGCATTTTGGTCATTATCAATTAACGTTATACACGAATTTAAAGTAGGAAATAAAAAAATGAGTACGTAGAGGATGATGAGGGGTGATATATGAAACGATCGTCAGTAGAAACTGAGCCAGAAGAAACCCCGAGCAAGGAAAGGACCTAAAGGGAATTTTGTAAAAAGTTGAGGGCTTATCGGTAATTTTTCAAAATGACTTGGAAACCTAAAATAGACCTTATAAATAGAAAGTAGAGGTCAAGAGGATCAAAACTATATATAGTTTGACTCGTGGAACTATACGGTTTAAAAGATATGATCGATTAATCACCGGAACGTAAAGTGGGCCCGGTTTCGTGTCGGGACCGGATGAGTAACCCGGGACAACTTTATGAGATCCAATGGGAAGAGGGACAAGTGGAAAGAAGTAAAGGAAAAGAAAACTAATAAAAATCTAATGTTGGCCAATCAAAAGAAAGCATTTAGCATGTGTAATAAATGTGTAATAAATGAAGAAAGAGAAAGGTGACAAGTGGTCTTAAAGGGTTTAACCAACACATAAGGTGATCATCATTTCTTTTGTATATAAATATATGTGATATGAAGAACCAATTTCTCTCTTTTTCACTTACAAATTTCGGCCACAATAGGAAACACCAAAGGACTTCCAAGTTTTTTTTCCAAGTTTGATTTTCAAGGTAAGTTTTAAGGTTTTCAAGTATGTAGACTTTAATTTTAGTATCAATTTTAGGTATTTATATATTTATTGGGAGATTTGAGATTAGAGTCTTTATGTGGAATTGGAAAAATATTAAGTAAGTGATGAGATTAATTGATTAAATGGAAGAAACAAGATGTATAAAGATTAATAAGGTTGGATTAGGGTTTCGGTTAGGAAAGAAATGGAGGATAACTTATTATTTTGAATTTCTAAGGTTTATGTTTAAGGTTGTATTCTTGAATTTCTTGAAGGAGAAACAAAGATTAAGGAAGGATAAGAAGGAAAAGCAAAGGGGAATTAAAAGAACAAGGTTTGGTACTTTACTTTTGAATAATTAATTTTGGTTTGATGCTTTACAAACTTTGGTTTATGAAAGTTTTGTTGTTGATGCTTAAATATATTGATTTGAGTTAAACATGAAAAAGTTGTCAAAGGGAAGTGTTTGAATCTTCACTTTACCATTAAAGAAGCCTTAATATTGATTTGCAAAAGAAAAATAAACTATCCTATGCATTTCATGTGTTTGGGCCGAAATGGTCACAAAAAGACAGCTTTCTAGACCTTTTTGTGGCAATCGTTTGAGGCAGCAAATGAATGAATTTTTCAACGAAATTTTACATGCAATTAGTCAACATATGAAATAAGTTTTCTGTAAAATTTCAGCTAAAAATAAGATCATTTACTTGGTCAAATGCATGACTGAAGTGGATTGAAATTTTGACGAAAACCCAGATTTTACTATTCATTTGGTCATGCCATTTTGCATTGCCGATTTGTCTCGCCGCAACACTATTCATTTGGTCAATTTGTGATATTTTGAGGAATGCTTTGAAATGTTTAATATGTTTATTGTGGATATTAAATATGCAAAAAAGGGGAATGGTTTGACTAAAGAATGTGTTGTGCGGCATAAATGGCAAAGTGCGATGGGAATTTAAAATGATTTCGCGAGTCATTCTAAAATGAGGTTTGAGACTTAAATTGAATCATTTTAACCTTTTTTCTCTACTGGATAGTGGAAGTGGTAGATAAGGGTATGGTGCACTATACTAACGCATGCAGTACTGCTCATTATTGTGATATGATATTTTATTCAGTGGTGAGGCCACTGAAGCCAATGGGGAGGCCTATTGGTTAACCAGGATAGGGAGGCCCATTCCTGTGATCTGATATCGGTGGCCACTGAAGCTAATGGGGAGGCCCATTGGTTAACCAGGATGGGGAGGCCCATTCCTGTGATTTGATATCGGTGGGGAGGCCCACCTATGTTACAGTGGGGAGGCCCACTGCCTTATCACTATGGTTCCCTATATACCAGTAGAGCCTGAATCAAAGACATATTATTTTTCGTTGAACTATATAATGCAAATGAGTTTGAATTATGATTTTACATTATTGAAAGAATATCACACTGAATGTTTCATGATTTCTATTGGTATAAAGTGGGTTGATTGTTGATTTAACTATTTCCTTTGATTTCGAATACTTTCATATGTTACTTTTATTTTTATTGGTAAAGTACCCACTGAGCAACAACGCTCAGCGAGTTAAGTTTTTCTTGACTCGTAGGTTCGGAGCAGTAGATAAATCTTGGGGAAGCAACGACCAGACCACAGCAAATCTCAGGGGTAGATCTTTTAGATCCATTATGAGTTAGCTAGTTGTGACATGTATATGAATAAATATAAAAGAGAATTTCTATGTTACAATGGTATGTTAGTAGTGTGTAATAATCATAAACCTTTACTTTATGTTGTATTAGAAGTGAGAACTCTTCTTGCAGATTTGTAGTTGAGGGTATAAGGTGAATTCATTGGGAGTGCATTAAATTTGATGGTATTCACATTGGTCTGTGTAAAATGTTTTCAAAAATTAGAAAAACAAGTTTTGTCGACACTTGGGATCCAAATTTCTAGGCGAAACTATGGCAAAATTCTGTAAAAATCGGAACTAAAATTTGACTAAATAAATTGGTAGCAACATTAGGATAGTGTGGCACCTCTACTCGGCTTACACATGTAGGTTGGGAAGGGGTGTTACACTTCAACTGCTCAAAGCTTGCTTGACACTGATCTGTCCTCACGAATCTAACACCCTTCCGAAGCAATCTGGTGAGTGGAGTAGCTATCAAAGAAAAACCTTTTACAAACCGTCGATAATAGACTGACAAACCCAGAAAACTTCTAACTTCAGTTACTGATTTTGGTGGACTCCAATTCAAAATGGCCTCAACTTTACTCGGATCAACTCTAATACCATCTGCTGAAACCACATGATCGAGAAAAGTCACTTGATCAAGCCAAAACTCACATTTAAACAGCTTAGCATATAACTACTTCTTTCTCAAAGTCTGCAGTACAATCCGTAAGTGCTTATCATGGTCCTCCTCATTATGTGAATACACAAAATATCATCAATAAAGACTACCACAAACTGATCTAAATAGGGTCTAAACATCCTGTTCATCAAATCCATGAAATTTGATGGTGCATTCGTCAATCCAAAAGGCATCACCAAAAACTCATAATGCCCATACCTTGTGCGGAAAGCTGTCTTAGGAACATCTTTCTCTTTGATTCTCAACTGATGGTACCCTGATCTCGGATCAATCTTAGAGAAAATTGATGCTCCCTTCAATTGATCAAAGAGATCATCTATCTGAGGCAAAGGATACTTGTTCTTGATGGTCACCTTATTCAACTACCTATAATCAATGCACAATCTTAAAGTACCATCCTTCTTCTTCACAAACAAAACAGGTGCTCCCCATGGAGACATGCTAAGGCGAACAAACCCTTTATCCAACAACTCCTGCAATTGCATCTTCAACTCTCTCAACTCAGCAGGTGCCATTCGATAAGGAGTAATAGAGATAGGAGTGGTACCAGGCAACAAATCGATACCAAACTCAACCTCTCTCTCAGGGGTAACCCTGGCAACTCCTCAGGAAAAACATCTGGAAAATCAGCTACTGTGGGTATACTATCAAGTTGAGAACCCACTACCCTGGTATCTACTACATGAGCATGATAAGCTTCACATCCTTTTTGAATCAACCTCTTAGCTGCAACAGCTGAAACAAACATGGATGCAAGTTGTCTCTGCTCACTAGATAACATCACACTTCTATCATCACCGGTTCTTAGGGTAACTCACTTCTTCTGACAATCTACTACAGCTCCATGCTTAGACAACCAATCCATGCCTAAGATCAGATCATACTCCTTAAAAGGCATTTCAATCAAATCACCCAAGAACTCTTCATCCTGAACAACAACTGGACTATCTCGGTGCACCTTACTCACCACAACACTATGCCCTGAAGGATTTGTCACCAAGACATCAAATCCTAGGACTCAGAATGCAATTCAAACATAGGCAAGATGGATGTGCTTATATATGAATGCGTAGATCCTAGATCAATCAAAGCAAGAACTGAAATGCCAAATAAAGAAAATGTACCCGTAATGATGGCTGAAGCATCGACTGCCTCTGCATCATATACACTTGCTGAGAAGGCCCAGCCTCATCTGGCCTACTACCTCAGGATGTCGAGCCTCCTCTCTAACTGAACCCAGGTCTACCACCTCTACTAAAACCTCTGCCACTTCGACCTCCTCTGACACTAGGTCGAGAAATTACAGAATCTGCCTGTCTATCCTCCTGTAGCTCGGGACAATCTCTGATGAAATAGTCAGGCGACCCGCATCTAAAACACACAACTGGTTCACCAATCTTCCAACAAACACCCCCATGTATCCTACCATAATGGACACATGTAGGTGGAGAGTACCTCTGAACCACTTGAGCCGGAGCACTAGCTATAGAAACTGTAGGTCTCAGTCTCTACCTTTGATGTGGTACTGACCTAACAGGCTACCTTTGGCCCCTACTAAACCTCTGAAAAAGACCTCCTCAGCCTCTCTTTGCAGATGAAGACCTTGCCTCAAACTGGGGTCTCCTAACTCTAGTCTCATCCTCAGTAGCAGCTGCTGCAATAGCCTGCGCTATCTCAACACTTTGAGCTACTGCAACTAGCTGGGAAAGATCCTGATTCTAGGAACCAGCAATAATACACATAATAGAGGGCCTCAACCCCTCCTCAAATCTCCTGCACCGGTCTATCTCATCTGACATAATTCCATCGGCATAATGACTCAACCGGATGAACTCTATCTCATACTCTGTCACAGTCCGATTATCCTACCTCAGACTCAGAAACTCCATCTTCTTAGCATCCTTATACTCCCTTGGAGTATACTTCTGCTTATACTCCCGCAGAAAATCACCATAAGTCAAGGTCGGTGGATCGTCCATGGCATGGGGAAACGTCTTCCACCAATCGTACTCATCTCTCTGTAGAAGGGATCTGGCATAATCAAATTTCTCTTCAGAAGTAGCTTGCAACTGGATAAATACCCTCTAAATTCTATCCAACCACTGGTCAGCTACTGCAGGATCTGTAGTACCAAAGAAGTCCTCAGCTTCAAATTTCCTCAATTTATCATACTACCTCACCGGTACTTGCGGCTGCAGCTGTGGTGACGGCTGCTGCACTGGAGCCCGCCTTAACAAATCTGCTATATGCCGTAACCAAACCGGCAAAATCACATCAGTAGCTGGTCTCTCTGGCACAGGAGCAGGTGCCTCTCCAGCTATCTCAACCCTAGTTCCATCTCTACCCTCAAAAGGAGCTACACTCTCAGTACTACCTTCTATAGACTGACGTGACTGAGACGCCATCACTACCTATATCTGCAAACACAGCAAAATATACCTCCTCAAAGATTAGAAACTGCCATTACCAATGCATGTATCTTATTTAAAAATCATATTTTAAAAATTAAAAATCATATTTTAAAAATTAAAATTTTCTTTTTCTTACAATTCACCTAGGTTGAGAACCTCAAACCTAGGCTCTGATACCAAAATAGTTGTATCAGAGCCTATATACGCACACCACATACACACACTATATGTAATATATGTATACCAGATACAAGGATGTCACAGTCTATTTGAAGCAAACCAATCTTTAACATCAAAACATCATTTCAACAATATGAATAAACTTAAAACATTTAACTTATTTTATAGAAATCAATAGAGAAAACATTCCTTCGTTAAGATACATATATATAACATTAGTGCCCAAAAGTTTACCCAAGAGTCTATTCAAAATATTTGTTAAATAAGCAGCCGAAAATACATATGTTCACATCAAAATCAATAAGTACAAAAATATGAAATTTATACATGCTGGCAGTTTGTCTCTGATCTTGATGTCCACAACTATATCTAATCTCAAGTCTAGACTCGACTCGGTCTAGACGAGCTCTCCGGCACAACCGGATTTACTCTGTCACCTGCGCGATGAACCATAATCGCACTAAGCAAAAAGCTTAATGGTACAAACTTTGATTCAATATAGATCAATGCGATGCTAATGCACAATACATATGAATATATCAACTCATTACATTGTAACTCAACATATTAATCATTTGCATCACATTTCATAATTCACATTTAAGCAAAGACAAACATGGGCCCAAAAGGATCTAATATGCTATTCAAAGTTCAGAGTTACTGCTTTGGTCCATTATAACACCTTGTGTCTAGCCCCATAGGCAATATATATATATCCATGGATAATGTAACAGCCCCAGTCTCTTGGACCTCAACTCGGCTAGACCCTTGGACCTCAGTATCTTGGTCTTCAACCTGGTTTGACTGTTATAGTTTTTGAGGCTTACAACCCAGTCTTTTCACCTCAAAAATCATATTTTGCATTTATCAGCTGGGCTCGGCTTATGACCCAGTCTTTTCAGCTACCCGGTAATTCATAGGCATGCCTCCAAACCCAGAACTCTGAAAATTGAATAACATACTAGGCACACAAATCATTCAATTATCTCATTATCAAATACTTTCATAATTCATTTCTCATTTCATTTCTCATAATCAAACTAGGTGTGAGCGGGGATTTTCACCCCCACTCCCGGCGGAATGGTTCTTGCGACTTCGACACTGTTAAACTCGGGGCCTTAGAGAACATTGACCTAAGTCCGGAGAAAATGGAGTTACCACCAGGACGGGCTGGGAAAAAGAAAGGGGTGGATGACTAGATTGCTAAGGAATCCCCAAACCCTTAATGGGTTCGAAAAGCTGGGTATGTGTGGGGAAGGTGAGAAATGGCCCAGCACCCCCACAACGCCTGGTTCATTGGAACCAGCCTCCTTTACAGGTCTTAATATTATAAAATTCTTAAATATAACAATATTATCCATATTACAAGCAGCAATTAAAATAAATCATCGTTATATTAAAATCAAAATAATGTCCAAGCAAAGCAAATAAATGGACACCCATCTAAGGATGGAAAAATGTCCTTACATCGTTAATGTCTAAACTAAATAGGACACTCACCAAAAGGTAGAAACATGCCCTTTATATAGATCCAAAATATAAAAGCAATTTAAATTACATGATATTTAACTAATGAGGGACCCACAAAGTGGAAACATACCTTTACAACATTTGGAGATCAAAATAAATAGATAAAAGTAAATAACCATTCATCATAAATAAATCATTCATCAAAGATATTAAACATCAATCAAAATAGAAAGTAAACATCCATCCATGATAATTTAAATAAACCAAGCATTGAACTTAAATAAATCAAAGCATATAATAAACTACATAATCAAATAAGGTAAGCAAAGATAAAAATTGAAGTTTACTGTTTCTTATTTAAAGTTCTTTAATTAATATTTAGGGTTTTGGAATTTATTGCTTTAGGCTACTGTGAGTTTTAAGGGAATTGAAATGGATTAAGGTTTTATAATTTAAGAGGTTGATCAGGTTCTTTGATTAAAAAAATTAGGGTTTGAGGGGTAAAATCAAGAAATTAGGGTTTGGATATTAAAACATTAGGTTTATGATTATTAGATACTGGATTGTTGTTTTTAGGCTTACCGTGTTGAATTTTAATATTTAGGTTTATAAGGTTTTAAGGTTTTAAGGATTAGGGTTTAGGAAACTTAGTTTGGGGTTTACTATTTTTGTTTTGATGTTGAATTAGGGCTTTTAGTGTTTCGGAGGATGTATTTGATTTTAGAATTTGAAAAGTAAAATTTATGTGATTTTAGAAGCTGTAAAGTAAAATTTAGGGTTTGAATATGTAATAAAACATTTGGGAATTTTGAAAAAAGGTGAGAAGAAAACAGTTTAGAGTTTTATAGTGTTTTTGGAAATATGTAAGATGATTTAAGGTTTTTGGAAATAGAAAGTATATTTTTTAAGGTTTTTGGAAATAGAAGGATCAATTTAGGGTTTAAAGGTTTTAGAAAATTGGAAAGCATATTAGGGTTTTGGAAATTAATAAAATGATTTAAGGTTTTGGAAGGTTGGAAAGTAGATTAGGGTTTTAAGATTTTGAAGAAATAGATTAGGGTTCTTAGGTTTTAGAAGAAACAGAAAATCAATTTTAAGGTTTTTGAAAAACAAGGAAACGAATTAAGGTTCTAAGATTTAGAAAAAGTAAATTAGGGTTCTAAGGTTTTTAAAATCAAAAGAAACAATTTAATGATTCAAGCTACTATAAAGAAAAAAGAGATTAGATATTCATACCTTCGTTTGTTGGTTCCACGAAAAATTGCTTCTTGAATGAACAAGCACAAAGGCAAGATGGCTGCCTTTGATGGATTTGATTGCTTCCTCTTTTAAAAGTTTGATCGATTTGTAAAGTTCCAATTCAAAATTCCAGTCTAAAATCTGATTCCTCTCTCCTTGTCCTCCCCCTTTTCTGTGTTGTTTTTAGTCTTATTTATAGGAAATTTAGATGATTAATTCAACTTGTTTATGGAAACTAACATTAATTAAGAAAAGGAAACCGAAACCAAATAGAATTTGGTTTCGGAAAAAAATTGTCAAAAAAATTTTGCTGGCAAAAAAAAACTGCTGCGGAAAAATTTTGCTAGCGAAAAAAATTTCTGTGGCTAGCTATGAAGACTGGCGAGCAAAAATTGGTGTTGGCGCGTGCTGGTGAGCTGCGAGCCATTTCGCCCATAGGAAACTCCTGCAGGCAAAATGGTCCACGGCCATTTCGTTCCAACACTGTTAAAATTCGTCGCCGATTTTTCCATCACTGATTTTTATATTTATTTTTTATTATTCTTTTTTATTTTTATTAATTATAAAAACTAAATACTAAAACAAATATTATTTAATTAAGATAATACAAGAATTATTTTAGACTAATTAAAATATATTGGACCGGATTGGGTTAAAAATTAAGGGTCTACAGTTTGCCCCTGCTTGAACGATCTGAGACTTTAGTAAAAGAAAGTGAAAAGCAATAAAACTTAATTTTTTAAGATGATTGAGGTTTTGGGTTCTGGACCCAAGAGATTTGGATACTCGATCCTAAACTACACTTGGATACTCGATCCTAACTGGATTCGGATACTCGAACCTAAACTGGATTTGGATACTCGATCCTAAACTCTATTTGGATACTCGATCCTAACTGGATTTTGATACTCAATCCTAATTTGGATTAGGATACTCGATCCTAACTGGATTTGGATACTCGATCCTAAATTGGATTTGGATACTCGATCCTAAGTAGATTTGGATACTCGATTCTAAACTGGATTTGGATACTCGATCCTAACTGGATTTGGATACTCGATCCTAGACTGGATTGAGATACTCGATCCTAGACTGGATTGGGATACTCAATCCTAAATGGATTGGGATACTTTGACTCGAGATTGAATTCGATTTGATTGACCTTTTATCAGTTGAGGATTTTGGCTTAACTTATTGTTCCATTCTTTTGTTTTTCCTTTCGCAAAAATTTAGCTATTTTTAGTTGGCCCTCATATCTTCTCCTTGCCCCCCAACATGGCAAAATACAAGTGAGTTTGAAAATATTCAGTATATAAACTAAAAAAATTGAAAAGGAGAAACTTTGCCCCCTGTGTAGGCTCGAACCAAAGATTTTTTCCATGCAAGCTTTAATTGATGTTTTTGCCGTCTAGTTCTTCGCACAAGCACGTATTTCTTCTCTTTGCAAAATTACTGGAGCTTTCTCAAGCAATGGGCTTTCTATGCCCCCCTTATTTGATATCTTCTTTTGATTGTTTACTTCACAGAGTGTTTGTTGTTCACCTTAATACAAGACAAGAAAGTGCGATGTGATATGCTCATGTATGCATGATATGCATGAATGTTACTTATAGTCGTTCCATCTACTCACAGACCGAGATGATCAGTAGAAGTGTTCTCATTGGTTCCTTTCAGATGCTCATTCAGGTCTTGCATTGGAATAACACAATGGCCCACATTTATGGCTTTTATCTTTATGATGTTGAAAATATGAATAATGGAGGCCCCAAACAGCAGAGATACATCCATTTCAAATTATGATTCAGCATGTCCATTGGTAGCTTCTTCACGATCTTGCCAGTAATCATTTCCCTTGCCCAATGCGTCCTTTAGTGGTTCAATGATTCGACATACTTCCCTTAACTTGAAGGCTTTGTATGACAAGACACTTTTTTTTTAATTTTGATTTTGAAATCAAATGTTGGCTTTGCCAAATCAATGTCAATGTACCTCAGGACTTGATTTTCCAAATTAACATATCTATAACATGAAAACCCTAGTTACCGTACTAAACTCGGGAATTATTTCTATTTAAGCAAGAATTGTTGCACTTTAGATAGGCACATACACATTACTCAGCCAATGGTCTCATTTGAGTTTAAATATTGTCTATCTCATATGCATGCTTATTCAAACTATCTCCACTAATAGACTCTACCTACCAAGAGAGATCAACAGGTCTTTAATAGGCTTAAAATGGGGTCTATAAAGGACACGGGTTCAAATGAAGGCTATTTTGAGATAGGAGGTGATGTGACACGATGGAAAAACCTTCACACTACAAACTGCTTGTTGAAACTTTAGACAGTTGGGAGCATGAAAAGATAGAGCTTTGAACATTCTTCTTTCTTTCTGGTGTTAACCTGAATCTTGATTGGGATAGTCTTTACCTTTGCAAAAAGTTTGGTACCCAAATTTGTTTTTTTTCTTCTTCTATCTTTTCTTTCCTTTTTATTTTTCTTACTCTTCCCTTTTTTTGAGCATTTTAACATTTCGTCCTTCTTCCTTGTAGGACTGTTAAATGCAGAAATTTCAAGAACTAGATGATCTTCCTCCTTTTTTCTCCAATTTTGATTAAATCTTTGGTTGGGTTAGACCAATTCAAGTCAAAATGTCTTTATAAACCAAATGGAAACCTTTTGCTGCTTTAGGTAAAAGAGAACTCAGTTGGCTTTCTGAACCGCCTTTTTGGGTTTTATTTTTCTTTTTTTTCCTTTTCTTTTTCTTTTTTCTTTTTTTTTCTTTTTTTTTCTTTTCTTCTTCTTTTTTTTTTTGGGTTAGTTCTAGCTCTAAGAGAGTTGTCTTATTTGTACTAACTTGGGCTTCCAACAATGGATGAGTGGAGTGACATAAATCTTCTTTAATTGGGATAAATCATTTGTTACTCCGATGTTGTCTTGATATATTGGAGATATTAAGAAAACTTCAATTACCTTTATGGTTTTGAGAATATCAACTATCCTTATGGTCTTGAAAACATCAACTACACTTATGGTCTTGAGAACTTCAACTATCTTCATGGTCATGAGAACTTCAACTATCCTCATGATCTTGACTAATTATTGCTTTCTTTGATCCTCTTGCCCCTTCATCTTAGTGATCATAAGATTTGTCCAAAATATCACAACAGCTCAAGGTAAGGTTGTTGAGGTTTGTAAGCCAATAAAAAGAAAGGTGAAATTTTATGAAGGCTCAAAGCAACAACTAGGGATTGATATTTAATAAGGTGGATACTAGTTGTTGGATAACCAAACAATGCCTAGATCATCTCTCCCTTAAATAAACATAGTTGCAATTTCGCCTCAAAAATTTTGTCAAAGCATGTTCTAAGACTGACTAAGACCTAGACAAAGGTAATTATGTAGGAGTCCTCTCTAAGTAAGCACACACAACTCAATGCTATAGAGAAATTCCCTTACCTAGTAAAGTCATTCAAGTCATGATGCATAAATATATTAATTCATGAATTATCAAGCTAGATTCCTTATTGGTTGAGCACCAAAATGAACAAAGACCAACAAAAATTTTGACAAAAATAATTTATTCAAATAAATTTAAATTTGAAAAATACAATTGTTCCAATTAAATATTAAAGAAAGAAAAATTGAAAAGCAACATTCAAGCTAAGGAAAGTTCGTTGAGTTGGAGTCGAAGATGCTTCATTTATTTAGACATCTCAAGGGCAAGGATTTTTTCCATCATCAAGGGTCATTGCTTCATCATCCATAATTAGCCCAAGCTTGCTTAGTAGCACATCATCTTTAGTAGCTTCTCTTTCCATATCATGACAAGATGACAAGATAAAACTCTTCATGAAGGTTGCAAGCGGTGGCGCCCTTCCAAATTTAGGCAAAGGATCATTCTTAGTGTTGGGCTTATCAGGCTCAGGCAGCTTTCCACTGTCGATCAAATCTTGGATTTTGTGCCTTAAGTGAACACATTTATCTGTCTCATGCCCTTGCATTTGATGGAATTAACAGAAGACCTTGACTTCAAAATTTGGTAGTAGAGGCTTATGTAGAGGCCGAGGTGTCAATGGTTGTAGCAAATCCATCTTTATTAAATTTTCTAACATCTTTGACAAAGGCTCCCCCAAGTTTAAAAATTTACGCTTCCTTGTTGGCTTAGTTGTTGCATTTTCTCAACACCTCCTCTTTCCCTTTGACTTTGCCCACTAGGGTGATAGCCGCTCTTATTACTCCACTTAGATAGCACATGGTTCTGTTGGTCTTGTAGAATAAGGATTGATCTCTCATTTTTCATTCGATCTCTATCAGTAGACATGTTCCTTGTTAATATTGCCTTTTCCTTCTTTCTTATGTCAATGGGAGATGCCTCATTAGCATTGTTGATGATCTCTAGAATTTGAATTAACTGGGTCCTCATAATTTCAACCAATTGATCTCGTAGCTTGGCCATCCTAGCTTTGACAACTTCAACCAATTAATTTCAACCAATCATGGGCTTGTTTTTGGGACATACCTTATTTTGTAAGTTGCACCGAAATTTCTTCTTGGATGAACAAGCTTAAAAGACCAACTTTTTTTCCTTTTCAATCCCCTAAATCGTGTTTCTGCTACTTTAAAAATCAATTGAATTCAAGCTTTTCCTTCACGGATTTGGATTTTGTTTTTCACTGTCCCTTTCGGCCTCTTCAATTTAATTGCCTTTGGTCCTTATTTATAGAGTTTTCATATGGTTTATTCCTAATTAATCAAGGCAAGTAATATTGATAAGAAAAGGAAACCAAAACCTAATTGAATTAGGTTTGAAAAAATTTGCGTCGGAAAAATTGCGCTGCCGAAAAAAATTGCCGCAGGAAAAAATGCGGTGGAGAAAAAATCTGCCGCAGGAAAATGAGGCAGGGGGCGAGGAACGGGTGTCGCCCGTAGGAAATTCCTGCCGGTGACCATTTCACCCTCAGGATTTTCCTGCGGGCGAAATGGCATGTGCCATTTCACCCGCAGAAAAAATCTGCGGGAGAAACGCCTATTGGCCCGCGCGACGATTTTTTTGTCACCGATTTTTCTTACTCCGATTTTATTTTTATTTTTTTGACTTTTATTTGTTTATTTTTATTTTTTATTAATAAAAATTAGATACTAAAGAAAAAATTATTTTGGACCAATTAGACAACAAAAATCGTTTAGGATTAAATAAAACATATTAGACCGGACTGGTTCAAAAATTAAGGGTTTACAGATACCATACTTTCACTCAAGGTATGGAGATTGAGCATGGCATAACCACTCATAGCCTTGTACCATTTGGTATATACTTGCTATGGGAACCTAAGCCTTTCAACCCAAAGACTAAAGCTCATGTAACTGGCCTAGTTACTTTCCTTAGGTTTTACCCCAAATGCATGTTGTTTGACTATGGTTAATTTATCTTGGCTTAAATCATGGCTTATTTGGTTTGTTCTTTTTCTAATATGACCTAAGTATATTATAATCTCAAAATAAATTTTTCTTTAAAATCTAAAAGACCAAAGCTATTTTCAAAATGTTTCAAGATGGTCTTGGGACATAAGACTTTTCTAAAAATAAATAAAAAATTCTTTTGCTCATAGCCCAAATACTAAGGCCAAAATATGTTTTTTCTAAAATCCTTTTACCATGGGCTTAGAAATAAAATTATTTTCATTCAACCTTTTCTATAAAGAGCTTGCAAAATATTTAGATCAATTACGAAATACCAAAAATCAATTGTGATCCTAGTTTATACTAAGAATAATTAACCATGGGCTTGTTTTTGGCATGAATCATTAGTTACCTTTTGCAAGTGAGAAATCTATTTATGATAAACCTCTTAATTTAGTTTTAATCCAATAAAAGCTACTTTAGTTGGTTGGATGGATTAAAACCTATTTAATGGGAATTATCATGGATGGACTTCCATTTTCAAAAATATAACTATTGGTTGAAATGTCCGAGGAAATTATTCAAAAGCAATGTACCCCATGTTGGTATTTTGTTAACCATATACCTAGGAAAAGAGACTCGCCATTCGTGTGTGGATGTTATAAGGTTGGAAGGAACGTCCTATTTATCCTTATTTGTTGATTGTTTATGCATACATGCATACATTTTCATCTCATATCATTGATCCTCTCTAGCCATTAGCCTTGGATTACGATAGTTCTAAAGCTTATTACAACAATCCAACCTATGCCGGAGATGAAGTATCTAGCAACGACTCAATCACTTGCTCACCTAAAAAAATGGAGCCCGAACAAATTCAAAGGATGGTGGATGAGGCCCTCAATGCCAAGATGGAAGAAATCAAAGAGGCCCTAGCTGAAACCATGAAGAACCAATTGACTGCAATCTTAGAGAACCATGCTGAGGCGTCTGCTAGCACTAAGAAACCAAAGGACAAAGGGAAGACCAAAGTTAGTGAAGTGGGTTTTGATGATGACAAGGTGATCATTGATGATGATGATGATTGGGCTCAATACTACCAAGATGTTCAAGAGAAGAAGAAAGAACCGAAGGTTGTTGAGAAAGCAACTATTGAAAAGACCGAGACATCCGATGTTGAAAAGATGATTACTGATTTAGAAAATAAATTTAAGAAGAAGCTGAAAACCGAAGAGATGTCTGGGATCGACAAACTATTTGAACAAGATGAAGAGGTCCCTTATAAATTCAAGATGCCTTGCTTTGCTAAGTACAATGGCACCGAAAATCCTTATCTTCACGTGAAGCAGTGTATCACTACCATGCAGTCTGCCCGAGCTACTAAGGCTCAAACCCTAAGGTACTTTATGCTCTCATTGGACCCTGTTGTCCAAAATTGGTTCAATACCTTAGATGATGGAACACAAAAGAGTTGGGATCTACTTTACAAAGCCTTCATCCAACAATATGGATATAATGTTGAGTTGGAAGTTACCTTAATGGAAGTGGAGTCCATTAGGCAAAGGCCGAATGAGAATTTTGTGGACTATGTGAAAAGGTGGAGAAACAAGGCCGCTTTACTCAAGAAGAGGCCCGATGAATCCGATCAAATAAGGATGATTGTGAGAGGGGTGTTGCCTAGTCTTCGTGAGAGGATGTCTCATACACTCATCCGCGATTTCAAAGACCTTCTCCAAGCTGATTTGAAAATTGAAGAATGGGAAAGGGAGAAGAGCTGCTTTGCAAAAAAAAGGAACGAGAAAGGGAGCTATCAACCTGGTAGCCAGAGCATGCAAAAGGCTGTCGGTGTTAATACTACTAACCAAGGAACAAGGAGACAATTTTTGAAATTGGGAAAACCGATGTCTTGGGTTCTCAACAAGCTTCAAAGAAAAGGATTGCTACAACCTTTAAATCCTCATCCTTTGCCTAACCCTCTCCCACCTAATTTTGACACCAAAAGCATTTTGTCAATTTCATCAAATGCAAGGACATGACACAGATAGATGTGTGATGTTGAGACATGAGATCCAAAATCTAATTGATAATGGGAAGCTACCCGAGCCCAACAAGTCAAACACCAAAGACAACCCATTGCCAAAATTCAAAAGGTTACCACCGGCAACCTTCATGATTGGAGGAGGTTTGCATGAGGACTTTGTCATGTCTTCTTTTCAAGATGTGGATGAAAAAGCAACCAAAGAAGAAGAGGCATTTGTCAAAATTGAACAAGCTATGATGGGTAGAGAAGTAGCAATTTGTGTTGTCAACGGGTTTTGGGATTCAAGTGATAGTGATGATGATATTGTATCCAAGAAGGAGGAGTGGACTTGGTCCGAGCCCAAAGAAGATGAGGTGATGAATACTAGATCCGGTAAGCCTTACTCAAGGCCACCACCTAAGGAGGTAGAAACTAATAAAGGGAAGGAAGTTGAAGTAGAAGAAGATGATGATGTGCTCAAGCAATTGAAAAAGAACCCAAGCAAGTGTTAGCATTTGGACTTGTTAGCTACTTCTAAAAATCACTGAGAAACTATGGCTAAAGCCTTAGCTAGCATACCAATTTCTACCTCCACAACACCGGAGGAGTTGATCAACTTTATAAAAATTGGGGAAGTAATGAAATGTGAAGAAGTCCAAGAAAAGAGTGAAGTTAATATGGGAGCAGTTTCTTTTTCAGATGCGGACTTACCGGAGGAGGGGAGAGACCACATCTGCCCTCTCTTTATCAAAATAGAAGTCAAGGGGAAGAGGACTCCATGTGTAATGGTAGATGATGGGTTTGCCATAAATGTTTGTCCACTTAAGATATTGCTAAAGCTTGCCATGTCAACAAGAGATCTAAACCCAACCGAGCTGACAATTCGTGCTTATGACAACACTAAGAGGCATGCCGAAGGGACTTTCAAAGCGGCCGTTAAGGTTGGGCCAATTGGATCTATTATTGAATTTGTTGTTTTAGACATACCAGTTATCTTCGCCTTGCTCTTGGGACGACCATTGTTTCACCCTCTTGGTGGAGTTCCTTCCACCCTTCATCAAAAATTAAATTCCCCAACGAAAATGAGATAGTGGTCATTGAAGCTGAAGATAATGAGATTGTTAACGCTCAAATGGTTGAGAGGCCTCTCAATGGTTTTCAAGTGGCTGCAATTTCTAATGATGAAGTAGTAGACTCCAAAGTCTTGAATATGATGAAGAACATGAACTACCTTCCCGGAGCTGGTCTTGGAAAAGGTAAGGCTGGTTTGACAAAGTTGTCATATTTTAGAACTCAAACTTCCAAGAAGGGGTTAGGATATGATGAAGACAATGATGTCCAGCCAAACAAGAGTGAGAAGATGAGTTTCCCGCCACTTGAAGAGATCTTTGTCAAGGCTCCAGATATGGGACCACTCCAAGGAAAGCCTGAGCCAATCATGTTCATGGGTAAGTTAATCCCAGGTTTTGAAATTTTTGCAGATGTTGCCGAGCTAGTGGAGCAAGTGAAGAAAGAGCTCACCCTGTCAACCAATAAAGAAGCCAATCCAAAAGAGAAGAATGAAGCTGCCCTGAAAGCCGGGAAGACTCCAGAAGAGATTGCCGCCCTGGTTAAAGAAAAATTTGAAGACATCCTGCTTTATGATTCTGAGAACAATGATTTTGATTTTGATTTTAATTTGTCTGCTTTGTATGAGGATGATGATATTTTCTTTTCCAAAATGAATGTAATAAAGTCTGATTTTGCTTACTTGTGTGATGTTTCTCTTGATGGTTGCATACATTCAAATAGCAGTTACATGAGCATCTTTAATATTAATTCCGTTAACACACAATCATTAAATTTGGGAACAACTGAAAATCCTAAAAACATTAGCATAGCATCCGACCTTACTCCTGATGAGAGAGAGAGATTTGAAAAAATATGAAGAAGTGTTTGCTTGGTCTTATGAAGATATTCCGGGGATAGATCGAGACATAGCCGAGGATCACATTCCTACTCACACTCACATTAAGCCTGTCAAACAAAAGCTTAGGCGATTAAGACCTGAGTGGGCTAAATTGGTTAAAGAAGAGGTCACTAAACAAATACAAGTGAAGTTCCTTGAAGTGATAGAATACCCAGATTGGCTAGCCAACATAGTACCTGTGCCAAAGAAAGATGGAAGAATAAGGGTTTGCATGGACTATAGAGATTTAAACAAGGCTTCCCCTAAGGATGATTTTCCTTTACCTCATATAGAAATTCTCATTGATAGTGCAGCCTCTAGCGTGCTACACTCATTCATAGATGGATTTTCCGGATACAATCAAGTGTTAATGGCCCAAGAGGATAAAGCCAAAACTGCCTTCATTACTACATGGGGTATATTTTGTTATAGGGTGATGCCTTTCGGCTTAAAGAATGCTGGAGCAACCTACCAAAGGATGGCCACCACACTATTTCATGACATGATGCACAAAGAAGTTGAAGTATATGTTGATGATATGATAGTCAAGTCGGATACAAGGGAGCAACACTTCCAAAACTTAGAATTATTCTTCGATAGAGCTTTAAAATATAAGCTAAGATTAAACCCGAAGAAGTGTGTATTCAGTGTTACTTCAGGAAAATTATTGGGACATGTAATTGGTCCGAATGGTATTGAGATAGATCCTGACAAAGTCAAAGCAATCAGGGATATGCCAGCCCAAAGACGGAGAGAGAAGTTCGGGGATTCATTGGTAAACTGCAGTACATTAGCAGATTTATAGCAAAGCTCACAATAATCTGTAAGCCTATCTTCAAGTTGCTTAGAAAGAATCACCCGGTCGTATGGAATGAAAAGTGTCAAAAGGCCTTTGATCGAATAAAAGATTATTTTTTGAATCCACCTGTTTTGAAACCGCCTAAACCCGGTAAACCTCTATTACTATACTTAGCAGTAGAAGAAGAGTCCATAGGAGCCATGCTAGCCCAAGCAGATGAGTCAGGGATTGAGCATGCTGTTTATTATTTGAGTAGAAAGCTCCTACCTTATGAAATTAAGTATAGTATCATTGAAAAGACATGTATAGCCGTGGTTTGGTCTTCTAAGAAGTTGCGGCATTACTTTCAATCGTATAGTGTGCAAGCAATTTCTAGGCTGGATCCAATGAAGTACTTAAGGGAGACACCCTCTTTAATTGGGAAATATGGTTGATGGTTGATATTATTAGAAGAATTTGAGATCTAGTATGTAACCAGAAAAATAATTAAAGGTAGAGCGATGGCAGAATTCCTGGCTCAACAACCATTACCAGAAAGTGAAGAGGTAATCTTGGAATTTCCAGATGAACATTTAGAAGCAATTGAAGTACAAGGGTGGAAAATGTATTTTGATGGAGCAGTAAATAGGAAAGGAGCAGGTTTGGGAGTTACACTAGAATCACTCGAAGGGGAACTTATCCCTTTAGCCAGAAAGTTGAAATTTAGGGCAACCAATAATATGGTGGAGTATGAAGCTTGTATTTTTGGTTTGGAAACCCTAATGATTATTCATTGCTAGTAGTATCCCAAGTAAATGGAGAGTGGGAGTTGAAAGAGGAAAAATTAAAACCATACCACCATTGCCTGGCCTTGATGAAGAAGAACTTTAAGGAGTGTAGGTTTATACACCTATCGAGAGAAGAAAATTAGATGGCTGATGCCCTAGCCACATTGGCTTCGGTATGGGAAAACCCTGTTAGCCTATTCCTTAAGCCTCTGATCTTGACCAGATCATCAAATCCTTGCTATGAATATGAAACAATCATGGAAATTGATACAGACCATGATGCGTGGTATGATACTATAAGGCGATTTTTGGAAGAAAGAGAATACCCGCCGGGGGTAACAAAGAAAGAAAGAAGAGCCATAAGGCAGTGGTCATTGCAATACATCACCTTTTATGGGAAGTTATATCGAAGGTGGACTGATGGGGTGCATTTAAGATGTTTAAGAAAACCTGAAGTGGAGAGTAACATGTCAGAAATACATGCGGGAAGTTGTGGTCCGCACATGAGTGGTTTGGCCCCAGTTAAGAAGGTTAATCGACAAGGTTACTATTGGTTGACTATGGAGAGAGATTGTATTGAGTTTGTCAAGAAGTTCCAACAATGTCAAATGTATGGTAACTTGAATCACATGCCTCCTGAAGAACTGCATTCAATGTCTTCACCCTGGCCATTTGCCACCTGAGGTATCGACATTATAGGAGAGATACATCCGACAGCTTCGAACGGGTACCGTTTTATTGTGGTAGCAGTAGATTATTTTTCAAAATGGGTCGAAGCTGAATCCTTTAACAAGCTGGGTGCAAGTCAAATGGCTAGGTTTATTGAAAAGAATCTCATCTGCAGATATGGGGTCCCGCACATTGTGATATCAGACAATGGGGTACAGTTTCAAGGAGCAGTTAAGGATTTATTCTCCAAGTACCAAATCCATCATCATCGATCCTCTCCTTATAGACCAAAGGCTAATGGTGCAGTAGAAGCAACGAACAAGACAATTAAGCAAATTCTATCCAAGATGACTAAGACTTACAGGGACTGGTCGCAAATACTTCCCTTTGCTTTATGGGGATATAGGACGAGTGTGCGAACACCTACTGGAATGACACCGTTCTCTTTGGTTTATGGGATGGAAGCGGTATTGCCAATCAAAATTGAGATCAAGTCATTAAGAGTAGTCTTGGAAGCTGAATTGCCTGAAACAGAATGGGTAGCAAGCAGATACACTCAGTTAGCTCTACTGGAAGAGAGAAGGTTAAAGGCGTTGTATCATCACCAACCGTATCAAAAGAAGATAGCTCGGGCCTACAATAGAAGGGTTAAAATAAGAAAATTCAGAGTTGGGGATTTGGTGTTGAAGCAATGTAAGCCTAATGTATCTGATCCAAGAGGGAAGTTCAGACCTAGCTGGGAAGGGCCATAAGTAGTGAAACAAGTCATGAACAAAGGTGCAGTAAAGTTATCAGACATGGACGGGAATGAATTTAGTGAGCCAGTAAACATTGACAGGTTGAAGAGGTTTTATGTATAATAGAAAAAAGGAAAAAAGGAGCTCGCTAGGTTGAAAACCCAAAAAGGGCAGCCTAGGCAAAAGTTAGAGCAGTCTGCTAGTTCCGAAAACCCAAAAGGGCGGGCTAGGCAACAATTAGGGCTAAATGAGAGAAAATTGTTAATTAGAAAACCCGAAAGGGCTAATTGGCAATAGGAGTGATGTTGTGTATGCTGGCTTTATGTTTGGTTGTTCCCCAATTTAATAAAACAAAATTAATGTTAAAATTGTTCTATGTGCATTGTTATAAGTATTTGACCAGACGTGGATGAAATAAATAATCATAATTGAAAAAGGTGATGAAAAATTATAAATGGAAAAGAAGCATCTTTTATTACTTTAATTATTTTTTCATCCTAACAATACACTTTCTGAATTGACAAATGTAAAATCTATGGCAGTTGATAAGTGTAATGTGCAGGCCAGCTTTGCCTCAGCTGATCCAAGTAGGCTTCAGTCAAGCAAGGCATGTATAGGTCAGGAGCAAAGTCAGAATCACGAGGCTCAGCTCCATACTGATGCCCAAGTCGGCGAGGATCATGGCATGTACCTTGACGAAGAGCAACAAGGGGAACGTACATCAAGTATGTCCTCATGGTGATATGAGAAATCTTCCACCAAGGTACCAACCAATAGATATTAACTTCAGAGCGTGAGTGGATCCAGCCGACCCAGTTAGCATATGAAGAAGCATGATGGAGTAGCTTCCTAGCAGAATGATGACGTAGCAGGTATCTGGCAAAATCCATGGAAGGAGTATCAAGCAAACAAAGACGCTCCTGAAGCCAAATCTGTGAAGAAAGAATTAAATTAAAAAAAAAAGAAGTCTGCTAAGTTGAAAACCGACGAGGGCAGCTTAGGCAAAAATTAGGACAGCTCGCTAGTTTTGAAAACCCATATGGGCGGACTAGGCAAAAGTTAGAGCAATAAAAAGAAAAAAGAAAACCTAAATTGAAAACCCAAAAGGGCAGTTTAGGTAATTACCTGAAGCAGCAGCGGATCCCAGTCAGTTTTTTTGACAATCCTGATTTAAATCGGTCTAATCCAACTAAGGTCTCGGCTAAAATCACAGGTACCGGCAACAAGCCTCCTTCCATTTTGTCCATAATATCTAATACTCGTGGATCAATATCGCCGTCAGAAGAAACAAGCAAGAATTGGTCGAGCAAGCAAAGACAAAGCATGCATCCCCATGCCTTAGTAGGAACCAAATGAGAGAAACAAAAGTCAATCAAAGGAGCAAGTAGAATTTTTTCACCTCTCATCAACCGAAGAACTTCGGGTTTTGGAATTTGAAATAACATCTACATCTTCTGTTGAGTCTTGGAAATCAATGTGGGTAATGCCATTTGTTGATTATTTAGATATCCAAGGATGGCCTCAAATTCTTCAATTAAGGGACATATTTCAAAGCCATTAATTCTAAATACCCTAGAATCCGAATCCCAAATGGAAGCCACGACGTGTAAGAAGGAGTGGTCCAATTTGACATTTTAAAAATATTTTAAAACATCAAGCTTTGACCATGAAATTTGCTTCCAATGGATGGCATCCATATTCTTAAATAGAATTTTTATTTTTTTTAAATGGTGCTCGGTCATGGTTGATGAATAAAGGAGAACCAAAATTGCTAAAAGGGTCTTCACGTTGAAAGGGAAAATAATTTTGGTTTTTGTATTAAAAGGGGCATGCAAGGTGATTTATATAGAAGAAAATAAACCTTTTCCAAAAGTGAAATGGAAAAGATGATGGGAAAGGATAAGACCATATGGCATAGGGAAAGGAAGTGGCAATGAATTTCCTTTACCACATTGGATTTGGTTTAACAAAAGAAGTGGATGTAAATTAATGGTGTACTGTAACAAAAAAAACGCAAAACAGAAAGACAAAAAATAATAATAATAATTACCTCGCTCTTTAGATTGGAACTGCGATGGAGCGGCATCCTGGCCAGTATATCTAGATTTTCGTCTTCATGATGCCGAATAAACTCCAATAACTCGACATTAGAATGAGTCCCCGACCTCGAAGTATGCATTGTTTTTGAAAAATATATGCTAAAATTGAAAAGAAATTTGAGAGAATTACAAAATTGAAATTGAAATTGTGAAATGAAATGAAGGATTGGTGGCCTTTTATAGACAAACGGCAAGCAAAAAACCAAATTCAAAACTGTTCATGAATAGTAATTCTCCTTAGGTCCAGAACCTAGAGTCCAGAACTCGAATCGGGTCCAGAACCCAAACTTTTCTTAGGTCCAGAACCTAGAATTATCCTTGAGTCCAGAACTCGAACCGGGTCCAGAACCCAAATTTTTCTTTAGGTCCAGAACCTAGAATTATCCTTGAGTCCGGAACTTAAACCGGGTCCAGAACTCAAATTTTTCTTAGGTCGAGAACCTAGAATTATCCTTGAGTCGAGAACTCGAACCAGGTCCAAAACCTAAATTTTCCTTAGGTCTAGAACCTAGAATTTATCCTTGAGTCCAGAACTCAAACCGGGTCCAGAACCCGAATCCTCAACCATCTCAAAAATTAAGTCTTATTGCTTTTCACTCTCTTTCACTAAAGTTCCAGATTTTTCAAGCATGGGGCAAACTGTAAACCCTTAATTTTTTACCCAGTCCGGTCCAATATGTTTTATTTAGTCCTAAACGATTTTTGTTGTCTAATTGGTTCAAAATAATTTTTGCTATATAATTTTTGCATTAGTATCTAATTTTAATTAATAAAAAATAAAATAAACAAATAAAATTCAAAAAAATAAAATAAAAATAAAAATCAGAGTCGAAAAAATTGGTGACGAAAAAATTGTCGCATGGGCCCGTGGGCATTTCGCCCGCAGGAATTTCCTGCGGGCGAAGCCCGGTCCTCGCCCCCTGCCTCAATTTCCTGCAGTAGATTTTTTCGCTAGCGCATTTTTTCCTGCGGCAATTTTTTTCGGCAGCGCAATTTTTCCGACGTAAATTTTTCGAAACCTAATTAAATTAGGTTTTGGTTTCCTTTTCTTATCAATATTACTTGCCGTGATTAATTTGGAATAAACCATATGAAAACTCTATAAATAAGGACCAAAGGCAATCAAATTGAAGAGGCCGAAAGGGATAGTGAAAAACAAAATCCAAATCCGTGAAGGAAAAGCTTGAATTCAATTGATTTTTAAAGTAGCAGAAACACAATTTAAGGGATTGAAAAGGCAAAAAGGCTGGTCTTTTGAGCTTGTTCATCCAAGAAGCAATTTTAGTGGAACTTACAAAATAAGGTATGAAATTCTAATTTCTTTATATTTTTTCACAGTAACTAAAACTAGGATTTTGTGCTTTTCAAAAGTTAAAATCTTAGAACTTTAATTTAGTTTTTCTAAAGTCAAACAAAACCTTATTTCGTTGGTTTATTTTCCAAAAGGCTTAAAATTGTTATTTTTACTTCTTTAAAATCTTAAAAGCCTAATTAAATATATTTTTCAACAAAACCAAAATTTGATTCAGTTTCTTTCAAAATTTTAAACTAGGTTCTGTTTCTCCCAAAAGGCTTTAAAAAACATATTTTCTATTTATAAAAACTTTAATCCGTTTGTTTAAATTCATAAAACTTCATAAAATTATCAAATTGATTTCCAAATTCTAAAAGCCAATTCATCATCCATGACCCTAATTTTAAATCCTAAAACCCCTAATTCAACTTCCAATCTTAAAATAGTAAACTCTAACTCCTTTAAAACATTAAACCTTAACTTTTTCTAAATATTAATCCTTTAAAACATTAAAAACTTTAAAATATAAATACTTTAAATTTACACAGTAGCTTGAAATAACCATTTAAAACCATGAATCAAAAGTATTTTAAAGTGTCTAAAACCCTAGTTTCATGATTTCACCATTCAAACTATAATTTGTTTAATCAAAGAGTCTTACCAACCTTTTAAAACATAAAACCTCAATCTATTTTAATTCTTTAAAAAGTCACTGTAGCTTAAACCCATGAAAATCCAAAACCCCTAAACACATGAAATAAAGGATTCTAAATGGAAACAATAGCTATAACTTAGATTTTTTATTTGCCTTATTTAATTCTATATTTGATTATGCTTTGTTTTATTTCTTATGTTTTAATTTATTTAAATTCAATGCTTGGTTTATTTTATTTATCATGGATGGATGTTTACTTTTTATTGATATTTAATACCTTTGATGAATGATTTATTTATGATGAATGGTTATTAACTTTTTTTCAATTTATTTAGATTTCCAAATGTTGTAAGAGGTATGTTTCCACTTGGTGGGTACCTCATTAGTTAAATATCATGTAATTTAATTTGCTTTTCTATTTTAGAACCAATGTAAAGGACATGTTTCTACCTTTCGGTGGGTGTCATATTTAGGCATGTGATGTAAGGACATGTTTTCATCTTTGGATGGGTGTCCATTTATTTGTTTTGCTTGGACCTTGCTTTGATTTTAATATATTGATGCATTCTTTTAATTATTGTGTGTAATATGGATAATGTTGTTATACTTAAGAATTTTATAATATTAAGACCTGTAAAGGAGGCCAGTTCCAATGAACCGGGCGTTGTGGGGGTGCTGGGCCATTTCTCACCTTCCCCACACGTACCCAACTTTTCAAACCCATTAGGGGGTTGGGGACTCCTTAGGAATCGAGTCATCCACCCCTTTCTTTTTTCCTGGCCCGTCCGGGTGGCGACTCCATTTTCTCGGGACTTAGGTCCGTGTTCTCTAAGGCCCCGAGCCTAAACAATGCCGAAGTCGCAAGAACCATTCCACCAGGAGTGGGGGCAAAAATTTCCGCTCACAGTATCCCTTACATAACACAACACGGGTAACACGGGCATCCTAACTCAGGCACATGATGCAAACTAATATGATGCAATGGATAATATCATTATAAGAAAGAATAAAATAATATAAAGACCAACGGAATCAACTTCTCTTCGCCACTGTGAGTGGGGATTTTCGCCCCCACTCCCGGTTGAATGGTTCTTGCGACTTTGGCAATGTTTAGGCTCAGGGCCTTAGAGAACACGGACCTAAGTACGGAGAGTATAGAGTCGCCACTCGGACGGGCAGGGAAAAAGAAAGGGGTGGATGGCTCGATTCCTAAGGAATTTTCAACCCCTTAATGGGTTCGAAAAGTTGGGTATGTGTGGGGAAGGTGAGAAATGGCCCAGCACCCCCATAACGCTCGGTTTATTGGAACCAGCCTCCTTTACAGGTCTTAATATTATAAAATTTTTAAATATAACAATATTATCCATATTACACGCAGCAATTAAAATAAAGCATCCTTATATTAAAATCAAAGTAATGTCCAAGCAAAGCAAATAAATGAACACCCATCCAAGGATGGAAATATGTCCTTACATCGTTCATGTCTAAACTAAATAGGACACCCACCAAAAGGTAGAAACATGCCCTTTACATAGATCCAAAATATAAAAGCAATTTAAATTACATGATATTTAACTAATGAGGCACCCACAAAGTGGAAACATACCTTTACAACATTTGGAGATCAAAATAAATAGATAAAAGTAAATAACCATTCATCATAAATAAATCATTCATCAAAGATATTAAACATCAATCAAAATAGAAAGTAAACATCCATCCATAGTAATTTAAATAAACCAAGCATTGAACTTAAATAAATCAAAGCTTATAATAAACTACATAATCAAATAAGGTATGTAAAGATAAAAATTGAAGTTTACTACTTCTTATTTAAAGTTCTTTAATTAACATTTAGGGTTTTGGAATTTATTGGTTTAGACTACTGTGAGTTTTAAGGGAATTGAAATGGATTAAGGTTTTATAATTTAAGAGGTTGATAAGGTTCTTTGATTAACAAAATTAGGGTTTGAGGGGTAAAATCATGAAATTAGGGTTTGGATATTAAAACATTAGGTTTATAATTATTAGCTACTAGATTATTATTTTTAGGCTTACTGCGTTGAATTTTAATATTTAGGTTTATAAGGTTTTAAGGTTTTAAGGATTAGGGTTTAGGAAACTTAGTTTGGGGTTTACTGTTTTTGGTTTTGAAATTGAATTAGGGTTTTTAGTGTTTCGGAGGATGTATTTGATTTTAGAATTTGAAAAAAAAAACAATTTATAGTTTTATAAAGCTTTATGTGATTTTAGAAGCTGTAAAGTAAAATTTAGGGTTTGAATATGTAATAAAACATTTGGGAATTTTGAAAAAAGGTGAGAAGAAAACAGTTTAGAGTTTTATGGTGTTTTTGGAAATATGTAAGTCGATTTAAGGTTTTTGGAAACAGAAAGTATATTTTTTAGGGTTTTTGGAAATAGAAGGATCAATTTAGGGTTTTAAGATTTTAGAAAATTGGAAAGCATATTAGGGTTTTGGGATTTAATAAAACAATTTAAGGTTTTGGAAGGTTGGAAAGTAGATTAGGGTTTTAAGATTTTGAAGAAATAGATTAGGGTTCTTAGGTTTTAGAAGAAATAGAAAATCAATTTTAAGGTTTTTGGAAAACAAGGAAACAAATTAAGGTTCTAAGCTTTAGAAAAATTAAATTAGGGTTCTAAGGTTTTTAAAATCAAAAGAAACAATTTAATGATTCAAGCTACTGTAAAGAAAAAAGACATTAGATATTCATACCTTCGTTTGTTGGTTCCACCAAAAATTGCTTCTTGGATGAACAAGCACAAAGGCAAGATGGCTGCCTTTGATGGATTTGATTGCTTCCTCTTTTAAAAGTTCGATTGATTTGTAAAGTTCCAATTCAAAATTCCAGTCTAAAGTATGATTCCTCTCTCCTTGTCCCCCCCCCCCCCCCCTTTTATGTGTTGTTTTTAGTCTTATTTATAGGAAATTTAGATTATTAATTCAACTTGTTTATGGAAACTAACATTAATTAAGAAAAGGAAATCGAAACCAAATAGAATTTGGTTTCGGAAAAAATTGAATCGAAAAAATTTCACTCGTGAAAAAAACTGCTGCTGAAAAATTTCGCTGGCGAAAAAAACTGCTGTGGCTGGCTACGGGCCATTTCGCTCAAACACTGTTTTCGTCGCCGATTTTTTCGTCACCGAATTTTATTTTTATTTTTATTTTTTTTTTTATTATTATTATTTATTTTTTATTAATTATAAAAACTAAATACTAAAAAAATATTATTTAATTAAGATAACACAAGAATTATTTTGGATTAATTAAAATATATTGGACCGGACTGGGTCAAAAATTAAGGGTCTACACTAGGCTCATTGCCTTATTATATCCAACATTTTTCTCATCTTTTCTCATTCTTCTCTTTTGTATCAATATCAATTTGTTACATTGTAATTTCACATGTCTTACCACATTATTCCATATTTCTTTTCATATACAATACATTACTCAATTGCTTTGATACATCAACATAATTCACATTATGCATATCATAACATATAACTCATTCATCAACAACATTTCAATTAACTTAACACATTTCTCAACTAAATGTGTTAAGTCCCAATATCATGTAAATGTATGCAATCATTCAAAGTTTGTACTTACCTCTAAGAGCAACAACACCACTCTATCAACTCCTCATCCATGATAACTCTCAACACTTGAATTACGGTAGCTCAAATCTCTTCAAAACCTAATCCAAAGGTGATCATACACGCTCACTTAGTGATACACATAAGAAAATAACGAAGAGAACTATCTAGGGCAAACTCTACACTTGACACGCTCAACAACACGGGCGTGTCCCTAATCGTGCCCTAAACCGACAACACAGAAGCTTTGACAATCTCAGTGACATGGGTGTGTCACTGCACGTCTCAATTCTCCTCCAACAAAGAAGTTATGACACGCTCAATGACATGGGCGTGTCACTGGACGTGTCAATCAACCAACAACACAGTAGCTATGACACGCTCAGTGACATGGGCGTGTTATTGGCCATGTCAATCCTACAATAACACAGAAGCTATGACACGGTCAGTGACATGGGTGTGTCACTGCTCCTGTCACCAACCCAGAAAACATAACCAACGACACGCCAAAAGACATGGTCGAGTTCCTGGGCGTGTCAGGCCAAAAACCCTAAAATCAACACCAACAAAGCCACATCCAACAACATCCTTCTTATCCCTTTTCCACTCCAAATAAACTCAACCAAAATTATCATAAAACCACATTAAACTTGCATAAAAAACAAAACAACTCAATTACAACCATATTTACAACTCAAAAATCACACAATCCTCACACTTGCCTCTTTCACCAAACTTAACCCTTTTCTCTCTTCAATCCAACCCTAAAAATCAAAGTTAACAAAACAACACAACCCCAAAAATACCAAATCAACCATAAACACATCTACAACAACCAATCACCAAACTCATAAACACAACTCAAAAGAAAACAAAGAAACAAGTTGGAAACTTACCAAAAGTGAAGAAAATCCTTAAAACTCCAACTTGATCTCTTGAAAACCTTCAATCTCTTGAGTTTGGAAGCAATAAAATCTCTCCCTCTTGAAGATGGTGGTGATGGCCGGCCAAGAAGAAAGAAGAAGATGAAATGAAAGAAAAAGAAAGAAAGAAAGAAAGAAAGTTAACCTCTTAAACCAAACACTCTCTCCTCAAATCACTCTACACCAAGCAATATTAATTCCATTTAAATAACTAAAATATCTTTTGACCAAAATAAACCCATTGACTTGTATATATTTTGTATATATCCTCATATATACAACATGTACACATCTCCTCTTTTCTTTTTCCTTTCTTAATTAAACATATACTAAAAAAATCCTTTAATTCAATACAACAATAACATTCCAAAATTTTAGGGTATAGTTTGGGATATTACAGAAACTCCATCTTCTTTGCATCCTTATACTCCCTTGGAGTATACTTCTGCTCAAACTCCCACAGAAAATCACCATAAGACAAGGTCGGTGGATCATCCATGGCATGGGGAACCGTCTTCCACCAATCATATGCATCTCTCTGCAGAAGAGATCTAGCATAATCAAATTTCTCTTCAGGAGTGGCTTGCAACTGGATGAATACCCTCTGAACTCTATCCAACCACTACTCAGCTATTACACGATCTATAGTACCAAAGAAGTCTTCAGCTCCGAACTTCCTCAATTTATCATACTGCCTCACCGGTACTTGCTGCTGCGGTTGTGGTGGCGGCTGCTGCAATGGCACCTGCCTCAACAAATCTACCATATGCCATAACCAAACCGGCAGAATCTCATCAACAACTGGTCTCTCTGGCACAGGAGCAGGTGCCTCACCAGTTATCTCAACCCTAGCTCCATCTCTACCCTCAACAGGAGCTACACTCTCAGCATTACCTTCTATAGACTGACGTGACTGAGACGTCATCACTACCTATATCTGCAAACATAGTAGAAATTACCTCATCAAAGATCAAAAACTGCCAGTGCCAATGCATGTATATTTTTTTAAAACCATATTTTAAAAATCAAAATTTTCTTTTTCTTACAATTCACCTAGGTTGAAAACCTCAAACCTAGGCTCTGATACCAAAACAGTTGTAACACCTTCGTACCACATATATGTACATCACATACACCCACACAACATGTGATATACCTATAAAGGATATAAGGGTGTCACAATCCATTTTAACAAACCAATATTTAACATCAAATCGTCATTTCAATATTATGAGTAACTTAAAACATTTAAATTATTTTATAGAAATCAATAGAGAAAACATTCCTTGTTAAAATACTTATTTATATAACATTAGTACCCAAAAGTTTATCCAAAACATTTATTTAATAAGCAGCGGAAATACATATGTATATATCAAAATCAATGGTTACAAAATTATAGAGTTTATACATATTGGCAGTTCGTCTCTGATCTTGATATCCACAACTCAACACTGCTCTCATAAACTCAAGCCTAGTCTCGACTCGGTCTAGTTGAGCTCTCCGACACAACCGGATCTACCCTGTCACCTACGCGATGAACCACAATCGTGCTATGCAGAAAGCTTAGTGGTACAAACTTTGATTTAATATAGATCAATGCGATGCTAATGCACAATACATATGAATATATCAACTCATTACATTATAACTCAACATATTAATCATTTGCATCACATTTCATAATTCATATTTAAGCAAAGACAAACGTGGGCCCAAAAGGATCTAATTGTTAGAAAATAAAGGAGATCACTGCAAACAAAAACACGCAGCGGAAAAATTTTTGATCTATGATTTCCCACCAGGATCCATGCTGTTCGTTTAATTCGACGAAAGTGTACAAAGAACTAACCTGTTGATGATTCGAAATCACTATTTGGAAGAGATGCCTCGATCGCAAAACACCCTCTATCGCGTATCCACACGAATGCTACCGTCTGGAGTGCTAGCTCTCTGCAACGGCGAAGGTTGAAAAAACGTTTTCTCTAAAACGTATTAGGGTTTCTTTTTTTTCGTTCTCTTTTTATTTTCTAAAGTTACCTATAAGAAGACTTAACGTCTGGAGTGAATATAATCACTCCAGAATCCAATTCGAAATTGGATAAGGTAAGTCAAATTCAGAATCCAAATCTAATTAGGATTCTGAATATATTATCTAATAATATATATAATTGGATAAGGCAAATCAAATTCAGAATCCAAATCTAATTAGGATTCTAAATATATTATCTAATAATATATATATAAACGAAAATAATAATAATAATAATAATAAATATTAATATCTAATATTAATATTATTAATATTATATCCAGTCCAAAGCGCATTCTTATGTGTGACCTGATAGGCCCATATTAATTGGCAGTCAATTTAATCTCTATTAAACCAACAAGTCATAATTGGCCTCTAGCAAGGCGTTACAACTACCCAATTAATATAAGGAATGTCCAATTTGCCTAATAATAGTACATGCATTAATCCCTTTGTCACACGATATCTAGCTTGAGCATAAGTCATGGTCAACGTCATACTTATATTGTCCAAACTTATGATTACTCGATCTCCAAGTAGACTGATAAAAACAAATGAAATTGATCACACTATCAATTCATTTGAGCACGGCCATGCATTTCACAGTCTCACTTATCGAGGGGCCCAAAAGATATCTCTCTCAAAGAGAGGGACAAATTCTATCTTGATTGTTCATTATCCTCTACATAATTTCTATCATATATGATCATAACCTTTATTACTATCCAGTTAAGGATAATGTTTGATCATGTCAAAATATAATAGTCCTTATATTGGAAACTATGACAATCTCAAGTCAAAGAATTAATACATAACTATCATGAGATTTACTTATGACACTAACCCATGTAGTAATCTCATGATGGGTCTATCCAATACATTGTTCTCTAACAAGTATCTATGAAATTGATTTGTATCACTATACACATAACCATCTGATGATTATCAAATCAATGTTCATATTGGTTAAGAATTATTTTTTTATCTCTATAACAATAATAAACCAGGGACAAATATCAAAATTATGTAACATGCAAACAAACAATAATGATAATAAAACCTTATTTATTAATAATGAATGTATAACATAAAGATCCAAATAAATGGCCTAGGGCACATACACTAATACTAATATGCTATTCAAAGTTTAGAGTTACTGCTTTGGTCCATAATGACACCACGTGTCTAGCCCCATATGCAATATATATATATATATATATATATATCCATGGATAATGTAACAGCCCCAGTCTCTTGGACCTCAACCTGGCTAGACCCTTAGGCCCTAGTATCTTGGTCCTCAACCCGGCTAGACTATTACAGTTTTTGAGGCTTACGACCTAGTCTTTTCATCCCAAAAACATCACATTTATCAGCTGAGCACGACTTACGACCCGGTCTTTTCACCTGCCCAGCAATTCATTGGCATGCTGCCAAGCCTAGAACTCTGAAAATTGAATAACATACTAGGCACACAATTTATTCATTTATCTCATTATCAAATACTTTCATAATTCCATTCTCTTTTCATTTCTCATAATCAAACTAGGCACATTGCCTTATTATATCATCATTTTCTCATCTTTTCTCATTCTTCTCTTTTATATCAATATCAATTTGTTCCATTATGTTTTCACATATCTCATCACATTATTCAACATTTCTTTTCATTTACAATACATTACTCAATTGCATTGATATATCAACATAATTCACATTATGCATGTCATAACATATAACTCATTCATCAATAATATATCAGGTAACTTAACACATTTCTCAACTAAATGTGTTAAGTCCCAATGTCATGTAAATATATGCAATCATTCAAAGTTTGTACTTACCTCTTAAAGCAACAACACCACTCTATCAATTTACTCTTCCAAGATATCCCTCAAACCTTGGCTAGGGTAACTCAATTCTCATCAAAACCTAATCCAAAGGTGATTATAAAAACTCACTTAGTGATACACATGAGAAAATAAGGAAGAGAACTATCTAGGGCAAACTATACACTTGACACGCTCAACAACACGGGCGTGTCACTGACCGTGCCCTAAACCCACAACACAGAAGCTTTGACACGCTCAGTGACATGGGCGTGTCACTGCATGTGTCAATTCTCCTCCAACATAGAAGCTATGACACGCTCAGTTCCATGGGCGTATCACTGGATGTGTCAATCTTCCAACAACACAGTAGCTATGACATGGGCATGTCACTAGACGTGTCAATCTTCCAACAACACAGTAGCTATGATATGCTCAGTGACATGGGTGTGTCACTGGACGTGTCAATACTACCACAACATAGAAGTTGTGACATGCTCAGTGACATGGGCATGTCACTGGACGTGTCACCAGCCCAGAAAATAGAACCAATGACACGCCCAAAGACATGGCCGTGTTAATGGGGTTATCGGGCCAAAAACCCTGAAATTGACACCAAAATGCCACAACCAACAATCATTTTTCTTCTACCCTTACCAACACCACACAACCATCAACATACTATATAATAAACATCAACACAACTCAATTACAAACATCACAAAACAATCACAACCATATATCATAACTCAAAGTCACAACACCCACAACTCTTGCTTTCTTTCACCAAACTTAACCCTTTTCTCTTCAATCCAACCCCACAATCAAAATTAATAAAACAAAACAACCTCAAACATACCAAATCAATCATAAACACATCCACAACAACCATTCACCAAACTCAAAAGAAAACAAAGAAACAAGTTGGAAACTTACCAAAAGTGAAGAAAATCCTTAAAACTCCAACTTGATCTCTTGAAATCCTTCAATCTCTTGAGTTTGGAAGCAACAAAATCTCTCCCTCTTGAAGGTGGTAGTGATGACCAGCCAAAGAAGAAAGAAGAAGAAGAAGATGAAGCAATGTCAAACCACACTCTTTAAAATCAAACACTTTCCCCAAATCACTCTCCACAAGCAATTTAACAATATAATATTAAACCCACTTACATCATCTTTCACTAACTTAATATAATAATATAGTAAACCAAATATCCACTACCACTATCTTATATAATTAAAATATATCTTTAGACCAAATAAGTTATAGATTTGTATATATATTGTATATATCTCTATATATAACACATATACACACTCCTTCCTCTTATCTTCTAACTTTATTAAGCATACACTTAAAATCATTTAATTCAATTTAACAATTAACGTTTCCAAAAATTTTAAGGTACCATATGGGATATTACAATTCTCCCCCTCTATAAATAAATTTCATCCTCGAAATTACCTGTTCTCAAGTTTGAAATAACTGGGGATACTGATCTCGCATCACTTGCTCACTCTCCCAAGTTGCCTCTTCCTTAGCATGATTCTTCCAAAGAACCTTCACAAGTGGCACTTTCTTATTTCTTAACTCCTTCACTTCATGTGCCAAAATAGCCACCGGTTCTTCCTCAAAACTCAGATCTGAACTCACCTCAATGGATTCCACTGACAGAACATGAGATGGGTCTGACCTATACCTCCGTAGCATTAAAACATGAAAGGCATTATGAATTCTATCCAAATCAGGCAGCTAAGCGAGTCTATAGGTCACTGGTCCAACTCTTTCTAGTACCTCATAAGGTCTAATGAAGTGAGGACTCAACTTCCCTCTGCGTCCAAATCTCAAAATTCTCTTCCAAGAAGAAACTTTCAAAAATACTTTATCTCCAATATTGAACTCTATGTCTCTTCTTTTCAAATCTGAATAGGATTTCTGTCAGTCTGAAGCTGCTTTCAAATGATCCCAAATTATCTTCACTTTCTCTTCTGTTTCTTTTATCAAATCCGGACCAACCAATTTACCTTCTCCAATCTCATTCCAACATAGAGGCATCCTGCATCTTCTACCATACAATGCCTCGTAGGGTGCCATTTTAATACTGGACTGATGACTGTTGTTATAAGCAAATTCCATCAATGGCAAGAATCTGTCCCAACTCCCAGAGAAATCAATGAAATAACTTCTCAACATATCCTCTAAAATCTGAATCACTCTCTCTAACTGCCCATCTGTCTGCGGATAAAAAGCAGTGCTAAAATATAACCGAGAACCCAAAGCATTATGCAAACTCTTCCAAAACCTTAAAGTAAACCGAGGATCTCGACCAGACACCAAATTAGGACTCCATGTAATCTCACTATCTCACTAATATATAGTTCAACCAATCTCTCAAGAGAATAGTCCATCCGAACTGAAGAAAATGAGCTGTCTTCGTTAATCGATCAACAATCACCCAAATGGCATCGTGCTTCTTCTGAGTCAATAGAAAACCAGTCACAAAATCCATCGATACTCGCTCCCATTTCCATTCTGGCACTATTAAAGGTTGGAGCAACCCCGAAGGAACTTGGTGCTCGGCCTTCACTCTCTGACAAGTGAGATATTTGGATACAAACTTCATTATGTCCCTCTTCATACCAGACCACCAATAATGTTGCTTCAAATCATGATACATCTTGGTACTCCCAGGGTGCATAGCAAAAATCGACTGATGTACTTTCTCCAAAATAATCTTTTTCAATCTTGCATCATCAGGAACATATAATCTATCTTTGTACCAAAGACTGCCATTACCTCTCACATGAAAATCTCTACTCTCTCTTTTTTGACAATCCGATACAACTTTTTGCATTTTCTCATCTGCCAACTGAGCCTCTCTAATATTATCCAACAAGACTAGCCTCAACTGCAACTAAGCCAACAAAGCACCATCACTACAAGGCTCAAAACTAGCATGCAACGCTCTCAACTCAACAAGCAATAAGAGCGAATAAGCAGTAACTTGCCAAAGACTTTTGACTCAAGGCATTAGAAATAACATTTGCCTTACCAGGGTGATAATCAATCAAATAGTCATAGTCTTTAATCAACTCTAACCACCGTGTTTGTCGAAGATTCAGCTCTCTCTGAACTCCCAAGTATTTCAAACTCTTGTGATCCGTATAAATGAAACACTTCTCCCCATAAAGGTAATGTCGCCAAATCTTTAAAGCAAAAATTATGGCTGCCAATTCCAAATCATGTGTCGGATAATTCAACTCATGCGGCTTCAACTGCCGAGAAGCATAAGCTATGAGTCTACCCTCCTACATCAAAACACAACCTAAACCACTATGTGAAGCATCACTATAAATCACATATGGTTTATCTTCCATAGGCAAGGTAAGAACAAGAGCTTAAGTCAACTTCTCCTTCAACTGCTCAAAGCTTGCTTGACACTGATCTGTCCACACAAATCTAACTCCCTTCCAAAGTAATCTGGTGAGTGGAGTAGCTATCAAAGAAAAACCTTTTACAAACAGTCAGTAATAGCCTGCCAAACCAAGAAAACTTCTAACCTCTATCACTGACTTTGGTGGACTCCAATTCAAAATGGCCTCAACTTTACTTGGATCAACTCTTATACCTTCTACTGAAACTACATGACCCAGAAAAGTCACTTGATCAAGACAAAACTCACACTTAGCCAGCTTAGCATAAAACTGCTTCTCTCTCAATGTCTGCAATACAATCTGCAAGTGCTTATCATGATTCTCCTCATTATGCGAATACAAAAAAATATCATTGATAAAGACCACCACAAATTCGATCTAGATAGGGTCTAAACACCATGTTCATTAAATCCATAAAAGCTGCTGGTGTATTCGTCAACCCAAAAGGCATCAACCAAAAACTTATAATGTCCATACCTTGTGCGAAAAGCTGTCGTGGGAACATCTTCCTCTCTGATTCTTAACTGATGGTACCCTAATCTCAGATCAATCTTAGAGAAAACTGCTTCTCCTTTCAACTGATCAAAGAGATCATCTATCCTAGGCAAAGGATACTTATTCTTGATAGTCACCTTATTCAACTGCCTATAATCAATTCACAATCTTAAGGTACCATCCTTCTTCTTCACAAACAAAACAGGAGCTCCCCACAGAGAAACACTAGGGCGAACAAACCCTTTATCCAACAACTCCTGCATCTGCACCTTCAAATCTCTTAACTCAGTAGGTGTCATTCGATAAGGAGTAATAGAGATGGGAGTGGTATCGGTCAACAAATGGATACCAAACTCAACCTATCTCTCAGGGCGTATCCTTGGCAACTCCTCAGGAAAAACATCTGAAAATTCAGCAACTGTGGGTATACTATCAAGTTGAGAACCCACTACTCTAGTATCTACCACATGAGCAAGATAAGCCTCACATCCCTTTTGAATCAACCTCCTAGCTGCAACAGCTGAAACAAGCATAGATGCAAGTTGCCTCTGCTCATTAGATACCATCACACTCCTACCGTCACCGGTTCTTAGGGTAACACACTTATTTTGACAGTCTACTACAGCCCCGTGCTTAGACAACCAATTCATGCCTAGAATCAGATCATACTCCTTAAAATGCATCTCAATCAGGTCACCGAGAAACTTCTCATCCTGAACCACAACTGGACTACCTCGATGCACCTTACTCACCACAACACTATGTCCTAAAGGATTTGTCACCAAAACATCAAATCCTAGGGACTCAGAATACAATTCAGACACAGGCAAGATAGATGCACTTATATATGAATGTGTAGATCCTGGATCAATCAAAGCAAGAACTGAAATGCCAAATAAAGAAAATGTACCCGTAATGACGGCTGAAGCATCCGGCTGCCTCAGCATCATATACACTCGCTGAGATGGCCCAGCCTCATCTGGCCTACTGCCTCTGGATGTAGAGCCTACTCTCTAACTAAACCCAGGTCGACCACCTCTACTAAAATCTCTGCCACTACGACCTCCTCTGACACTAGGTCAAGAAACTGCAGAATCTGCCTGCCTATCCTCCTGTAACTCAGGACAATATCTGATGAAATGGTCTAGCGACCCACATCTAAAACACACAGTTGGTCCACCTATCTTCCAACAAACACCCCCATGTATCCTACCACAATGGACACATGTAGGTGGAGTAGACCCCTGAGTCACTAGGGTCGGTGCACTAGCCACAGAAACTGTAAGTCTCAATCTTTGCCTCTGATGTGGTATTGAACTAATAGGCTGCCTCTGGCCCCTACTGAACATCTAAAAATGACCTCCTCAGCCTCTCTTTGCAGATGAAGACCCTGCCTCAAACTAGGGTCTCCTAACTCTGATTTCCTCCTCTGTAGTAGCTGCTGCAATACCCTATGCTCTCTCAACACTCCAAGCCACTGCAACTAGCTGGGAAAGATCCTGATACCAGGAACCTGCCACAATACACATAATAGAGGGTCTCAACCCCTTCTCAAATCTCTTGCACTGGTCTATCTCATCTGAAATAATCTCATTGGCATAATGACTCAACTGGACGAACTCTACCTCATACTCTGTCACCGTCTGGTTATCCTGCCTTAGATTCATAAACTCCATCTTTTTTGCATCCTTATACTCCCTTGGAGTATACTTCTACTCAAACTCCCACAGAAAATCACCAAAAGACAAGGTCGGTGGATCATCCATGGCATGGGGAACCGTCTTCCACCAATTATATGCATCTCTCTGCATAAGAGATCTAGCATAATCAAATTTCTCTTCAGGAGTGGCTTGCAACTGGATGAATACCCTCTGAACTCTATCCAACCACTGCTCAGCTACTGTAGGATCTGTAGTAACAAAGAAGTCCTCAGCTCTGTACTTCCTCAATTTATCATACTGCCTCATCGGTACTTGCAGCTGCGGTTGCGGTGGCTGCTGCTGCACTAGAGCTGCCTCAACAAATCTACTATATGTTGTAACCAAACCGGCAGAATCTCATCAGTAGCTGGTCTCTCTGGCACAGGAGCAGGTGCCTCACCAGTTATCTCAACCCTAGCTCCATCTTTACCCTCAATAGGAGTTACACTCTCAGCACTACCTTCTACAGACTAATGTGACTAAGACGCCATCACTACCTATATCTGCAAACACAGCAGAAATTACCTCATCAAAGATCAGAAACTGCCAGTGCCAATGCATGTATCTTGTTTTAAAACCATATTTTAAAAATCAAAATTTTCTTTTTCTTATAATTCACCTAGGTTGAGAACCTCAAACCTAGGTTCTGATACCAAAACAGTTGTAACACCCATACCCCATATACGTACACCACATACACCCACACAACATGTGATATACATATAGAGGATATAAGGGTGTCACAGTCCATTTTAACAAACCAATCTTTAACATCAAATCATCATTTCAATATAATGAGTAACTTAAAACATTTAACTTATTTTATAGAAATCAATAGAGAAAACATTCCTTGTTAAAATACATATTTATATAACATTAGTACCCAAAAGTTTATCTAAAATATTTATTTAATAAGCAGCAGAAAATACATATGTATATATCAAAATCAGTGTTTACAAAATTATAGAGTTTATACATGTTGGCAGTTTGTATCTGATCTTGATATCCATAACTCAACACTGCTCTCATAAACTCAAGCCTAGTCTCGACTCGGTCTAGTCGAGCTCTCCGGCACAACCGGATCTACCTTGTCACCTGTACGATGAACCACAATCGTGCTAAGCAGAAAGCTTAGTGCTACAAACTTTGATTCAATATAGATCAATGCGATGCTAATGCACAATACATATGAATATATCAACTCATTACATTATAACTCAACATATTAATCATTTGCGTCGCATTTCATAATTCACATTTAAGCAAAGACAAACGTGTGCCTAAAAGGATCTAATATGCTATTTAAAGTTCAGAGTTACTGCTTTGGTCCATAATGACACCACGTGTCTAACCCCGTATGCAATATATATATATATATATATCCATGGATAATGTAATAGCCCCAGTCTCTTGCACCTCAACCCGGCTAGACCCTTAGGCCCCAGTATCTTGGTCCTCAACCTGGCTAGACTGTTACAGTTTTTGAGGCTTATGACCCAGTCTTTTCACCCCAAAAACATCACATTTATCAGCTAGGCACGGCTTACGAACCGGTCTTTTCACCTGCCCAGCAACTCATTGGCATGCCGCCAAACCCAGAACTCTGAAAATTGAATAACATACTAGGCACACAATTTATTCATTTATCTCATTATCAAATACTTTCATAATTCCATTCTCTTTTCATTTCTCATAATCAAACTAGGCACATTGCCTTATTATATCATCATTTTCTCATCTTTTCTCATTCTTCTCTTTTATATCATATCAATTTGTTCCATTATGTTTTCACATATCTCATCACATTATTCAACATTTCTTTTCATTTACAACACATTACTCAATTGCATTGATATATCAACATAATTCACATTATGCATATCATAACATATAACTCATTCATTAACAATATATCAAGTAACTTAACACATTTCTCAACTAAATGTGTTAAGTCCCAATTTCATGTAAATATATGCAATCATTCAAAGTTCGTACTTACCTCTTAAAGCAACAACACCACTCTATCAACTTCCTCTTCCAAGATATCCCTCAAACCTTGGCTAGGGTAACTCAATTCTCTTTAAAACCTAATCCAAAGGTGATTATAAATACTCACTTAGTGATACACATGAGAAAACAAGGAAGAGAACTATCTAGGGCAAACTCTACACATTACTTTTGCATATGTGTAATATCCCAAATTTTTTGAAAAGTTCTAATTTTTGAAAATTTAATAAAATAAATTATAATTTAAATGGATAAATTAAATTAATGATTTTAAATAAAAAAAATGAAGGGATTTTAAATGAAAAAGTGGAATATATATGTGATATATATGTAAAAAATATACAACATATAAAATTCAACACTTTTTAAAAGAAAAGTCAAAGTAAAAGGGTATTTTGATAATTAAATCTTAGAAATTTAAAATTAATAAATTAATTCAAAAATAAATAATTTTGGATGAAAGATAATATTTTGGGGTTTTAATTAATTAAATAATTAATTAATTAATTAAAAATATATTAAAATAATAATATATATAAGGTTGAAAATGTGAGTGGGAGGAAAGAGAAAATCATTTTTTTTTTCATCTTCTTCTTCTTATTTCCTTCAAGGATGACTTTCTTGGCTTCAAGAGAGGGATTTTCTTCTTCCAAACTCATTTAATTGAAATATTTACAAAGTTTCAAGTGGATTTTTAAGGTTTTCCTCTTTAATTAGTAAGTTTACTCACTTTTTCTTTGGATTTCCATGAGAGTTTGAATATGTGTGTTTTGGGTTTTTGAAGTTCTAAGATTTAATTATCTATTTGGATATGAATGAAGTTATTTTAAGTGATTAACAATGATTTTAAGGTTAGATTTAAGAAATGGTTGAATTTAAGTTGAGTTTGGTGAAGAGAGAGAATTTAGGGTTATGGAACATTTGAGTTTTTGAAATCATGAGTTTTAATTGTGTAAATTGGTTCCAAATGTGTTGTGTTGATTCATAAACAAGGATTTTAAAATCAAATGATGGATTTAGTTAAGTTTGGATAGATTTTGAAGATGGTAGTATTGATTTAGGGTTTTGGAAAAGTGAATTTTCAAAGAATGATTAATTGTTTGATTTTAATGCTTAAATCATGTTATTTAATGATATAAGTGGTGGAAATAAGATTGAAATGATAAATGGATTGAGTTGGAATGGAGATCCTTCAATGGTGAAGGTTATGCCATTTTAGGATTTTGAGCATAAGCATGTGGTTAATTAATGTAATTGGTTTAAACATGCTAAAACATGTTTCTAATGATATTAATAAACTTAAAAAACAAATTTAAATGGCTTGATATGGTTTTTCAAAGTTAAAGTGAGGTGAAGCTTAATTTTGAGATTTGGTTTAGAGTGATGTTTAATTATGGTATGATGTTGAGAATACCTTAGAATGTGATATTAAATGATTATGTATGATCACATTTGGTATAGGCATTGAGGGAGGTTGATTTGTTTCATCCAAGTGGTGAAGGGCAAGTTGGAAGGATATGATTGGAGGTTGTGTTATGGTTGCTAATTGAGGTATGTACAAACTTTGAATATATTGTTTATATTTTCATGACATTTGGGCTTAACACATTTTGGTTGGTAAATGTGTTAAGTTACTTGGTTCATTGATTGAGTATGAATAATGTGCTATGACATTTGTAATGTCATAAATGTGTTAAATGCATTGTGAAAAGCCATTGATAATGGCTAAATTGTGTAGAATGTGAAATATGTATATTATGTGAAAATACCCAAAGTAATTGGGTAATGTGATGTGAATGCAAAAATGAGATATGTGGAATAATGAAATGAATTGATATTGATAAAAATGAGAAAAATGAGAAAAGTGAGAAAGATGTGAAAGATGTGAAAAATGAGAAAAATGAGAAAAAAAAATGTAAAAATAAGGCAATGTGCCTAGATTGAATATGTGACAATGAGAAAGAGATTAATAATGAGAAAAATGAATAAATGAAAAAAAAAGTGAGAAAAAGATGATATAATAAGGCAATGCGCCTAGTTTGATAATGAAAAAATGAGAAAAGTTTTGATAAAGGAATTATGAAAGAATTTGATAATGAGAAATATGAATAAATTGTGTGCCTAGTATGTTATTCAATTTTCAGAGTTCTGGGTTTGGCAGCATGCCTATGATTGCCTACGAGCTAAACGCTGAAATGGTGAAAAGACTGGGTTGTAAGCTAGACCAGCAGATAAATATTATATTTTTAGGGTGAAAAGACTGGGTCGTAAGCCTCAAAAACTGTAGCAGTCTAGCAGGGTTGAGGACCAAGATACTGGGGCCTAAGAGTCTAGCCGGGTTGAGGTCCAAGAGACTGGGGCTGTTACATTATCCATGGATATAGTGCTTACGGGGCTAGACACATGGTGTCATTATAGACCAAAGCAGTAACTCTGAAATTTAAATAGCATATTAGATCATTTTTGGACCCATGCTTGTCTTTGCTTTAATGTGAATTATGAATTGTGATACAATTGAGCAATATAATGCTATGAGTTATGATTATGAAATATTTGAAAAATATAAGAAAGTAGAATGATGTGACATCTATATGCATTGTACATTGGCATTGCATTGAGTTTTATTGTTATTATCAAAATTTTATATATGCTGAAAATATGTATTGTACGTATATAGGATATAAGAGTGTTACATATTACATGTGGTACTAATAGGTCAGAATGAGCCATTCCGCGCCAGACTTTTATGAAAATTATGATCCCACTTCTCCTTATCGCTGTCACGAGTTAGCCAATTTGAATTTCCCTTGGTTTAGACCAGCACACATGGCACCCTTCAATTGGTGAAGAGAAAATCTGCAAAAATTCTTTGAGCATTTAAAACTTGTGATCGTACTGTCCTGAAATCACAATGAGATAGAGGATCTTGCATCGAGATTATGGATGCTACCGAGATCATGAATTCTACAATCTCATCGTTACTCTGTTAATGATGCGGTCGCGAGGACTGCTTTAGCATCTACTCCTCTTTTCGTGCCATTGACCGTGAACCCTACTATTATTATTGAAACTTTTCAACCTATAGGGATGGTTGTGCCAGACATGAAGCGATCGTGCTACTTGGGTTAATGATTGTACCTATACCCACGTGGAAGACTGCAAACCTTACTGTGTGAATTTTCCTTTTCTCAGGCATTTGGCTAACAATTACCACTCCTTAAGCGCGCTAACAAGATTCTTGATTTCCTATGTAGTTCAGAAAATATGGACCGCTTAATTACAATGATAAATCCTAATCTTTTAGCAAACTTATGGCCCATTTAATCATATCATCTTTACTTTAAAATATCTGAAAATAAATGTGCAATCTAATAGTTATACATTTTAAAACTACAAAACTTGTTATTGTAAAACATTACATGTATTAAGTGTACGTACCTCTTGATTGGTGAAATAACTTATATAGTTAACAACACTTGCTACTTATTTTCCATCAAAGTCAGCAACACTAGAATGACTTGAAGTAATAACCTATTATAATATAAATAATAATCATAAATCTTGCTTCATTTAATTTCATATAGAACACATATATTGATATAAATTTTCAAACATAAATCACAATTAATATACAATTGTACATCAATATCTTAATGATTATAATCTATTGTCGATTAGTAAGATATTGCTGTAAAATAGTTTTTGTTCAGTGAGACAAAATTGTACAAAACTGATATTACATTATCTTTTCAACTGAACAATGAAATATATTCTACAAACCAAAACCCAAATTTTAATTATAATTCATCGAACCAGAGCTGAATATTTACTTTTATTCAACCACTATTTGATGAACAAACTAAGATATTTGATAGTACATAACTATATATATATATATATAATTTTGCAACTACTTTTGGCCAAACAAAACAAATCCCAGAGTCATTTAACTTTATGTAAATTGCTTTAAACTACTAAATATTTACCTTAAATTCTTGAAGATAATCATAATTTATGTCTCCTTTTATGTTTTAGCTTTACTACAAAAGAGTGTGGAGTAATTAAAGTGGGATGGTGGAGAGTATTTGATAACAGGAAAGTGAAAAATGGTTGAAGTGAAATAGATTCAAATAGTTTTACCGCTTATGATTAACTGTGCAAAGTAACTTGGGGAAGTACGGTATAAGTATAAATAGTAAAGTTGTAAATATTGTAATTTCATTTTTTTTAATGTAATTTTTCTTGAGAATATTTTTTAAAAAAATATTTTTGGGTGTATTTAGTATTTTTGTGAGGTACAAATATCTCTACCCCTAATTAATAGACTAAAACATTTTATTAGAGTAAAACATTTGATTAAACCCAAAATTTTAGGGGTTGTTTAATTGTAGAAAACAACTCCAATTGTCTAGAAAATTTTCTACAGGAAAATGAAAAATAGAATTTATTGCATAGTTAGAAATATTTTATGTTTTGAAAATTTAAAAATAGTTTTCTATATTTATTAGTTAGTAGTTTAATTTTAAAAACTTACTATTATTTGTTTTCTAAATAGAAAATACGTTCTTAAAGAAAAGTGAATTTATTTTCCACTTTGATTTTATAGATCTCTTTTAATTTTTTTTATTTACAGAACAAATAAAGAATGAAAATTTGAAAAACTATAAAACAAAAAAATAAAAATAAAAAATAAAAAATATTTTTCACAACATTTAATAATCTATTTTCAAAAGTAGTAGAATACAAAAAATTAAAAACTATTTTATATATCAATACACCTATTTAATAATTAATTAAAAATTATTAATTAAATTAAAAATTGTACTTAAAAATATATATATCATTCAATAAAAACTATAGTTATTTAAACATTAAAAAAATTTACAAAAAAAAAAAGATTATTCTCACTCCACTGATTACATTCAATTTTTAAAGCTAACCAAATATAATCTTAATGTTACTTTCCTACGTACCAAAAGAATAAATTAAATCAAAGATAGCAAGCATACCAATAAGTAAATAAAATTTTCACTGATCATGAGACCCATTGTAAATAAAATATGAAATTTCTAATTGTAATTTTTTATTAGAACACATTTAAATGACTAAATGAATATGACATACACTGAAATTGAAAATGCATTCCATTCTAATACGACAGTAAGGATTTTGCTTTCCATCATCTAAAAGGACAAGACAAGCATGAGAAAAGTTAAAAGTTTAATAAAGGAGTAATAATTCAAATGTTCCTATGCTTCACCTGTTCACTGTTCACAATTAAAACAGAACTCAAAAGGTTCACTGCTCACAATTCAAACATAAAGGGGAAACAAGTTCAAATATTAACATAACTGAGATAAAAGTATCCAATGTATTTTTATCATAATTGCTACTGTACTGCAATTTAGTTGGAAACCATGCTTTCTGTCTCCTTCACAAATCCATCTCCCGTCCAATCTTTATCGGACTTCAAACCCTTTTTCACAGCTTTCCTGAGTTCAATCGCTTCTTTCTGTCGTCGTACCAAATCTGTGTGAGTTGTAAAATACTCGAGAGACACCCTGAGGGAGAACCAAATGAGAATGATAAATTTGAGATTAAATGTGCTAAAAATTTAAAATATCTTTTGTGCACAATCAATTGAATTGCTTTAATAAAATGCGTACCCTCTGAAGTCTTCGATTGATGAGAAGTTGTGCATTTTCATGAAATCCTTCAGTTCCTCGCAAAGTTTCTTAACAAGGCTATATCCATGCATCATAACCCCAGTGCAAACCTACAATAAAAAAATCAGAGACTTATATGCTTAAGCATATCTTGAGAATCTGACATATGGCAAGAAATTTTTTTTTCATATTGTAAGAATTATATACAAATTAAATGCATGCTAAAAAATAGAAAATATGCTTGTAGTTGTTTAGTAACTTTAGACTTTACCTTAAATAAAGACTTATGTTCTTTTACTTGGGAGGAATCTTTAAAAGGCTCTTTTCAACAAGACGTACCTCGGCAAGGTAGAATTTGACTATTAATAGCCAATAAGGTGCATCACAAAGTTGTTGATCATCAATAGCTTGATTCAGATAACATTATCACAAATATCACATGAATTATTCTGACATGACGGGCAGCAGGTACAGTAATTAAATGAATCTTCTGTGTCGATCTCTACGACCATAGTTTACACTCTTAAAGACATAATTTCCATCATTTGAAGCGAAAATTTCCTTCACTTTGTACACTGACAACTAAGACATGCCAGGTCTGTATGGCTACAAGCTATAGTTCTTAATATGTATCAAATCATATTCTGCATTGATGTTTAGGAAATATGAAAATATTAAGTCCCATTCCATATTATGTAACAACTAACAATCATATTTTATGTACTTTTATATTAAGAATCGGGGAAGATAATCGACCATATACAGCCATTCCCTTCCAATGTTGGAAATATGCCCTTTTCACAACTGGAATTTGTGATCTTCTAATCACAATGTAAAAGCCTTACAATTGCAGGTGGCATATAACAAAACAAATTAAATTATTTATTTATTATACAAGGGGAATTTCATGAACAAACAAATCAAATAAAAGAGTGCACGGGACTTTTAATGTAATTCCAACATCGTAGAACCTAGAAACTGGAATAAGGGTTTAAAATTCAAAACCTTATAGAACCACGATTCGTCAAACAACCAATTACTAACATTTATTGATGAAAGAAATATGAAAGTTGCAGTCATTGAAGATTAAATAAAGCAGTAAAAACATTATCCTAGCCTACCTGAACAGTACTTGCTCCAAGAAGAATAAACTCAGCAGCATCGCCACCTGTTTCAACACCTCCAATGCCAGAAAGTGAGTACTGCTCGTCAAATTCTGATTTCATCATTTTAGCAATATTCATGACTTTTGCAAGTGCTATAGGGTGAACTGCTTTGCAAGAATAACCACCGGGAGTTGAGTATCTGGCAGCAAAACCAAACTGCGTAAGTTTATGAGGATGCCAGTTAAATTGGAACCATAATTGCTTTTAACAATGCATACCCCTCGACACAAGGCTCCGGCCTTAGGGTTTTCAGATCGATTCCCATTACACTCATGATGGTATTAATAGCAGATACCCCCTCACATCCTGAGCTTAGTGCCACCCTAGCTGGCTACACAACAAAGAAAAACTGAATCATTCAGGTGTTCAAATTCAACTTACAATGCATGTGTAACAAGTAATGAGCATAATTTTTCATACAGGTGCAAAAAAAGTACAGAAGAAAAATAAACAAGAGACAACAGGATAGAACGATGTAACCGGATGTCTATATTAACACAGTGTTCTGTTATTTACAGTATAAGTATTTTTTTTTTAACAAATACAAGGAAAGCATGGAACGTGAATACATTATCCTGATATTTAAAAGAAATGAAAATTTTCACTTTTTAAGATGTTTTAGGAAGTTTGTTTCTAGTAAGTTGTAGGTTGAAAAAAAATAGTTAATTGTACAAAACCTACCTGTTACTACAACATCGATCAGAAGAGCTTTGAGCCCTACTCTGGATATAAATCCTTCTTTATCCTAACAGATGTAGATAGAATAGGAACCCTTAGGAAAAAGCAAACTAATCAGCCTGTCCATGGTGCTAACATTGATCTCCCGTAGTCATAACAGATTCTAGTTCTAAGAATGGCGTTAAACACATTGGCTTGCCCAAGACTTGACAAATTGATATTGGAACGTAAATTTACTCAGCAAAACAATAACATGAAAATGGCTCTAAATTCAAATTCATTATGAAATAAGTTCATAGTTGACACATAATTTATCCATTTTAAATTCAAAACAACTAAATAACTAATACAATTATATCTTCGGTCTTTTCTTAATAGAGAGATTAAATTTGATTAGAGCTTCCTACGTTTACAGCAAAAATTTTCACAGAATATTTCATAAGAAAGCTTCTGTACCGTATTCATCTTTGCTCGCTATTAGCATGTGTCAAGATGAAGAAACAACATGATTGCTTAAATGCAAGAAAGCATATCATACTCTTGTATTGAAACATAGGAAATTAAAAGATAAGCAAAACAACCACAAAATCAAGAAATAAAGATAAAAAACTATGGTATCACTTGGATACAGCAAGCTAACTTTTCACGTTTCACTTGGATTTGATGTGTACATTGCTTAGAACATGTATATGCAGGGGCGGAGGCAGGTGGGGTCGTGTGGGGGCTGACGACCCCCCCTGCCGGCCGCCGGAGCTGTAATTATTCAGCTCTGAAGTCACCTCAGCCCTGAAGTCCCTCAGTCCCAGCCTCCCTCAGCCCCCCCTTCAGCCCCTCAGTCCCTCAGTCCCAGCCTCCCTCAGCCCCTCAGCCCCCCCCTTGCCGGCGGTCCTAGCTCCGCCACTGTGTACATGCTAACTTTCTCCAATTAAAACATTTCAAGATATCACGAGGATAAAAGATGAAAATGACCTGTGTTATATCTGTGATGTTAGGAGTCATCTTTGCCCAAACTGGCACTGTAGCTTTTGCATTTATCCATCCACAAACCTCTTCCAAAAGTGCACAGTCTTGCCCAACTGCAGCACCCATTTTCCGTTCAGGCATACCATGAGGACAAGAGAAATTGACTTCAATGGCATCCTAAGAAACATTTTCAGGAATTAATTTTAAGATAAAGCATCTAGTTCAAAGAATGTCATTAACATAAAGAATCAGATAATGACTTTAGCTTACAATTCCAGTTTGCTCTACTCGATCGATAAGTTCCTCCCAAGCAGCTTTGTCATACTCCTCCATAATAGATGCAATAAGAATCCTTTCTGGGTATTCTTGTTTTAATTGTTTGAATTCTTTTAGCATAGTTTCAAGAGGTCTATCACTTATAAGTTCTATATTCTCCCACCCAATTATCTGCCCCTTGGTTGAGCCATTTACACCTACTCTTAACCGGGCATATCTGGGAGTTACATTAATAACCTTTGCTGCATCTAGTGAAACCTAAAAAATTCAGATCAAACACCAAATTTCAAAATTGGAACAAGAATACAAGCTAAATAGAATCTTTGCCCGCTGTGAATACAACTATTTACAGGAAATACAATTTTCAACATCAAGTTACAGTTCAAAAAGATAATTCTTTCTCCTTCTGTGTTATATATAAATTTTAAAAAGATGACAAAGAAGAGAAGACTCACAGTTTTGGCGATCACAGCACCCCAGCCTTCGTCAAAAGCACGCTTCATCACTGTATAGTTAGTGCCCGGTGGACCAGAGCCTATGACAAATGGGTTAGGCAGGTCCAAACCATTAACAGTGACACTCAAATCAGGATTACGTTGAGCAGCACTAGCAGAGTCAGTATCAGCCACCACCCTCAAGAAGTCAACTCTGTTTTTTTTTAGGCGTTGACTGGTTAAAGAATTCTGGATAGTCCTTAAAGCAGCAAATTCGGCAACAGAGTTCCTGCCTCTGATCTGGGAAAAGCTCAAAGAAGCCATATCGGTACGGACCAAAAGATCAAATCTTGATTGAGTCTGGTTTTAGAAAATGATACAGAGAGAAATGGGAGTCGAATTATGATGTAATCTGAGTTGAAAAAAGGAAAAAAATAAATGTTGGGTTATGTGCTGGGAGTAGAAAGGAAAACGTGGATTTAGAGGAATCAATTGCGTCTTTTAGTATATTTGTTTTGATATTTATTTTATTTGGTTAGTGTACTTTGAATATTCTATTTAAAATTATTGAATTGCAAGTGGGCGTATCATTCTCGATACAGATACATCGTCACTTTATCCCTTCTTCTTTAACGTATATTTTTAAGGAAAAATTTGACGTGTATAATTGAAAATTCATTTTTTTTAGTGTTTGGAAATTCAACGGAAGATTTTTATTGCGGTAATGGAGTGTTGACTGAAACGTTGTCCGAAGAAGGAACTTGCATTTTGTAAATCAAGAATTCGGGCTCTTCTTGGTTCGCGAAGGGAGAAGGATGCTCTGAGTTTTTCGACTTAATCCAATGCATGACAAAATCCAATATAGAAAGAAGAATTACTGGAAACAAATAATTAAACAATATTGGTGACGTGAAGGTGATGCGAACACTCAGTTTTCCATAGGATGGCTACCTCTAGGCAAAAGAGGAATGTTGTGCTGCGCTGAAGGGACTTGGCATGAGTAGCATGATGGTTTAGCCACACATATGATGGATCATTTTCAGGAGGTATTTCATTTGCAGGTAAGGGATTGTTCACTGGTTCTTGATTGCGTATTGCAATTGGTTCCAACTAAAAATGATGAGGTGTTGCTTGCTCCATTCACAAAGGTTGAAATGAGTGTGATTTTTAGTATTCATCCCGATATGGCTCCAAGTTGGGACGATATGAATCTTTCTTTTTTTTCAAAAGTGTTAGATTATAGTTGGGGTTGATGTCACGAATTTCTATCTTAAATGTCTTAATACAAGTTCTCTTTCGGCCGAGTTGAATAGAACCAGTATTATTCTGATTTCTAAGAAGAACCAATATTGTTGTGTGATGTGCTCTATAAGATCATTTCTAAGGTTTTGGCTAACTGCTTGAAGTCCTTGCTTCCAAATATTATCTTCAATTTTCAGAGTGCCATTATTCTGGGTCGTAATTATAGATAATATTCTTGTGGCATTTGAGAATATTCATTATAAGAAGATGAAAACACAAGGAAAAGAGGGTTATGTTGCTATGAAGATGGACATGAATAAAGCCTATGATTAAGTGGATTGGTCTTTTCTTGAGGCTACCATGAGGCGATTGGGTTTTGCTGAAAGGTGGATTCAATTGATTATGCTTTGTGTGTCTTTGGTACAATGTTTTATTAGTCACAATGTGACTTATTTTGGTACTCTTATTCCTGAAAGCTAAAAGGGGGTCTTAGGCAAGGCAACCCTCTTTTGTTGTATATTTTTCTTACATGTGCCAAAGTATGTTCTTTTGTTATGCATCAATGGGTGAGTAGTAGTTTGCTTCATGGTTGTCAAGTGGCCAAAAGTGATCGCTTAGTCTCTCACTTATTTTTCGTTGATGACTATCTTTTGATGTGAACAAATACTTGTTTTTTAAGGCCAATGTTCAAAAGGCTATTGAGGTGAAAAGTGTATTGCAATTGTGTCTTCTTGCTTTTAGGCAACTCATGAATGTTTTAAAGTCCTCACTATTCTTCAGTTGGAGGACCGTGAGATAGTGTGTAGTCTTTTGGGGATGAGTGAATTAAGGAATCTTAGAAATTTTGGCATGCCCTTACTATTTAAGAAGAATAAGAGGGATATTTTCAAGCTTATTCAGGTGAAGGCTTGGCATCGTATTAATTCATTGAATGAAAGTTACTCTCATGGGCTAGGAAGGAGATTTTAAAATAAATAGTCACTCAAGCGATACCCAATTATATTTTTTTTATTCCCTCTATTTTAGGATTGAGAGGATGCTTAATTCGTTTTGGTGGGACTCTAAGGAGTCTGCATTTATGAGTATTAATTAGATGGCTTGGGATCGACTTTGCATGGTAAAAGAGGTGGGGGTGCTTGGCTTTAAGAATTTGCTTGTTTTAAATTTATCGATGACGGGCAGACAAGCCTGGAACATTATTACTAAACTTGATTCCTTATTGACAAAATTATTTAAGGCACGGTGTTTCCCTTATACGTAAGAAGCTGGTTTGGGTTCCTCTGTGAGCTATACTTGGAAAAGTATATGGGCAATAAAAGATAGTTGAATGGGTTATAGGTAGAAAGTGGTCACAGGTGAGATGATCCCCATTTGGTCAAAGCACTAGCTTTTAAATGCTAACAACCCATTTGTTACCTTTGAAGGATCTATTAGTGGGGATGTATTCAAATAAATGTTCCTCTCTTGTAGTCTATGTTTGATGAAAGGGTGGTGGATCAGATAATGAGCATTCTTTGGGTAATGGCAAGCAAATTGATGCAATATTAATGCGGTTGGTTGAACCTTAGTGTCACTATTCTGTTAAAAGTACTTATCATTTTTTAATAGGGATTAATTTATTTGAACATCTTGTAGATGTGGCATTTTGGAAGTGTCTATAGAAGTTACAACTAAAAACCCAACAACTTTACTAATAGGAAGCAACTCCTTGGAAGCTAAATCAATTCCTTTATCCAACATCTTGACCCAGTCCCAACAATTGTAGAAGAAAACCTTCGTATTAGAAACACTCAAGTTATTAACTCTTTGTATTTAAAAGCTGATTATCATAAACATCCAAACAAGAGAATAACTCTCTCTCAAGAACTCAAATTTCTAAAATTTTCACTCAAACAAAGGCTAATAATTACAAGTATTCATAAGATGGTTTATATATGTGCCAAAAGTTGGATGCCCTAATTGGGGTGACTGGAAACAAGTTTAAAACCACCTTAATCCCTAGTAAACTATCTCCAAACATACCTTGCGCTTCTAGGTAAAATATGGCCCATTTACATACTCAAACTTAAGTCCAAGATTATGAATTCCAATATAAGAACAAGACAGCAAAACTAAATTGTAACACCCCCATATCCAATGCACACACACTACAACCACAACAATGTAGCATAAGTGCACCAAACATAGGGATGCTACGGTTCTCTTAACATTCAAAACACTTTAAAACTTGATACAATACCCTTATCATTATACATTATAGAAAAGTAAATCATTTACTTATAAAACAAAACATATTAGTTATATATATATATATTTAAATATTACACAGCGGAAGTTATAAAATATGTACATATTTACATATTAAATATTTCTTTACAAAATATAAAGAAGTATACATGATTGGCAAGTCTGCTCTGATCTTTAAGCTCCCAAAATAGATTCTTCAAGGTCTACTCTCACTTGGTCTTGATGAACTCTCGGGTTCAACTCTATCAACTCTATTACCTGCGCGATTAAACACTATCGCGCTAAGCCAACGGCTTAGTAAGATAATCATGCAAATGATATGACTTAATGCAATGCAATGTCATTTCTCAATCCATATTATACATGTAACATCATATATGCAAAACTAACAACATACTTTCACATTACATATCACATTTCAATATCTTTTCATATACCTCATTAGTATTCATTTAACCATTCATAATCAACACTAAACAAAGACAAGCATGGGCCCAAGACACACTAATATGCCATTCAATTTTCAGAGTTAATGCTTTGGTTTTGTTATCACATTTATCAATATCATATACCCAACTAGGCTTCATGGATTAAGTTCAACCAAGCTTCAAGGGGAGCAAAGCATGCTAAGCTTCTACCCAACTTGGCTTCAAGAACTAACCCAACCTAGCTTCAAGGGTGGTAACATCTCAATTAGGCTTCAAGGATTCAATCCAACCTAACTTCAAGAGATTGTTACACTTATTAGGCATGCCACCAACAACAAACTCTGAAAATGGAATAACACATTAGCCACACAATTCATTTAGTTTTCATTCTCAATTCTCATTATCATTTAGGCAAACATGCCTCATTTATCTCCATTGAATCACCTTAGCCAATAACAATGGCTTCACATTTCATTTCACAATATAACACTTCATTATTCAAGTGTATATTTATCTCATCCATGATCACATTATATCTCACATAGCATCAGTCATAAATATCAACATTTCATTCCACATTACTCATGAAACACATTACCATTCACAATGCATAACATAACATTGTTCAATCTCAACAATGCAAAAACAATTTATATTATTCATAGCTTTAGGATCATCCACAAGTGTTTGATTAAGTCATTCCTTGGTTTAAGTATGTTTAAAGTGTTTATGTTTAGGTTTAGAGACCAAACTATCTTTGAAGAACCAAAACCATGCAAAAAGAACAAAGAAATCAAACAATATCCAACTCATTTGAGGGACACGCCCAGCCCAGTTGAGGGACACGGCCGTGTCTCTAAAAATAAAAGAGGCAGTAGCCAACACAAATAAATGACACGGCCGTGTCTCTTCATTGCTTCTGGCCGTGTCACCCATAAACACAACCTTAACTAAAACCAACACTTCCTCAATTGCACTCAAACACAATATTCATCATATAAGATGTTTCAAATGAACATAATCAATGTTCTAAACACATATTCACCACAAGAATTACTTCACAACACATTAATATAACAATTAAACACATATCATCTCAAAACCCTAAAACCAACATCCTTCTCCATCCTTCCAAATCAACATCCACCATTTCCAACAACAACCTCTAATTAAACTCATAACTTAAAATCAATTTAACACTTGAAAACACAACACAACACATCTCAAATCCACCAAATCACAAAATCACCAAACCTTAATTCACTTCCAACACAACTTCCAAATAAGTAAAGAAAACAAGAGAATACTTACTTTAAAAGAAGAAATTCCACAAATCCCTTGTCAAATCCTTTGATTGTTTCTTCAATTTGCTTCTAGCATCAAGAACACCTCTCTTTCCTTTTTGGTTTTTGGAGAGCCGGCCACTTCTTGAAAGAAAGAAGGAAATGATGAAGACACAAAGTCAAATTTTGCTTTTAATCTCCACCAAGTGATCTTATCCAAGCAATTACCAAAATGCCCTCAATCATATAACTAACTTTTTGTCTCATATAAACCCTTATATGTAATTACACACTTAACACAAAAATATCTCTCTTCCTTTGACTCTTCCTTTGACCCATTTATATGTTATATATATCATCATATACACAACATATACCATTCTCTCTAAACCCTAATTCTTTCCCAATACACATATACACAAGCATTCTCCTCCCAATTTCTTTTCTTATCCCATCATATACATTCAATCCAATTTATAACAATAACAACAACAACAATATGCAAAACTTCTAGGGCATAAATGAGGATATTACATAAATACAAATAGGCTTAACAAGCTAAATACAAATTAGGCTTCAGACACATTTATCCCAAATAGTCTTCTTAGACTAAACATAGATTGACTAGGCCTTGACTTACTTGTATGAGCCAAAACTTATAGTTAAGTCCTTCCATTCTTCAATAATAGCTAGATCACTCCACAGGCCTTGCAACATGGTGAATAATGCATCTTTAACCCTCTGAAGACAAGCTCTAGTGATTGGTCCATCAGCTAAGCACAACGGGTCTTTATATATTGGCACTGTTGGCTTTTTGGTTGCATCATTCCCTCCCTCCTCAAGATGGTTCATCCATGAATCTTCATCTTCAAAATCAAAAGGAGATAAATCAATAATATTAAAGATAACACTTACATTATACTCACCTATTAGGTTCTTACATTATACTTACCTTGTAATATCCCAATGTTTGCCCAAGAAGTTTGGATATAATTGTTGTTTGTTTGAATTATGTGTATATGTTATGTTGATAAGAAAAGAAATTGAAAAGAGAATGTTTATGTATTGTTTAAAAAGGAAAGGAATGTGTAGAGAGAAAGTGTATATGTTGGGTATATGGTAATATATATAACATATACATTAGTCAAAATGGATGGTCAATGCAAGAGGATATTTATTTGTGGTATGTGAAATTACTTAAATGGGCATATAAGTGACAAAAGTTAAGTTAAATGGATGAGGGCATTTAGGTAATTTCCTTGTTAAAATTGCTTGGTGGATATTTAAAGAAGAAGAGAAGTTGTATTTGTCTTCATTTTTCTCTTCTTTGTTTGGTGTGGCCGGCTACCAAAGGGAAAGGAAGAGCAAATGAGGTGTTTTGATTTCTAACATCAAATTGAAGGAAGAATCAAAGGATGAAGTTGGAGATTTGTGAAATTTCTTCAATTGAGGTAAGTACTCTCTTGTTTTCCTTTGTTATTTTTGAAGTTGTGTTTGAAATGAGTTGTGGTTTGTTAACATTATGATTTGGTGTGTTTGAGATGTGTTTATGAGTATTGGAATTGATTGTGAGTTAAAAAGGTTAAATTGGTGTTGGTTTTGTTTGAAAATGGTAAGTTAAGTAGATGTTGTTGTTGAAAGAAGAAGATTGATGTTGGTTTTAGGGTTTGATGTGGTAATTGATTGAATGTATGGTTAGTGTAGTGTTAATGTGAATATTGTGATGAATATGTGTTAATAACATTGATTACATTCATTTGAATGAGGTTGTGTTGTGTATAAGGTGTTGTTAATTCAATCAAAGGAGTTTTGGTTATGTTTAGGGTTTCATTCATGAGAGACACGGCCAAACTAAAGAAATTTTGAGTGACACGGCCAAGTCTATGAAATTTTGGCCGTGTTGGGTGATTTTTGGAGGAGACACGGCCGTGTCCCTTGCCCATGTTGGCTTCTGTTGCTTTTGGTTGAGAGACACGGCCACAAGCTTGGCCGTGTCCCTTGGGTGTGTTGGCTACTGTGATTGTCCTTTGCTCTTCTTGCTTTGTGGAGATTGAACATACATTTGATGATGCATATGATTCTAAATGAACAATGTTATGTTATGCATTGTGAATCTTGTGAATGATAATGTGTTATATGAATAATGTGACTAATATTATGACTTGTATAGTGTGGAAGAGATGTGGATCATTCAAAAAGGTATGTGCAATGCAATTTCTTATGATGAATTACCTTAATGTTAATTGAGACATAAAGAAATGTAGAACTAATGTTTTGAGTTATAATGATGTGAATGATATGATTGAAACATGCCTAGATGATATGATTGAATAATGGTATGTTGTTTAGTTAATGTAATTGATGTTGTATATTATAATGATGAATCAAATGGGTTATGAAGTCATTGTGATTGGCTATGATGATTTAATAGAATTGTGATTGGCTATGATGATTCAAATGTGATGTGAAGCCATTGTGATTGGCTATGATGATACAATTGTGATAATTGAGGCATGTTTGCCTAGATGATGATTCAATTGAGAATGGAATGGATAATGAAATAATAAATGAATTGTGTGGCTAATGTGTTATTCCAGTTTCAGAGTTTGTTGTTGGTGGCATGCCTAATATTAGTAACAATCTCTTGAAGTTAGGTTGGCTAAGTCCTTGAAGCCTAATTGAGATGTTACAACCCTTGAAGCTAGGTTGGATTGGTTCTTGAAGCCAAGTTGGGTTGATACTTAGCATGCTTTGTTCCCCTTGAAGCTTGGTTGAACCTAAATCCTTGAAGCCTAGTTGGGATAATGATTATGATTTTGTAAATGTTATTTAAATTAACGTATTATGGTTTGAACTTTGTTACAGGTTTTAAAAATGTAATGACAAGTGGCATCCTTATACTTTATATACTTACTGTATGTATACTAGGTATATGTATAGTACTTATATAGGGTATCGGGGTGTTACAATTATTTTGGTATCAGAGCTTAGGTTCGAGATTCTCGGCCTAAGTAGAATTAAAAAGAGAAAGTTTTGAAAAACTTAAAGAGAATTAAAAAGAAGAGTTTTGAAATGTAATTGGTAATACAAGCATATGCATTGACACCTAGGTTGGTCTCGGATGTGGCATTATATGAATGGTAAAATATCTGTGTTATATGAGATGGATGCTAGTGTGTGAATGATGTTTTACATGAAAGTAAAGCTAGAGAAAGAAATGATATGGATTTATATAAGTTTAATTGATTAATTGAAAATATATATATATATATGGAAATTTATGCAAGTAAAGTGAATTGTTAAATGTGTTGAAGTATAAAGAGATGAAAAGGAGAATAGAGTTGAAAATGAGCTGGAAACAAAATCAAGATTAGAGTATGTACTCTTTCCTCTACACTATGAATCTCTTTATAATAGAGTTTTATGTTGGGTTTGCTAGATAGAGGAAATATTGTTGAATTGTTAATATTGGAAGATATGTCACTAAAATGAGAAAAGTATGGGGGAATATTAAATGAGTTGGTTAGTATAGACAAAGTGTGAATATTTAAAGTTTTGGGGTATATATATAAAGTTAAGATTTTGTTAAAAGGAAAAAGAGATGATATTGGTTAAGTAAGAATATAAATTGGTATTGTTATTTTAATGCAAACATGGTGAATTCAATGTTAGAAATGTGAGATACTTGGATATTATGAAAGCTCATGGTAATGGTGATAATATGTGATATTTGAGATTTTTGAAATGAGCTTGATAATTGTGGAAATTATATGTTTTGATATTGCTTTGTGATATATATATATATAAGATGTTTTTAAAGTTGATATTAAGAAAAGATGAGTTGGCAAATTGAAGTTTAAGTGAATTAGTAAGTTGAGAAGTTAAAATTTTAGTGGAATTTGATAAAGATTATTGGGATATTGATGATTTAATGTATATTTAATACATAAGATAAGTGAAATGACTAATATTGCACATGAAAGTATTATGAATTGAGTAATGTGATTGATAGTATGAGAATTTGTTTTGAAGTAAAAAAAGGAAAGTGGATAAGCAAATAAAAATGAGTTATATTAGGTCATTTTAATGAAAAGGGTAAAAATGGATATGGAAGTATATTAAATGTTTTTAAAGATGAAAGTGAAAGAGATGTCACATTGGGAATGTGACTAAAATGGATGTAAAGTGTTATTATAGTCAATATATATATATATATTTGTGCTGTGTGAATAAATATTTTATATCATACTGGAAGATTTGGTACTGGATTGCGCTCGCTGGCTCTCTTAAGTGGGAGGTCAGGTGTTCGATCCAGGGAGGCGACTTGCACTCATGTGTCTTGGGTGTAAGCCAAACAAACGAATCCTACAGGAGGGCCCGTGAGGGCAGTTTAGTACTGTAGCAGCCCAGCCCAGAGGCCCTGGGGGTTTCTTCGGATAGGAATGGCTCAGCAGGTGGACTGGGACGGTTGTTACAGTTATAAAGGAAATTTTGTATTGACTGTATGATAAATAAGAGTATCTAATTAAGGGTATACATGTATATGATATGTGAATTGAGTTTTCAATATGAATGAAATTATGATATATAAACAAATGTGTGAATCACATTATGAAGGTGACCTATGAATATGTATGTGGTATAATTATAGAATTAGTGATATGAAAAATGATGTTATATGTATTAGTGGACCTAAGAGATATTAGGTCTTGAACTGTGTAAAGCTAGATGGATTATGTGATGGAAGTGAGAATGGCATGGACTTGAGTAATAGTGGACAGTGGAAATTGTTATGATGAACACTGAACGTGATGATTATATGATATTTAGAGTCCCAAAGTATTCACATATGGAAAGTTATAAATAATTATATTATAAGAGATTGTAAATGGATTAGAAATGGAGTGACGAATAGAAATTGTATAAGAACTGCATATGATTGAATATGTATATAGTAATATTGTTGAAACATGAATTAGGTTGATAAGGATCATATAATCGAGTGCAAATTGGTTTGAAATGGAGTTGGAATGTGTTAATTTCTGCTATACCAAAAATGTAAAGATTGAGAATAAAGTTATATAAGAACAGTATTGATTTGAAAGTTTCAAGCTTGAATATTAATCTCTTAAAGCCATGTGTTTTGTTCAGTATATTTGATCGATTAATTTGTTGTCCATGGATTTGGATCTTAGATTAAATGATTGTAATACAGATTTGGTGAGATTGAAAATTATGTTGGAGAAGTATAGTTAAAAGTTATGATGGATAAAGTTGTACCTTATCATTTTATGTTAAGAATTTGGCTATAATTATGAAGGTAAAAAGAGAAAAGGAAATTATGGAAATGTGTTGAGTTATGGGTAATATGACAAAAAGGGTAATCAATATAACTATGACAATGATATGGAATGAGTTCATAATACTTTCATTTATGGTATGTAATGAATGAATGAACTCGAGGTTTGAGTGAATGAATTATAGATTATAAATGTGGTATAAAAAAAATTATTATGAGAAATGGTGGGAATTATAATAAGATAATAGAGAAGAAATTATGTGTATATTGAAAGATAATTTGAAGTGATTTGTTATTATGATAATTTGACTGAAAATGGATCGGAAGAGATCAAGAATTGAATTTAAGTTTGCCCTAAGGGAATTAAGTTATATATATACATATATGGATATTGTGAAATTTCATGATAAGTTAAATAAATTAATCGTTGGTTGAAATTGAACAAGATTGGAATGTGAGTATATTGTGACAGATAGATCAATTGATCTAGATTGGGCTAAGATTATGAGTCATTATTGAAATTTAATATGTATAGTTGTACTAAGAGTATAATTATTTACATGATAATGTATATGATATAAAATTTTAAAGTGTGAATGGACATGAATAAATGGAGTTATAGTAATTATAAATCATGATAAAAAGGGAAAAGATTGGTTATTTATAAAATAAGTTGAAGAATAATGTATTAATATGTAAGTTAAGTGAAAAGCATGCTAAAGAAGTAACTCCATTTGTGAAAAATAAGGATCTTGTTATCCATTGAGGTTTGATAAATGTCTATTTAGACAGTGATTGTGATGACGGGATAATTAATGCTCAGATAAAAACCAATGGTTTCTAAGGTTAAAGTTGAGAAAGTATTATTAAAGAGATGAAGGAACAAAATATATTAAATATAAAGATTAGACGAAGTATAAGTGTGCTATAAAATGATCCGATTCTTGTATAAAGATATTAATAGAAAATGTAATGAGATCTTGTGAATGTTTGATCAAGGAAGTAATAAGATGTATAAACATATAGAATGATGAGTTATGGAATTTAAAGAAGGTGGTTGATTCTAAAGAGGAGAATTGAAGTTATATGATTTGATAATATAATAACTTAATTAAGCATATAATTAACTTCATATGGAGGTTAAGATGATATTGTATTATGAATGGATTACAATTATACTAGATAATTTCGAGGACGAAATTATTTAAGGGGGAGAGAATTGTAATATCCCAATGTTTGCCCAAGAAGTTTGGATATAATTGTTGTTTGTTTGAATTATGTGTATATGTTATGTTGATAAGAAAAGAAATTGAAAAGAGAATGTTTATGTATTGTTTAAAAAGGAAAGGAATGTGTAGAGAGAAAGTGTATATGTTGGGTATATGGTAATATATATAACATATACATTAGTCAAAATGGATGGTCAATGCAAGAGGATATTTATTTGTGGTATGTGAAATTACTTATATGGGCATATAAGTGACAAAAGTTAAGTTAAATGGATGAGGGCATTTAGGTAATTGCCTTGTTAAAATTGCTTGGTGGATATTTAAAGAAGAAGAGAAGTTGGATTTGTCTTCATTTTTCTCTTCTTTGTTTGGTGTGGCCGGCTACCAAAGGGAAAGGAAGAGCAAGTGAGGTGTTTTGATTTCTAACATCAAATTGAAGGAAGAATCAAAGGATGAAGTTGGAGATTTGTGAAATTTCTTCAATTGAGGTAAGTACTCTCTTGTTTTCCTTTGTTATTTTTGAAGTTGTGTTTGAAATGAGTTGTGGTTTGTTAACATTATGATTTGGTGTGTTTGAGATGTGTTTATGAGTATTGGAATTGATTGTGAGTTAAAAAGGTTAAATTGGTGTTGGTTTTGTTTGAAAATGGTAAGTTAAGTAGATGTTGTTGTTGAAAGAAGAAGATTGATGTTGGTTTTAGGGTTTGATGTGGTAATTGATTGAATGTATGGTTAGTGTAGTGTTAATGTGAATATTGTGATGAATATGTGTTAATAACATTGATTACATTCATTTGAATGAGGTTGTGTTGTGTATAAGGTGTTGTTAATTCAATCAAAGGAGTTTTGGTTATGTTTAGGGTTTCATTCATGAGAGACACGGCCAAACTAAAGAAATTTTGAGTGACACGGCCAAGTCTATGAAATTTTGGCCGTGTTGGGTGATTTTTGGAGGAGACACGGCCGTGTCCCTTGCCCATGTTGGCTTCTGTTGCTTTTGGTTGAGAGACACGGCCACAAGCTTGGCCGTGTCCCTTGGGTGTGTTGGCTACTGTGATTGTCCTTTGCTCTTCTTGCTTTGTGGAGATTGAACATACATTTGATGATGCATATGATTCTAAATGAACAATGTTATGTTATGCATTGTGAATCTTGTGAATGATAATGTGTTATATGAATAATGTGACTAATATTATGACTTGTATAGTGTGGAAGAGATGTGGATCATTCAAAAAGGTATGTGCAATGCAATTTCTTATGATGAATTACCTTAATGTTAATTGAGACATAAAGAAATGTAGAACTAATGTTTTGAGTTATAATGATGTGAATGATATGATTGAAACATGCCTAGATGATATGATTGAATAATGGTATGTTGTTTAGTTAATGTAATTGATGTTGTATATTATAATGATGAATCAAATGGGTTATGAAGTCATTGTGATTGGCTATGATGATTTAATAGAATTGTGATTGGCTATGATGATTCAAATGTGATGTGAAGCCATTGTGATTGGCTATGATGATACAATTGTGATAATTGAGGCATGTTTGCCTAGATGATGATTCAATTGAGAATGGAATGGATAATGAAATAATAAATGAATTGTGTGGCTAATGTGTTATTCCAGTTTCAGAGTTTGTTGTTGGTGGCATGCCTAATATTAGTAACAATCTCTTGAAGTTAGGTTGGCTAAGTCCTTGAAGCCTAATTGAGATGTTACAACCCTTGAAGCTAGGTTGGATTGGTTCTTGAAGCCAAGTTGGGTTGATACTTAGCATGCTTTGTTCCCCTTGAAGCTTGGTTGAACCTAAATCCTTGAAGCCTAGTTGGGATAATGATTATGATTTTGTAAATGTTATTTAAATTAACGTATTATGGTTTGAACTTTGTTACAGGTTTTAAAAATGTAATGACAAGTGGCATCCTTATACTTTATATACTTACTGTATGTATACTAGGTATATGTATAGTACTTATATAGGGTATCGGGGTGTTACAATTATTTTGGTATCAGAGCTTAGGTTCGAGATTCTCGGCCTAAGTAGAATTAAAAAGAGAAAGTTTTGAAAAACTTAAAGAGAATTAAAAAGAAGAGTTTTGAAATGTAATTGGTAATACATGCATATGCATTGACACCTAGGTTGGTCTCGGATGTGGCATTATATGAATGGTAAAATATCTGTGTTATATGAGATGGATGTTAGTGTGTGAATGATGTTTTACATGAAAGTAAAGCTAGAGAAAGAAATGATATGGATTTATATAAGTTTAATTGATTAATTGAAAAAATATATATATATGGAAATTTATGCAAGTAAAGTGAATTGTTAAATGTGTTGAAGTATAAAGAGATGAAAAGGAGAATAGAGTTGAAAATGAGCTGGAAACAAAATCAAGATTAGAGTATGTACTCTTTCCTCTACACTATGAATCTCTTTATAATAGAGTTTATGTTGGGTTTGCTAGATAGAGGAAATATTGTTGAATTGTTAATATTGGAAGATATGTCACTAAAATGAGAAAAGTATGGGGGAATATTAAATGAGTTGGTTAGTATAGACAAAGTGTGAATATTTAAAGTTTTGGGGTATATATATAAAGTTAAGATTTTGTTAAAAGGAAAAAGAGATGATATTGGTTAAGTAAGAATATAAATTGGTATTGTTATTTTAATGCAAACATGGTGAATTCAATGTTAGAAATGTGAGATACTTGGATATTATGAAAGCTCATGGTAATGGTGATAATATGTGATATTTGAGATTTTTGAAATGAGCTTGATAATTGTGGAAATTATATGTTTTGATATTGCTTTGTGATATATATATATATAAGATGTTTTTAAAGTTGATATTAAGAAAAGATGAGTTGGCAAATTGAAGTTTAAGTGAATTAGTAAGTTGAGAAGTTAAAATTTTAGTGGAATTTGATAAAGATTATTGGGATATTGATGATTTAATGTATATTTAATACATAAGATAAGTGAAATGACTAATATTGCACATGAAAGTATTATGAATTGAGTAATGTGATTGATAGTATGAGAATTTGTTTTGAAGTAAAAAAGGAAAGTGGATAAGCAAATAAAAATGAGTTATATTAGGTCATTTTAATGAAAAGGGTAAAAATGGATATGGAAGTATATTAAATGTTTTTAAAGATGAAAGTGAAAGAGATGTCACATTGGGAATGTGACTAAAATGGATGTGAAGTGTTATTATAGTCAATATATATATATATATATTTGTGCTGTGTGAATAAATATTTTATATCATACTGGAAGATTTGGTACTGGATTGCGCTCGCTGGCTCTCTTAAGTGGGAGGTCAGGTGTTCGATCCAGGGAGGCGACTTGCACTCATGTGTCTTGGGTGTAAGCCAAACAAACGAATCCTACAGGAGGGCCCGTGAGGGCAGTTTAGTACTGTAGCAGCCCAGCCCAGAGGCCCTGGGGGTTTCTTCGGATAGGAATGGCTCAGCAGGTGGACTGGGACGGTTGTTACAGTTATAAAGGAAATTTTGTATTGACTGTATGATAAATAAGAGTATCTAATTAAGGGTATACATGTATATGATATGTGAATTGAGTTTTCAATATGAATGAAATTATGATATATAAACAAATGTGTGAATCACATTATGAAGGTGACCTATGAATATGTATGTGGTATAATTATAGAATTAGTGATATGAAAAATGATGTTATATGTATTAGTGGACCTAAGAGATATTAGGTCTTGAACTGTGTAAAGCTAGATGGATTATGTGATGGAAGTGAGAATGGCATGGACTTGAGTAATAGTGGACAGTGGAAATTGTTATGATGAACACTGAACGTGATGATTATATGATATTTAGAGTCCCAAAGTATTCACATATGGAAAGTTATAAATAATTATATTATAAGAGATTGTAAATGGATTAGAAATGGAGTGACGAATAGAAATTGTATAAGAACTGCATATGATTGAATATGTATATAGTAATATTGTTGAAACATGAATTAGGTTGATAAGGATCATATAATCGAGTGCAAATTGGTTTGAAATGGAGTTGGAATGTGTTAATTTCTGCTATACCAAAAATGTAAAGATTGAGAATAAAGTTATATAAGAACAGTATTGATTTGAAAGTTTCAAGCTTGAATATTAATCTCTTAAAGCCATGTGTTTTGTTCAGTATATTTGATCGATTAATTTGTTGTCCATGGATTTGGATCTTAGATTAAATGATTGTAATACAGATTTGGTGAGATTGAAAATTATGTTGGAGAAGTATAGTTAAAAGTTATGATGGATAAAGTTGTACCTTATCATTTTATGTTAAGAATTTGGCTATAATTATGAAGGTAAAAAGAGAAAAGGAAATTATGGAAATGTGTTGAGTTATGGGTAATATGACAAAAAGGGTAATCAATATAACTATGACAATGATATGGAATGAGTTCATAATACTTTCATTTATGGTATGTAATGAATGAATGAACTCGAGGTTTGAGTGAATGAATTATAGATTATAAATGTGGTATAAAAAAAATTATTATGAGAAATGGTGGGAATTATAATAAGATAATAGAGAAGAAATTATGTGTATATTGAAAGATAATTTGAAGTGATTTGTTATTATGATAATTTGACTGAAAATGGATCGGAAGAGATCAAGAATTGAATTTAAGTTTGCCCTAAGGGAATTAAGTTATATATATACATATATGGATATTGTGAAATTTCATGATAAGTTAAATAAATTAATCGTTGGTTGAAATTGAACAAGATTGGAATGTGAGTATATTGTGACAGATAGATCAATTGATCTAGATTGGGCTAAGATTATGAGTCATTATTGAAATTTAATATGTATAGTTGTACTAAGAGTATAATTATTTACATGATAATGTATATGATATAAAATTTTAAAGTGTGAATGGACATGAATAAATGGAGTTATAGTAATTATAAATCATGATAAAAAGGGAAAAGATTGGTTATTTATAAAATAAGTTGAAGAATAATGTATTAATATGTAAGTTAAGTGAAAAGCATGCTAAAGAAGTAACTCCATTTGTGAAAAATAAGGATCTTGTTATCCATTGAGGTTTGATAAATGTCTATTTAGACAGTGATTGTGATGACGGGATAATTAATGCTCAGATAAAAACCAATGGTTTCTAAGGTTAAAGTTGAGAAAGTATTATTAAAGAGATGAAGGAACAAAATATATTAAATATAAAGATTAGACGAAGTATAAGTGTGCTATAAAATGATCCGATTCTTGTATAAAGATATTAATAGAAAATGTAATGAGATCTTGTGAATGTTTGATCAAGGAAGTAATAAGATGTATAAACATATAGAATGATGAGTTATGGAATTTAAAGAAGGTGGTTGATTCTAAAGAGGAGAATTGAAGTTATATGATTTGATAATATAATAACTTAATTAAGCATATAATTAACTTCATATGGAGGTTAAGATGATATTGTATTATGAATGGATTACAATTATACTAGATAATTTCGAGGACGAAATTATTTAAGGGGGAGAGAATTGTAATATCCCAATGTTTGCCCAAGAAGTTTGGATATAATTGTTGTTTGTTTGAATTATGTGTATATGTTATGTTGATAAGAAAAGAAATTGAAAAGAGAATGTTTATGTATTGTTTAAAAAGGAAAGGAATGTGTAGAGAGAAAGTGTATATGTTGGGTATATGGTAATATATATAACATATACATTAGTCAAAATGGATGGTCAATGCAAGAGGATATTTATTTGTGGTATGTGAAATTACTTATATGGGCATATAAGTGACAAAAGTTAAGTTAAATGGATGAGGGCATTTAGGTAATTGCCTTGTTAAAATTGCTTGGTGGATATTTAAAGAAGAAGAGAAGTTGGATTTGTCTTCATTTTTCTCTTCTTTGTTTGGTGTGGCCGGCTACCAAAGGGAAAGGAAGAGCAAGTGAGGTGTTTTGATTTCTAACATCAAATTGAAGGAAGAATCAAAGGATGAAGTTGGAGATTTGTGAAATTTCTTCAATTGAGGTAAGTACTCTCTTGTTTTCCTTTGTTATTTTTGAAGTTGTGTTTGAAATGAGTTGTGGTTTGTTAACATTATGATTTGGTGTGTTTGAGATGTGTTTATGAGTATTGGAATTGATTGTGAGTTAAAAAGGTTAAATTGGTGTTGGTTTTGTTTGAAAATGGTAAGTTAAGTAGATGTTGTTGTTGAAAGAAGAAGATTGATGTTGGTTTTAGGGTTTGATGTGGTAATTGATTGAATGTATGGTTAGTGTAGTGTTAATGTGAATATTGTGATGAATATGTGTTAATAACATTGATTACATTCATTTGAATGAGGTTGTGTTGTGTATAAGGTGTTGTTAATTCAATCAAAGGAGTTTTGGTTATGTTTAGGGTTTCATTCATGAGAGACACGGCCAAACTAAAGAAATTTTGAGTGACACGGCCAAGTCTATGAAATTTTGGCCGTGTTGGGTGATTTTTGGAGGAGACACGGCCGTGTCCCTTGCCCATGTTGGCTTCTGTTGCTTTTGGTTGAGAGACACGGCCACAAGCTTGGCCGTGTCCCTTGGGTGTGTTGGCTACTGTGATTGTCCTTTACTCTTCTTGCTTTGTGGAGATTGAACATACATTTGATGATGCATATGATTCTAAATGAACAATGTTATGTTATGCATTGTGAATCTTGTGAATGATAATGTGTTATATGAATAATGTGACTAATATTATGACTTGTATAGTGTGGAAGAGATGTGGATCATTCAAAAAGGTATGTGCAATGCAATTTCTTATGATGAATTACCTTAATGTTAATTGAGACATAAAGAAATGTAGAACTAATGTTTTGAGTTATAATGATGTGAATGATATGATTGAAACATGCCTAGATGATATGATTGAATAATGGTATGTTGTTTAGTTAATGTAATTGATGTTGTATATTATAATGATGAATCAAATGGGTTATGAAGTCATTGTGATTGGCTATGATGATTTAATAGAATTGTGATTGGCTATGATGATTCAAATGTGATGTGAAGCCATTGTGATTGGCTATGATGATACAATTGTGATAATTGAGGCATGTTTGCCTAGATGATGATTCAATTGAGAATGGAATGGATAATGAAATAATAAATGAATTGTGTGGCTAATGTGTTATTCCATTTTCAGAGTTTGTTGTTGGTGGCATGCCTAATATTAGTAACAATCTCTTGAAGTTAGGTTGGCTAAGTCCTTGAAGCCTAATTGAGATGTTACAACCCTTGAAGCTAGGTTGGATTGGTTCTTGAAGCCAAGTTGGGTTGATACTTAGCATGCTTTGTTCCCCTTGAAGCTTGGTTGAACCTAAATCCTTGAAGCCTAGTTGGGATAATGATAATGATTTTGTAAATGTTATTTAAATTAACGTATTATGGTTTGAACTTTGTTACAGGTTTTAAAAATGTAATTACAAGTGGCATCCTTATACTTTATATACTTACTGTATGTATACTAGGTATATGTATAGTACTTATATAGGGTATCGGGGTGTTACATACCTATTTGGTTCTTACATTATACTCACCTAGTAGGTCCCATTTCTAGGCATTATCATTTATGTGTTCTAGCCCTTGAAATGGACCATATCTCCTAATATGGAATTTGAATTTCCTTTGATCAAAAAAATCTTTCCTTTCTCGTGTGAACCTAAAACCATTCACCTGGTTCAAAAATGACAATTTTTCTCCCTTTGTTGACTAGCTTGCAACTTGTTCTCTCTTTTTCTCAATGTCAGCTATTATATTAGCAAGGATCTTCCTAGCATGGATATTCTTCACTAACCCTGCTTGCTTCTTGCCATGTAAACTAGACCTTTCATCACATGGGAATGCAACTAAGTCCAATGGGATTAGTGGATTAAAGCCATACACAATTTTAAAAGGAGAAAAATTCAGTGGTAGAATGCGCCAAACTAGTGCAAGTAGTAGATATGAACAATCTAGGGCCAAACTCACTCCATAAAACTCTCTAAAAATAACTAAGAAACTTCACTCCATACCACTAACAATTGTTTTAGAAATATCATGCAATCATACTATCTTTTGGAAAAACAAATTTGAAATGTTTATGGCATTATCCGCTTCATTATAAGGAATAAATGAGCATTTTTTAAAATTGATCAACCACTATAAAGATTGAGTCTTTTCCTTTCCAAGACCTAGGGAAATATAACAAAGTCCATGAAAATATCAACCCAAGGTTCATTAGGAATAGAAAAAGGAGTATATAATCATGATTCAATGTTTTAGACTTTTCATGCTTACATTTAACACATTTAGAACAAAAACTCTATACACCAAATTTTATTTTACGCCAATTAAAAAATTTTCTCTCAAAATATCTAAGATCTTATGAACACTAAAATGGCCCATCAAACAGCCACAATGTGATTTTTTCACAAGCAAAAAACCTCAATGAACATTTAAGCACACATAATTTGTTCTTCCTAAATAAAAAGCCATCAAATCTATAGTACTTCCAAATGCTTCTTTCTCATATGCCTAAAAATAATGAAAAATTCATAATCATTATCATATAATGTTTTAATAAACTCAAATCCAAGATTTCTAGCATCTGAGGTGGTAAGAAGAGTATACCTTCTAGATAAGGCATCATCTACCACTTTTTCTTTTCCATTTTTGTACTTAATAACATTGTGAAATGTTTCAATAAATTCCACCCACTTTACATGCCTTTTACTTAGCTTACCTTGACCCTTTAGGAACCTCAATGATTGGTGATCGATGTAAATTACAAACTCTTTAGGCTAAAGGTAGTGTTTACAATGTTCTAATGCCCTTATCAAAGTGAACAACTCCTTGTCATATGTGAGATAGTTCAACATTGCACCATTGAGCTTCTTGCTAAAGTAGGCTATGGGTCTCCTTTCCTATATGAGAATTGCTCCAATACCTACACCTGAAGCATTACACTTGATCTCAAAAGTTTTAGCAAAATCTAGTAAGGCAAGTATAAGTGCATCACACAAATTTTGTTTTAACAAGGCAAAGGCATTTTCTTGCTCTACACCCCACATAGAAGAATATTTTTCTTGATTATAGTAGTTAAGGATGGAACTATAGTGTTAAAGTCTTGTATAAAATGTTTATAAAAACTCTCAAATCCATGAAAACTCCTTACCTTACCAATTTAAGAGTTGGAAAATTTTTGATAGCACTCATTTTTTCTCTCATCTGCTTCAACATCACCGTTACTCCACAAAACCCAAAAATATATATCCAAACAAAAAGAACACTTCTTTAAATTAGCAAAATAGTACTTTTTTCATAAATCATCCAAAACAAAACACAAATGAGATGAATGATCTTCCAAGGATTTAGAATATACAAGTATGTCATCAAAATATACAACAATTTCTTTGTTAAATTATTTCAAAATATGGTTCATCAATCGCATAAAAGTACAAGGAGCAATCATTAAGCCAAATGGCATAAATAACCACTCATAGAAACTATGTTTTATTTTAAAATCTATCTTCCACTCATCACCTTCTTTCATCTTTATTTAGTGATATCCACTCTCAAACTCCATCTTGCTAAAGATCACACTACCATGCAATTCATCCAATATGTTACCTAACTTAAAGATGGATGATGATAATTTCTCATAATATTATTTACCTCTCTATAATTGATGCACATCCTTTAAGTTCCTTCCTTCTTTAATACAAGCAAAACCGAGACAACACACTCTTTCTAATATAACCTTTGGACATTAACTCTTAAACTTTGCATTGAAGCACTATTGTCTTTTCCAAATTGCTTCTATATGCTAGCTTGTTTGGAATGAGACACCTGGGATGAAGTCTATGTTAGTGTATATGCCCTAGGCCATTGATTTGGACCTTAATGTTATTCATTTTGTTATTAATAAAGAAGTTTTTATTATCATTGTTATGTTTGCATGTTATATATAATAATGATTATATCCCTGGTTTATTTTTGTTATGGAGATAATAATAAATATAACTAGTGTAATATTGATTTGATAATCATAAGATGATTATAGGTATGAAGATACAAATCAATATTATGGATACATGTTAGAGAACAGTGTATTGGATAGACCCACATAGATATCACTTCATGGTTTAATGTCATAAGTGTATCTCATAATAGTTTTCATTTAATCCTTTGACTTGAGATTGTCATAGTTTCCAACATAAGGAATATTATGTTTTGACATGATCAAACGTTATCTGTAACTAGATAATTATAAAGGTTATGCTTGAACATGGTATAAATTATGTAGAGGAAAATGAACAATCAAGATGGAATTTGTCCCTCTCTATGAGAGAGATATCTTCTGGGCCCCTCGATAAGTGTAACTGAGAAATGCATGGCCGTGCTCAAATAAGTTGATATAAGATCAATCTTATTTGTTTATCAGTTAACTTGGAGATCGAGTAATCATAAGTTTGGACAATATAAGTATGACATTTACTATGACTTATGTTCAAACTAGATATCGTGTGACAAAGGGATTAATGCATGTATTATTTCAGGTTTTCATTTATAATGATTCTCATGATTAATTGGGTAGTCGTAATGTCTTGCTAGAGGCCAATTATGATTTGTGCATTTCAATAGAGATTGAAATACACTACCAGTTAATATGAGCCTATCGGGTCACACACATAGAACGTAGGCTGTACTTAAATAATAATAATTATATTTTTATTATTGTTGTTAGTATTATTATTATTATTATTAGATATTAATAATAATATTGTTATAATAATTATTATTAGATAATAATTATTAAAAACGTGGGTCCATATAGGATATGGACAGTTAGGGTTTTGACAAGGAAAGTCTTTTAAACGGTTTTAAAAGGGCTAGAGGGATGATGATCCGATGATTATTCATTTTGAAAGAAAACGGAAGAAGAGAAAAACCTAAAAACCCTAGTTTCGTTTTTGAAAAGGTTCAGCCACTGCCGTTGGTGAGCTAGCACTCAGACCGGCGTACGTTCGTGTGGACTTCGCTAGAGGGTGTTCGTCTTCAGAAGGCAGCATCTGTTAATCGATTTGAAGCTACACAAAAGGTTAGTTTCAAATCTCTTTTATCGAACTGAATGGATCACATGGATCCTGGGAATAAATCGAAAGATAATTTTTGTTTTCCGCTGCTGCAAAAGGGTTGCAGATTCTTCTCGATTTACTAACAGTCTATTTGATACTCAATTCCCCTAATGGGTCATAATCCATTGGGAATTTCATCTAAAAAAACATCTTCGTATTCCTGTAAAAGAGAAACAAAACCACTAGTTAAAGAGTTGTCAATATCAGCTACATTAAAATTAATTTCCTTGTACATGAGTACAAGTATGCTTCTATATAAATACAAAGCTTCTTTCATGTCACTTTTCTTTGCATAGAAACTCTCATGTTTTCTCTTACTCACCATAAGCTCTTTCCCTTTACCTTCTTTCTTGTCTTTTGAGCTCTCTCCTTTCTCTTTCACTTTCTTTTTATTCTCACTAATGTTTCCACTCTTCTCTTTCACAAACTCTATAAATAAAAAACCTAGGGTTGAGATAAAGGTAAATATAGCGAAGAAAGAGAAATTTTTAAACATGCAAAAAAATTCATAACTAATATCCCATCAATAAGATCGATGAGCTTGCCATTCGCCATTCAAGAGAATAATGCGCCCATCATTATTCACAAATTTCCAGTAAACAAAGCCAAAAACAAATAATCAACACCAAAAAAGAGAGAGAAATTAGAAACTTACATGGGATAAGTTGTCACGGCTACGATAACTCCCCATTTTCAACAATATTGGCACATCTTGTGCTTTCTTCAAGTGCAAAACTTTCAACTTCACATGACTATTCACATACTAGCAAGAATGGTGCCTCGTACACCTTGGACTTGCCTTCTTTATTCTCACCATAATTATTTCAAGTTAAATGGAAAAGAATAAATTTTGAAATATTAGTGTAAGAGAGTTACAATAATTGAGAGAGACCTAAATGAGAGCATTTCATTGATAAATATAGAAGAAGAAGACAGAAAGGAAGAGGGAATTGGAAAAGCTGAAAATCTTAGATCTCAAATATACTGAGCAGTCCACAAAATTAATGACCCTATCTAATCAGAAGGCAAGCTCATTAATTGGTATCATTCAAATTGATGAGCTCGCTAGTCACAATTAAGAGCCCAATAAAAAAAGAAAGCCTAATAGTGTCAATAAAGTTATGATCTCAAAAGCCCAAACAGGGGGCATTTCCAATCTCATTCTCTAATAACCGAATTAGTTACACCAATAATCCCTAATCTTTGTCCTTATCCCATTAAAATCCATAAACTTCATTTCGTAAATATAAAATCCCCAAATTTTTTATTTTATCCCAATAAAATTATTGATTCCATTCTTTGGCAACTGGAGAGTGACATGACAAACACATGTCATCATATGGCAAAAAATTAAAAAAAAAAGAAATTTAAATCCACCTCGTTCATTACCCATGTTTTTTCAACACGCATAAAATCATTTGTTTTGCCCTTACTTCTCCACACATGGGTGAGGAAGAGGTGGAGTTGAATTTTTTTCTACCACATGCCACATCACACTCAGTTGCCGAAAAATGATTTTATTGAGACAAAATCAAAAGTTTGAGAATTTTATCTTTACGAAAATGAAGTTTAGGGGTTTTAATAGGATAAGAGCAAAAGATCAAGGATGATCGGTGTAATTAAGCCCTAATATGCATGCAAAAGGCATTTCAAAATCTAAAAATTTCAACTTCTTTGCACGTAGGGAGCATAGCAGAACTTAGTTACAAAGAATATCTAAAAGAGAGAAAAATACTCTTTTTTTTTTTTTGCAAAATCATCCAGCAAAAACAAGTAATAGAGGAAAAGATTAATTGCAAGTCAAAGGTGAATATCAAGTAAGACTATTTGTGAAAGGGTAAAGACCTAAAGGGGACAAGAAAATTTTTTCTAAGGGAAAAGACCCGAAGGAGACATGAAACTTTTGCTGGAGAGTAAAAACCTGAAGGAGACAAGAACCTTTTATCAGAAGGTAAAGACTCTAAGGAGATAAGAAACCTTTTTGAAAAGGTAAAGACCTGAATGAGATAATAAACTTTACTGTAGCATAAAGACCAAAAGAAGACAAGAAATTCTTATCTAAGGTAAAGACTTAAAGGAAACAAGAAACTTTTGCTGGAAGGTAAAGACCATTTGCCAAAGTGTAAAGACTAAAAGGTGATAAAAATAAAATTTTATCAAAGGGTAAAGACCCAAAGGACCCAAGACCATTTACTAAAGGGTAAAGACACAAAGGAGACAAGATTCTTTTGCTGAGGATAAAGACTTGTAGGAGATAAGACCATTTCCTAGAAGGTAAAGACTCGAAGGAGACAAGAAACTTTTTTTGAAGGGTAAAGATTGAAGGAGACAATAACTTTTACCAGAGGATAAAGATCCAAAAGTATACAAGAAAGTTTTGCTAAAGGATAAAGACCCAAATCAGATGAGACTCACTTTTGTTTGAGGGCAAAGGCTCAATAGAGACAAGACTCATTTTGCCAAAGGGCAAAAGTCCGATGGAGACAAGATTCATTTGTTGAAGGGCAGCTGGCCCAATAGAGACAAGACAATGGAAAGGATAAAGATCTGAAGCCCGAGTTAGAGGTAAAGGCCCAAGATTCAACATCCAAATTTACACCTTACTCTCTTATGCTTTTCACTCCACACGATAAACTTCGTACGTCGTTTAAAGGGGGAGGGGGAAACTATAGATGTCTTAAGTTTGCACCTAACTTGGACTTCATATCAAAAGTTGATTATTGGGCCTAAGTACCCAACTTGGACTTCATATCAAAAGTTGATTGTTAAGCCTAAGTACCAGATTAATGAGATAGGGGAGGAACTGACAGGTCTATCAATACTACTAATGATCCCGTTTCTACTCCTGCTAGCCTGTACATGAAACATACCTTTTAAAAAGCTCATATAGATAACTGGCAAGCTTGTTGGTTCACAAAATGAGCCTTCCAGTTACCTTTTTCAAATATAAAATGTGGCTACATGAATGAAAATCAACAACACTTATGGCTAAAATTAGAAAATAGAAAGAGTGTGTGAAGAGATAACAAAAAGTAAGAAGAGAAAACCCATTCGGTACTATCTTCGTCTTCATCTCAAAACATCAATCCTTAACAACAAAAAAAAACATAAAAAAATCAACAACCAAGAGAGAATACAATAGGCTAAGCCAAATACTCTCAAACTATGTTAGCAAAATAGAGGTCAAAAACCTAGAACAAACCCATATGTAAACATCCATTTTGTTGGTCAAGTTCTCAGTGGAAATTTTGAAGATGAAGGAATGTACAATATATTTGATATACTCTAAAACCCATTTATTTTCATTCTTATATTTTATATGTTTGAAGTTTTCTATGTTTTAAAACTTTTTTTATATTTAAAAATGATGAAAAATGTTTAAAGATGGATAAAAACACTTAAGATGATAACTTAATGCAAAACCATGTAGCTTTATGAGTAAAAAAAAATTTATGAATGGGACGATAGGAGTCGCCTTTGTATCCAGACGCAAACATGAAAAGGAGTCTAGTTCTATTGAACCAATCACATATGGATACTAAGGTAACTCTTATCGTCTCATGCATACCTAACTTTCTAAACCTAATATAGAGATAGAGATTCATAGAGATCCAAGTCCTACCCCTTTCTTTTTCAATCTTACCAGATGATGACTCCAAGATTCTCTAGGCTTAGGTTCGTATTCTCTAAGGCTACGAGCCTAATAGTACTGAGTTCATTGTCAATACTATAGGGGTGAAACACATTTATTTCTCACAATACTATGAATATGCCTCATCAACATACTTTTATTTGTCATTTTATGTGGTTGATATGTAATCATAGGTATGCTTCTCTCATGTAATGAAGATACCTTTTCACTCTCTAATGTTAAGTGTCGCTCATTAAAGTAGGGGACAACTACATATGTTGAAATCTTCCCCCTTTTGGAATTTGTCAGTGAAAGTTAGAATCATCTGAAGATATAAAGTTGGGCCAAGCCTGTTGGTCCATTTAAGATCTGTTGATGAGCCACCATAAGCTCTAACAATGATGCCACCACTAGAAGCTTTGGCAACTCGCTAGAAGCTTTGGAAGTCCACTTGTTTGAACAGAAATTACCAGCAGGTCACTACTCCTACCAATGTTAGTGCTAGTATGGACTAATAGACCCATTGAAACTTGCATTAAGAAAATGCAATTTACCTATAGAATTTACTAATGGAAAAAATCTGTTACTAATCATCGATGGATTATCAACAAACTTCTTAGGAGGAAAATTATGTGAAGTTTGGAAATATGTTACCAATAGAAATATTGTGTTAATCGACATATATGGTGCAAAAATTTTGGCATTAGTGTATGCTGACCAACTTTTCTAAAGGACTATATTAGTAGGAGATAAATGTCACACAAAGATTTTATTGCCACCTATTGCCAACTAATTTCCCGAGAGAAATATATGGTGATTGGTAAATATAGTGCTAAATTTTTTATATTTAATATTTTCATTTGTTAATTTTTTGATGAAGCATAGAATTTGTCGATAAATCTTTAGATATTACTGACAATTTTTCTTATATGTCAATAAATTTTTACTCAATCTAAAAGTGTATTCAATTTATAAAAACATGTCCTGACCAAGAGATGTCTCTCAGTAATATTTATAATATTTTAATAAAAGTTGCTAAGAAATTTCACTTGGCAGTCAACAAATTCTTTGATACACCTTTCCGAAGAGATATTTACATTTGTTGGCAAACTTTTATTTTGGTGGGACTTTTAGGCGTCACATTTGCTGAGAGATTTTATATTTTGTTGGCAAATGTGGTGCCTACAAGGAAATTTACCTACAAATGACGTGTTGTGTCAGTATTTTTCATTTAAGTGGGATTTTAGGCTTTATATTTATCGATAGCCCAATTTTCTATCAATAAGTGTATTTTAAAAGGAATATTACTATGAGCAGGGATTTTTTCCCCACTCACAGTGGAATGGTTCTTGTAACTTCGGTACTATTAGGCTCAGAGCCTTAGAGAACACGGGCCTAAACCCAAAGAAAATTGAGCTGCCACCCGGATGGGTCGAGAAAAAAAAAGGGGTGGAAAACTCGATTCCTGAGGAATCCCCAACCCCCTAATGGATTCGAAAAGTTAGGTACCCGTGAGCAAGGTGAGAATAACCCAGCACCCCCACAGTGCCCGGTTCATTGGAATCGGTCTCCTTTTCAGGTCTAAATATTATAAAATTCTTAACTTATTATAAAATTATTCATACTACATGCGACAATTAAAATAAAATATCATTATATTAAAATTAAAGTAATGTTCAAATAAAATAATAAAATAGGCACCCACACACGATGGAAACATGCCCTTACAACAAAATTCAAAGTCTAAAGCCAAATAAATAGGATACCCACTGTAACATCCCAAAGTGTGCCCTAGAAGTTTTGATTTAATGGTTGTTTTATTTGGATTATGTGTATATGTTAATTTGTAAAGAAAAGAGAAAAGAAGTGAAGAGAGTATATATGTTGTGTATATGAAAATATATACAACATATACACAAGTCAATGAGAAAGTCAAGGGAAGAGAGTAATTATTATTAATTGTGTTTAAGGAATTAATTAATTATAAGTGGGATTAGAGTTAGTGGAAGTGGAAGATGATATTTTGATTATTTTATATTAAATGCTTGGTTGAGAGGGTTTTAAGGAAAAGAGTTGACTTTGCTTTCTTTGCTTTTCTTTCTTTTCTTCTTCCTTCGTGGCTTTCTTTCATTTCTTCTCCTTCTCTTTTCCTTTCCTTTTGTTGTCCGGCCATCAAAGAAACAAGAGAGCAAGAGAGAGATTTGGTCTTCCAAGTTCAAGATTGAAGGAAGTTTTTAAGAGATCAAGTTGGAGATTTAAGAGTTTCTTCATCCTTGGTAAGTCCTTCTACTTGATTCTTTGATTTCTTTGGGTTTGTGAGTTGAAGTTGTGATGGATATGTGTTTGGTTTGATTTTGTTATGTTAAGGGTATTTGGGTTAATTGATTTTGGATTTTTGAGGTTGGATTAAAGGAAAGAGTAAGTTTGTTGGTGAAGATAGTGTTGTGGTGGTGTTTAGGGTTTGTGATGATATTGATGATTTGTGGTTAATGTATATTTTGTCTTGTTTTGGTGTTTTTGCAAGTTTGAGATGGTTTTTGGATGTGTGTAGTTAAGTTTGTTTGAAGTGGATGTTGGTGGAAGAAGTGATTTGTTGGGTGTTCTGTTGTTTTGGCCGGAATCTGGGTTTTTGGCCTGACACGCCCACGAACACGTCCAGGTCTTTAGGCGTGTCAATGGTCTTGTGTGGCAGTAGGATTGACACGGCCACTAACACACCCGTGTTATTAAACGTGTCATAGCTACTGTGTTGGTAAGGAATTGACACGGCCATGAACATGCCCATGTTGTTGGACGTGTCAATGTTTCTGTGAGACAGAATGTATTACACGTTTAGTGACACGCCCGTGGTTCTGAGCGTGTCAAAGCTTCTGTGTTGTAAGTTTAGAGCACGGTCAGGGACACGTCCATGTTGGTGAGCGTGTCATGTATAAGGTTTGCCCTAGTTGGTTCTTAGTCTTATTATCTCATGTGTATTATTCCTTTTGGATTAGGTTGTGAAGAGTTTGAGTTGCCCTAATCCAAATATTGAAGGATTGTTGAAAGAGAAAGGTTGTAGATTGGTGTGAGTTGTTCCTAAGGTAAGTACAAACTACATTGTTGCATACACTCATATGATTTTATACTTAACATATTTGATTATACATATGCTAAGTAATTGATTACAGGGTTAAAACATTTGATGAATTATGAAAGGTATGTTAATGCAATTGGTTGTGTATACTTGAATGATGAATTGATATAATGTGATTTGAGATATAATGAGATATAAAACCAATGTGATTGGCTATGATGATGATGTTAATGCAATTGATATTTTATATTATCTTGATGAGAAATGAAGCCATGGTTGTTGGCTATGATGATGCTAATGAGATGATTGAGGCATGGTTGCCTATTTTGATTATGAGATATTAAGCCATGATTGTTGGCTATAATGATGAGAAAGAAATGTATAAAGATATAAATGAAAAGATTATGTGTCTAATGTGTCATTCAACCTTCAGAGTTATGGGTTTGGCGGCATGCCTATAAAGTACTGGATAGGTGAAAAGACAGGGTCGTAAGCCGATTCCAGTTGATAAATGTGAAATGTTAATTATAGTAACAGTCTAGCCGGGTTGAGGATTTCCTCGGGTTTATCCGGGTTGAGGTCTAAGAGACTGGGTCTGTTACAGGTAACAGTCTAGCCGGGTTGAGGATCAACTCGAGTTTAGCGGGTTGAGGTCCAAGAGACTGGGTCTGTTACCCTATCCATGGATAGAGATATATATATTGCCTACGGGCTTGATCATTGTGATTATATACCAAAGCAGTAACTCTGAACTTTGAATAACATATTAGTGTCTTTTGGGCCAAGTCTGTCTTTGTTTTCAATATGATTTATGAATGATGAAATAAATGAATAATGAGATTCTTGAGAATTGTTTATATGTTTGAGATTATGACATTTGCATTTTATTAAAATATAATATTATTATAGTTTGTACCACTAAGCCGTTGGCTTAGCGCGATTGTGATTCATCGCGCAGGTGACAGGGAAGAACCGGAGAGTTCCTCTAGACCTAGTAGAGTCTAGATTTTGAGATGTTGATAGTGGAGCTTAAAGATCAAGGACATGCTGCCAAACATGTATATATTTTATGTTTTGTAAAACTTGAGTTTTGATGTATAAGTATTTGTAAATAATTATTATATTTTCTGCTGCTTTTAAATAAACACTTTATCTTTTGTATTTATACTTTCTTTTAAATGTTTTAAATTTGTTCATGCTTTTAAAAAGGGGATGAGTCATTTGTTTAGTAAACGGTGGCAACTCTATATTCAGTATACGTATATTACGATCATTTTAGCATGCTGTATACGTATACGGGCTATAGGGGTGTTACAATTATTTTGGTATCAAAGCCTAGGTTTGAGATTCTCAACCTAGGTCAACTGTAAGAAAAAGGAAATTTTGAGTTTTGAAATATGGTTTTTAAATAAGATACATGTTTTGGTATGGCAGTCTTTGATCTTGATAAGGTATATTCTGCTGTGTTTGCATATATAGGTAGTAATGGAGTCCCATTCACGTCAGACTGTAGAAGGAAGTGTTGAGAGTGTAGCTCCAGGAGAGAGTAGAGAGGGAGCTAGCGTTGAGAGAGTTAGTGAGGCACCTGTTTCTGTGCCAGAGAGATCAGCTGCAGATGAGGCTCCGCCGGGTTGGTTAAGACATATGGTGGAATTATTTAGACAAGCTCCAGTGCAGCCACCACCACCACCACAGCCTCAGGTACCGGTAAGACATTATGACAAGTTGAGAAAATATGGGGCTGAAGATTTCTTAGGCACTACCGATCCTGCAGTGGCTGAGCAGTGGTTGGATAAGGTGCAGAGGATATTCATTCAGTTGCAAGCCACTTCGGATGAGAAATTTGACTATGCCAGTCCCTCCTGCAGAAAGATGCCTATGACTGGTGGAAGACGGTTCCTCATGCAATGGATGATCCACCTACATTATCATATGGGGATTTTTCTGAGGGAGTTCGAGCAGAAATATACTCCGAGGGAGTATAAAGATCTTAAGAAGATGGAATTTTTGAATTTAAGGCAAGACAACCGGACAGTAACAGAATATGAGATTGAGTACATCCGGTTGAGTCGTTATGCTGGGGGAATTATCTCAGATGAAATAGACCGGTACAGAAGGTTTGAGGAGGGATTGAGGCCCTCTATTATGTGCATCGTGGCTGGTTCTAGATACCAGGATTTCTCTCAGCTTGTTGCAGCAGCTAGGAGTGTGGAGAGAGCCCAGAGTATAGCCGCAGCTGCTACTGAGGAGGAGACTAGGGTAAGGAGACCCCAGTTTGAGGCAGGGTTTTCATCTGTGAAGAGGGGCAGAGGAAGTTTTGTTCCGAGGATCAGTAGGAGTCAGAGACAGCTGGGTAGGTCAGTGCAGTATCGAGACAGAGACCGAGACCTACAGCTTCTGTAGCCAGTGCTCCAACTCCTAGGATTCAGAGGTCTACTCCACCTACATGTGAGATTTGTGGCAGAAACCATGTGGGTGTTTGCTGGATGAGTGGCAGATCAGCTGTGTGTTTCAGGTGTGGATCGCCCGATCATTTTATTAGGGAGTGTCCTGAGATGCAGGAGCATAGACAGGCTGAGTCTGCAGTCTCTCGACCCAGTGTCAGCAGAGGTGGTCGAGAAAGTAGAGGTTTCAGTAGAGGGGGTCGACCTGGGTGGAGGATCATCATTCGGATGCAGTAGGCCAGATGAAGCCGGATCTTCTCAGAGAGTGTATGTGATGCAAAGGCAGCCAGATGCTTCAGCAGCTATAGCGGGTACATTCTCTTTATTTGGCATTTCAGTACTTGCTTTAATTGATCCAGGATCTACTCATTCATATATTAGTGCATCCATATTGCCTGTGTCTGAATTGAATTCTGAGTCCTTAGGATTTGATGTCTTGTGACAAATCCTTTAGGGCATAGTGTGATTGTTAGCAAGGTGCACCGAGATAGTGCAGTTGCGGTGCAAGGTGAGGAGTTTCGTGGGGATTTGATTGAAATGCCTTTTAAAGAGTATGATTTGATTTTGGGCATGGACTGGCTGTCTGGGCATGGAGCTGTGGTAGATTGTCAAAAGAAATGTGTTACTTTGAGAACTAATGATGGTAGAATTGTGTTGGTATCTAGTGAGCAGAGACAGCTTGCATCCTTGTTTGTTTCAGCTGTTACAGCTAGGAAGTTGATTAGAAAAGGGTGTGATGCTTATCTTGCTCATGTTTTGGATACTAGAGTAGTAGGTTCTCAACTTGATAGTATACCCACAGTTGCAGATTTTCCAGATGTGTTTCCAGAGGAATTGCCAGGGTTGCCTCCTGAGAGAGAGGTGGAGTTTGGTATCGATTTGTTGCCTGATACCACTCCTATCTCAATTACTCCTTATAGAATGGCACCTGCTGAGTTAAGAGAGTTAAAGGTGCAGTTGCAGGAGTTGTTAGATAAAGGGTTTGTTCACCCTAGTGTTTCACCGTGGGGAGCTCCTGTTTTGTTTGTGAAGAAGAAGGATGGTACTATGAGATTGTGTATCGATTATAGGCAATTGAACAAGGTGACTATCAAGAATAAATATCCTTTGCCTAGAATTGATGATCTCTTTGATCAATAAAAGGGAACAGCAGTGTTTTCTAAGATTGATTTGAGATCGGGGTACCATCAGTTGAGGGTTAAAGCTGAAGATGTTTCTAAGACAGCTTTCCGCACCAGGTATGGGCATTATGAGTTTTTAGTAATGCCTTTTGGGTTGACGAATGCACCTGCAGCTTTCATGGATTTGATGAATAGGGTGTTTAGGCCCTATCTGGATCAATTTGTGGTAGTTTTCATCGGTGATATCTTGGTGTATTCGCATAATGAAGAGGAGCATGACAAGCATTTGCGAATTGTGTTGCAAATTTTGAGAGAGAAGCAATTATATGCTAAACTGTCAAAGTGTGAATTCTGGCTTGACCAAGTTACTTTTCTGGGTCATATAGTTTTAGCAGATGGTATAAGAGTTGATCCAAGTAAAGTTGAAGCTATTTTGAATTGGAGTCCACCAAAGTCTGTGACTGAAGTTAGAAGTTTTATGGGTTTGGGAGGCTATTACCGACAGTTTGTGAAAGGTTTTTCTTTGATAGCTACTCCACTCACCAGATTGCTTCGGAAGGGAGTTAGATTTGTGTGGACGGATCAGTGTCAAGCTAGTTTTGAACAGTTGAAAGAAATGTTGACTCAAGCACCTGTTCTTACTTTACCCATGGAAGATAAACCATATGTGATTTATAGTGATGCTTCACATAATGGTTTAGGATGTGTTTTGATGCAAGATGGTAAAGTCATAGCTTATGCTTCTCGGCAATTGAAGCCGCACGAGCTCAATTATCCGACCCATGATTTGGAATTAGCAGCTGTGAACACCCGAATTTTGAGGCTCGGAGAGCCGATTTTATCAAGACTGCAAACAACCGAGCCGGACCGAAGGCCTAAGGTAAAATTCACCGAAAATATATCAATAGGGTACTTGAAATGTCCGGGACGACGTGAGGATCACGGATATGGTCTCGAAATATTTTTCAGAGGTCCGTAGCTCCCGAAAAATCAGTTTGAACGTAGATCGGGCAGGCCGACAGACCGTTTCGGGGGCACGGCCGCCGCCGACATCCATGGCGGCTCAGCCGCAGGAATCGGCAGCTTTTCGTACACGGCGGCCCGGCCACCGTCCAGCCCGGATTTTGCCTATATATAGCTGTTTCGGGTTCTTTAGAAGTGTTGGAAATTTTGGGAGGGGGGAAAAATTTTGGAGGGGGAGGAATTAATCTGTAATAAAAAATCATAATCAAAAATCCAAGAAAACGAAATCTGGAACTTCGAAGTGGGAAGATTCTAAGCAAGTTAGTCAAATGCATGACATAGTCCCCGAATCCTCCTTGGGTTCGTAGATCAGAAGCCTTTACATTGGAAGCATTAATTGGAGTCAAACAAGGGTTTTCTTAGTTTTTCCCTTTGAACAGAAAAAACTGAGTGGCGACTCCTGACAACGAGTGAACGTCCATCCAAATCCTTTTCGGGTGGAAACGGAGGTTCACAGCAGCCATAGTGTTTGCTTTGAAGATTTGGCGACACTATTTGTATGGGGAGAAGTGTTTCATCTATACGGACCATAAGAGTTTAAAATATTTGGGGGTTCAGAGAGAGCTTAACCTTCGGCAGAGACGATGGTTGGAGTTGATCAAAGACTATGACTGTTTGATTGATTATCATCCTGGTAAGGCAAATGTTGTAGCTGATGCCTTGAGTCGGAAGTCTTTGGCAGGTTTGGCTGTTTACTCGCTCTCGTTGCTTGTTGAGTTGAGAGCTTTACATTCTAGTTTTGAAGCATGTGATGATGGTGCATTGTTGGCTCAGTTACAATTGAGACCAGCGTTGTTGGATCAGATTAAAGAGGCTCAATTGACTGATGAGAAAAATCAGAAGATTGTTTCAGATTGCCAGAATGGAAAGAGTTAAGATTTTATTGTGGGAAGTGATGGGAGTCTTTGGTTGAAGAACAGATTGTATATACCTAATGATGCTAATTTGAGAAAGATTATTTTAGAAGAAGCACACCAGTCAGTTTTTGCTATGCATCCGGGCAGTGTGAAGATATATCATGATTTGAAGCAACGTTACTGGTGGTCAGGTATGAAGAGAGACATAGCGGAGTTTGTGTCCAAATGTCTCACTTGTTAGAGGGTGAAAACTGAACATCAAGTTCCAACAGGGTTGCTTCAGCCTTTAACAGTGCCCGAATGGAAATGGGAGAGAATAACTATGGATTTTGTGTCTGGTTTGCCATTGACTCAAAAGAAGCATGATGCTATTTGGGTGATTGTTGCTCGGTTGACAAAGACAGCTCATTTCCTTCCAATTAGAATGGATTATTCTCTTGAGAAGTTAGCTGAGCTGTATATTAGTCAGATAGTGAACATGCATGGAGTCCCAATTTCTTTAGTGTCGGATCAAGATCCCCGGTTTACTTCGAGGTTCTGGAAAAGTTTACATGGTGCTTTGGGTTCTCGATTGCATTTTAGCACTGCTTTTCATCCGCAGACAAATGGGCAGTCAGAGAGAGTGATACAAATTATCGAGGATATGTTGAGAAGCTGTGTCATTGATTTTTCTGGAAGTTGGGACAGATTTTTACCACTTGTGGAATTTTCTTGCAACAACAGTCATCAATCCAGTATTGGTATGGCACCATTTGAGGCATTGTATGGTAGAAGATGTAGAATGCCTTTATGTTGGAATGAACTTGGAGAAAGCAAATTAATTGGTCCTGATTTGGTTAAAGAGACTGAAGAGAAAGTGAAGATAATTCGAGATCGGTTAAAAGCAGCTTCAGACCGACAGAAGTCTTATTCAGATTTGAAGAGGAGAGACATTGAGTATAATGTGGGAGATAAAGTATTTTTGAAAGTGTCTCCTTGGAAAAAGATTTTGAGATTTGGTCGAAAAGGAAAGCTGAGTCCGCGTTTCATTGGACCATATGAAGTTTTAGAAAGAGTTGGACCAGTTGCTTATCATCTTGCTTTACCGCCTGAGTTGGATAGAATTCACAATGTCATCCATGTTTCTATGTTGCAGAGATACAGATCAGACCCATCTCATGTTTTACCAGTTGAATCTATTGAGCTGAGTTCGGATCTGACGTTTGAAGAAGAACCAGTTGCTATTTTGGCATATGGAATGAAAGAGTTGAGACATAAGAAAGTGCCAATTGTGAAGGTTCTTTGGAACAATCATGGTAGAGAAGAGTCAACTTGGGAGAATGAACAAGCGATGCAAGATCAATATCCTCAGTTGTTTCAAACTTGATATCAGGTAATTTCGAGGACGAAATTTCTTTTTAGAGGGGGAGAATTGTAACATCCCAAAGTGTGCCCTAGAAGTTTTGATTTAATGGTTGTTTTATTTGGATTATGTGTATATGTTAATTTATAAAGAAAAGAGAAAAGAAGTGAAGAGAGTATATATATTGTGTATATGAAAATATATACAACATATACACAAGTCAATGAGAAAGTCAAAGGAAGAGAGTAATTATTATTAATTGTGTTTAAGGATTTAATTAATTATAAGTGGGATTAGAGTTAGTGGAAGTGGAAGATGATATTTTGATTATTTTATATTAAATGCTTAGTTGAGAGGGTTTTAAGGAAAAGAGTTGACTTTGCTTTCTTTGCTTTTCTTTCTTTTCTTCTTCCTTCGTGGCTTTCTTTCATTTCTTCTCCTTCTCTTTTCCTTTCCTTTTGTTGTCCGGCCATCAAAGAAACAAGAGAGCAAGAGAGAGATTTGGTCTTCCAAGTTCAAGATTGAAGGAAGTTTTTAAGAGATCAAGTTGGAGATTTAAGAGTTTCTTCATCCTTGGTAAGTCCTTCTACTTGATTCTTTGATTTCTTTGGGTTTGTGAGTTGAAGTTGTGATGGATATGTGTTTGGTTTGATTGTGTTGTGTTAAGGGTATTTGGTTTAATTGATTTTGGATTTTTGAGGTTGGATTAAAGGAAAGAGTAAGTTTGTTGGTGAAGATAGTGTTGTGGTGGTGTTTAGGGTTTGTGATGATATTGATGATTTGTGGTTAATGTATATTTTGTCTTGTCTTGGTGTTTTTGCAAGTTTGAGATGGTTTTTGGATGTGTGTAGTTAAGTTTGTTTGAAGTGGATGTTGGTGGAAGAAGTGATTTGTTGGGTGTTCTGTTGTTTTGGCCGGAATCTGGGTTTTTGGCCTGACATGCCCACGAGCACGTCCAGGTCTTTAGGCGTGTCAATGGACTTGTGTGGCAGTAGGATTGACACGGCCACTAACACGCCCGTGTTATTGAACGTGTCATAGCTACTGTGTTGGTAAGGAATTGACACGGCCATGAACACGCCCATGTTGTTGGACGTGTCAATGTTTCTGTGAGACATAATGTATTACACGTTCAGTGACACGTCCGTAGTTCTGAGCGTGTCAAAACTTCTGTGTTGTAAGTTTAGAGCACGGTTAGGGACACGCCCGTGTTGGTGAGCGTGTCATGTATAGGGTTTGCCCTAGTTGGTTCTTAGTCTTATTATCTCATGTGTATTATTCCTTTTGGATTAGGTTGTGAAGAGTTTGAGTTGCCCTAATCCAAATATTGAAGGATTGTTGAAAGAGAAAGGTTGTAGATTGGTGTGAGTTGTTCCTAAGGTAAGTACAAACTACATTGTTGCATACACTCATATGATTTGATACTTAACATATTTGATTATACATATGCTAAGTAATTGATTACAGGGTTAAAACATTTGATGAATTATGAAAGGTATGTTAATGCAATTGGTTGTGTATACTTGAATGATGAATTGATATAATGTGATTTGAGATATAATGAGATATAAAACCAATGTGATTGGCTATTAATGCAATTGATATTTTATATTATCTTGATGAGAAATGAAGCCATGGTTGTTGGCTATGATGATGCTAATGAGATGATTGAGGCATGGTTGCCTATTTTGATTATGAGATATTAAGCCATGATTGTTGGCTATAATGATGAGAAAGAAATGTATAAAGATATAAATGAAAAGATTATGTGTCTAATGTGTCATTCAACCTTCAGAGTTATGGGTTTGGCGGCATGCCTATAAAGTACTGGATAGGTGAAAAGACCGGGTCGTAAGCCGATTCCAGTTGATAAATGTGAAATGTTAATTATAGTAACAGTCTAGCCGGGTTGAGGATTTCCTCGGGTTTATCCGGGTTGAGGTCTAAGAGACTGGGTCTGTTACAGGTAACAGTCTAGCCGGGTTGAGGATCTCCTCGAGTTTAGCGGGTTGAGGTCCAAGAGACTGGGTCTGTTACCCTATCCATGGATAGAGATATATATATTGCCTACGGGCTTGATCATTGTGATTATATACCAAAGCAGTAACTCTGAACTTTGAATAACATATTAGTGTCTTTTGGGCCAAGTCTGTCTTTGTTTTCAATATGATTTATGAATGATGAAATAAATGAATAATGAGATTCTTGAGAATTGTTTATATGTTTGAGATTATGACATTTGCATTTTATTAAAGTATAATATTATTATAGTTTGTACCACTAAGCCGTTGGCTTAGCGCGATTGTGATTCATCGCGCAGGTGACAGGGAAGAACCGGAGAGTTCCTCTAGACCTAGTAGAGTCTAGATTTTGAGACGTTGATAGTGGAGCTTAAAGATCAAGGACATGCTGCCAAACATGTATATATTTTATGTTTTGTAAAACTTGAGTTTTGATGTATAAGTATTTGTAAATAATTATTATATTTTCCGCTGCTTTTAAATAAACACTTTATCTTTTGTATTTATACTTTCTTGTAAATGTTTTAAATTTGTTCATGCTTTTAAAAAGGGGATGAGTCGTTTGTTTAGTAAACGGTGGCAACTCTATATTCAGTATACGTATATTACGATCATTTTAGCATGTTGTATACGTATACGGGGTATAGGGGTGTTACACCCACCAAAAGGTGGAAACGTATCCTTTTACATTAATGCGAAATCTCTAAATGATAAATTAAATTACATAATAAATATTGAGGCACCCACGAAGTAGAAATGTGCCTTTTACAATCTTAAAATCTAAATAAGCAATTAAATAAATCATTCAAGCATTAAAATCCAAAATAAAATACAATAAAACATCCATGGCACATATCAATAACCAGACCTACATTATATTAAACAATAACTATACAAATTAGGATTCCATTGATATAGATTAGGGTTTTTTTACAAAATTAGTGTTTAGGGTTTTTAAAAAGATAGAATTAGGGTTTTAAAGGATTAGGGTTTCGGTTACTGTCTTGGGTTGAGAAAACTAGGTTTAGGAATTTTAGGGTTTAAAAATTGATATCAGATCTTTAGTATTTATAAACTGATTTAGAGTTTAGTATTTAAAAAAAAAACTATCTTAGGGTTTTAATATTTGAAAACTATTTTAGGATTCTACATTTTGAGAAACTGTTTTATAGTTTTGCCATTGAAAACTGGTTGCTAGAATGTTTAGGGTTTTAAAAATTTATTTTGGTTGTGTGATGTTAAAACTGGTTTGAATCAAGTAGTTTTGAAAATAATTTAAAACAACTTAATGGACAATAAACACAGAAATCAATTAGCATCCAAATGAATCATGTTTTATTGGATAATACTTTAAGTGAGGTAATTGGAAGTTGTATAAAGATATAATGGCCACAAAGAATAATAAAAATAATAATAAAAAGGAATAATAAAACAATATAAATGAATTGTTGTATGTTTAAAATAAATTGGACAAAGAAGTTGCAAACCTCCATTGTTGGTTCTACCAATATTCAAGCTTGTAAAATCCTAGCTGAACGAGATGAAGATAGACGTATAGCACTGCCTTCTAGTTTCACGGTTGGGTGTTTCTCTTCACTATTTCTTCAAGCTGCTAGGGTTTTTGGCTTGCTGTGTTTTGTTTCTTGCTGTTGTTTCTTTTATTTATGTTTGTTGCCCTCCACTGTTGGTTCTTTATTGCCTGTATTTATAAGGAACTATTTGGTTAAACTTTGTAAGCCTGTATTAGTTTCCTAATTAAACTTGGTCATCTGAGGCATATCGACTTAAAGTAATTTGAATTAGCAATCAAATGTGACCATGTCGAACCAAATTTGAAGCCAAAATAAATCCTTGTTGAACTGGGGAAGGCCCAAATCAATATGGACCTTCCCATATCGATTTAGGGCTTCCGAAATCGATATGAGAGTCCCATATCAATTTAGAAAGGTCCCAAATCGATGTGGGACTATCCCATATCGATTTAGGGCTTCCCAAATTGATATGTGAGTCCCATACCTAATCAGACCTTACCAAACCTCCAAAATAGGTTTATTAGTGTTTTAAAGATTGAACCGTCATATTTTAGGCCTTAAAAATTGGGCCAATCAAATTTAAAAAAAAACTTAAAATAGGTTTAAGTCATTAAGAATGGACCAATAAGTACTTAGGCCATTTTAAATTAAGATCAAACTAGCTTAGGGCCAAAATCAAGAGTCTACAATTACTAACTATTTTTAGTTCAGTTGGTAAGTTTACCAATGGATTTAAGTTTTTATTAGTATATTGTCAAACATAACCTGAATTTTCTATTAATTACTTTTTATAATATGTATTATTTAAATTTGTTTTTATTTATTTTTTAATTTTATGAATGGTTAAGTTATTATGTATATTTGGTGAGATTAATATGTTTTTTAAACTATTATATTATTTTGTTTATTTTTTTAATTTTGATGAAATTTAGATAAATAAAAATATGTGTTTACTGGATTATGTTGAATGTAATTGTCGAAAATTATATTTGTTGGAAAATTTTAGGTGTGACTACTTTTTTTATTGTAAATTCAATTTAAGTTTAATGAATGTAATTGTTAAATTTTGTACTTGAGTTCGTTAAATTAACTGGACTTTGTATGTATTTAATTATTGAGATTTATTTTATTATGAAATGATACTTTTATTTGTATAGCTATTAAATTAATTTAATGTAATTAAGATAATTTTATATATGGTAAACATATTCAATATGTATAGCAATGATTTCATATTGAAACAAGAAATATAATATATTAACTTATACTAAGTTGCATGAAGCAAAATTATCATTAAATAAATATGCTAACAGCTTTAATATGCAATAATTAAAATAAGTTAATTAAAAATTAAAAATCATAAATGAAACAAATAAATTAATAAGATCTAGAAATTTGTAGAAATAAAGTAATTGCTAAAAAATTGAAATGATAAAGAGATATTTTTAAATATGCAATAATTAAAATAAGTTAATAAAAAATCATAAATAAAGCAAATAAATCATAAATTTGTAGAAATAATAAGCAATAATAAGTATATTTACATATGATAAATAAATCATATAAATACAATTAAAAAATTCCTAAAAATTAATAACATTTTCCAAATCCAATAAATTTATAAATTAAATTAAGTCAAACAAAAAATGGAATATGGTAAAAAACAAATAATATAATAAGTTCCAATAAATAAATAAATAAGGCAATTGATTTCTTAATAAAATGCATTTATAACAATAATAAATAAATCATATAAATACAATAAAATGTTTATTTATACATGTACTAAACTAGTAATTCACATCATTTGTAATTTACTTATTTTATTTGCTGCTGCATGATTAATATTTGAATTATTTGAGCTTATGTTTGACATATTGAAATTTGGGTGGTCTAAGGGTGGTATATTAGAAATATTTTTCATTTGTAGAGACGTTAAACTTTGAATAATTAGGTCTAGATATATATGAAATTCTGCTGAAATTTCTAGTTTGTTTAATTAGAATGTTGATTTAATAAAATATATTAATAAATATTTTTATTCATTTAATTCAAATATTAGCCTTAGTACTCGTTTGGTGCACTTCTCAAATTTTTGAGAGTGTACTGAATTGTTCATATTAGACAGTTTGAAAATAATATTATTTACAAATTAATTACCATATATATATATATATATTTGTAGAATCTATATCGTAAAAGCAAAAATGTTTTATAGTGCATATTGACTATCATAAAAATGTCAAATCTAATTGTTTATTTATGATATTTGGCATTGTGTACTCAGAAAAACTAAAGAGAAATGTTGCTGAATTTTTTACTAATATATATGATAATGTAAATAATATTATTTCTAAATGGTTAGGTTCTTATCCCTTTTTAGTATAGGTATCATAAGAAGAGATGTCATTAGGCTATTATAAAAATTAAGAAACTTAATTTAAATTTAACTAAATTAATTTAATTTTTTCAGGGTAAAAATGAGTTCAAATCGTACTTGGATGTGCACATGCTTCAATAGTGATCGCACTAATATGAGTTTTGTTTATGGTATAGAAGAATTTATCAAATTTGCATACAATCAAACTATAAATAGGCATATGATAATATTAGATGTCCTTGTGTAAAGTGTCATCCTCGAGAATTTTGGACCATTAATGAGGTTAGATTACATCTACTAAAATACAACTTTTGTATTGGACTATTATGTGTGGGATTAACATGGAGAACAATATTTCATCTTAGAACTAGTTGAACAATTTATATACCCATATCAACATATGGTTTATGATACTGTTGGTCCAAGTTTTTATAATTATACAACTACATCATATAATTTTGAGGCACCTAGTCCAGATTTCAGAGAGGTTTTAATGGAAAGGCATCCTAATCCAAAGACACAATAGTTTTATAACATTTTGGGACCATTAGATACAAAATTATAGTCTAGATGAAAAACTCATTCTTAACTATTGGCAGTGGCACATTCTTTGAATCTAAAATCTTGGTAGCACATGTTAGAAAGGGGATATAATAATTGGCTGCAATTTACTTAAAAAATTTTGCCAACTGATAACACAACGGTAGATAATTTTTATCATACAAAAAGATTGGTTCAGGGACTTAGATTACTAGTGAAAAAATTAGATTATTATAAAAATGATTGCATGATATATTGGGGTGATGATCGACACATGACTAATTATATTTTTTTTTTTACAAAATCCAGATACAAGAACAAAAGAGATGGAGGGAGACAAAATATTTCATTTAAACAAATGTATTATTTTGCACTAACTCCGAGGTTGCAATGTCTATTTGCTTTAGATGCCACAACTAAGCATATGTGATGGCATAATTTTTTGATTTCCATGGATGTGAAATAGAATTAAAAAATGTAGAATCAATAAATATAATCCATGAAGACCTACTAGGATCCATGCTTTTAATTAAATCTGTAACATCCGTAAATTTCAAATAATGTTAAATAATTAATTTGGAGGGTAGTAGTATGCTGGATAAGGGAAATATAAGTTGTATACATAATATATACATGATATACCCATAATGTATACTTCATATATGCATGAAATATACATTACATATATGTTACTGTGAGCGAAAATTTTTGCCCCCACATCCGGTGGAATGGTTCTTGCGACTTCGGCACTGTTTAGGCTCAGGGCCTTAGACAACACGAGCCTAAGCCCGGAGAAAATGTAGTCACCACCCGGACGGACTTGAAAAAAGAAAGGGGTGAATGACTCAATTTCTAAGGAATCTCCAACCCCCTAATGGGTTTGGAAATTTGGGTATTTGTGGGGAAGGTGAGAAATGGCCCAGTACCCCTACAACGTCCGGTTCATTAGAACCGGCCTCCTTTGCAGGTCTTAATATTATAAAATTCTTAAATATAACAATGTCATTCATACTACATGCAACAATTAAAATAAAACATCATTATATTAAAATAAAAGCAATGTCCAAACAAAATAAATAAATGGACACCCATCCGAGGATGGAAACATGTCCTTACATCGTCCATGTCTAAACTAAATAGGACACCCACCGAAAGGTGAAAAAATATCCTTTACATTGGTCCAAAATATAAAGAAAATTTAAATTTCATGAAAATTAATTAATGAGGTACCCAATAATGGAAAATACCTCTTGCAATTTTAATACCAAAATAAATAAATAAAGAAAATATCCATCCATGATAAATTAAATAAATTAAGCATTGAAAATAAATAAATCAACCATCAAAACATATAATAAACTACATAATCAAATCTAAAATTAAATAAAGCAATAAATATATAAGTTTAGGGTTTTAAAGAATTTAGGGTTTTTGGAACTTAGGGTTTTGGAACTTAGGGTTTTAGAAACTAGAGTTTTGTAATTAGGGAAATTAGGGTTTTTGAAACTAGGGTTTTGGAATTCAGGGTTTGGAATTAGGGTTTTAGGGTTTAACTTACTGCTTAAAAATAATTTTGGATTTGGAGAGATAAATTAAGGTTTTGAAAAAATAATAAATATTTTGGAGTTTAATAATGAAATGGTTTAAGCTTTTGGATAAAAATAGTTTAAGGTTTTGAGTTTGAATAAAATAATTTACTGTTCTTGAAGTTTTAGTAAAAAAAAATAGATTATGACAATTAATTTAAATCCTCAAAAGCTACTGGGTAGTTTTAAGTTTTTTGTAAAACATATAAGTGGAGTTACGAACACCAACTGATTAATGTATTAACTAAAGCAAACAATTAAAGTTTTTAAACAAAGATCAATTTACTGCATGTTCAAAGATCAAGTTACTGCACGTTCAAAGATCAAGTTATTGCATGTTCAAAGATCAAGTTACTGCATGTCTTATTAATCAAAGAAAATGAAGCTACTGTGAGCATGAATAATTTATGATTAAAGATCAAACCTCCATCGCTGGTTCCACCAAAAAATTGATTTCGGAATGAAGAATGTGAAGACAGTATGGACCCTGCCTTCTTCTTTGGTTATCTTGATATTTCTATTTGTTGTTTCTTTCATTCTAAAAAAAACTGCTGTTGTTCTTCTCTATTTGTTGCTCCTAATCCTCTTAATATTAATTGCCGACCCTCTTAATGTTAATTGTTACCCTGTTAAAGTCGAAAACATTATTGTTTATAAGCAAACCTCAGTCAGAATCCCTAGCCCTAATATTAATCCATACTTAAAACAAATTTTAATTCAATTTGAAAACTAATTTCAAAAAATAATTGAAACCATGTCGACCTGGGGCAACCAGATCGACATGGCCCAAAGCCATGTCAACCTGGGGCAACCAGGTCATCATGACCTTTGGCTCATGTCGTCCTAGGCATCCAGGTCGACATGGCCTTTGGCTCATGTCGACCTTAGGCATCAAGGTTGACATGAGCTAAGGCTCATATTACCTGGGCCCTCCTAACTTGAACTAGTTTTGCATTTTTTAATTTTTTGGACCGGACCATCTAAAAAAGACTTGGTTTAGGATTTTGTAGTTGAGTTTGTGACTTTTAAAATCGGACCAACTTATTAGAAGTTGTAAATCGAATCAAATTTATTTTGGCATCCTTTAATCAGGACCGTATCAAATTGGGGTCAAAATTAAAGGTCTACAGTTTGCTCCCTGCATGAGCGATCTGAGATTACAGCAAAAGAGAGTGAAAAGCAATGTGATTTTTGACTAATTTTTTATGAGGATGGGTATTTTGATTTGATTTGTGTACTTGGACCCGAGACTGAACTTGATTTGGGTACTTGGACTCGAGACTGAATTTGATTTGGGTACTTGGACCCGAGACTGGATTGGATTTGGGTACTTGGACCCGAGATTGGGTACTTACACCCGTGACTGAATTGGGTACTTGGATTCGAGACTGAGTACTTAGACCCAAGTCTGAATTGAATTTGGGTACTTAGACCCGAGACTGGATTGGATTTGGGTTCTTGGACCTATGATTGGGTACTTGGACCTATGATTGGGTACTTGGAGCTGAGACTGAATTGAATTTAGGTGCTTGGACCCGAGACTGGATACTTGGACTAGTGACTAAATTGAATTTGGGTGCTTGGACCCAAGACTGGATACTTGGACCCATGACTGAATTGGGTACTTGGACCTAAGACTAAATTGGATTTGGGTACTTGGACTCGAGATTGGGTACTTACACCCATGATTGAATTAGGTACTTGGACCCGAGACTGAATTAAATTTGGGTACTTGGACCCCGAACTGGATTGGATTTGGGCACTTAGACCCGTGACTGGGTACTTGGACCCAAGACTGAAGTGAATTTGGGTGCTTGGACCCGAGATTCAATTGAATTTGGGTACTTGGACCTGAGATTGGGTACTTGGACCCGAATTGGATTGGATTTGGCTGCTTGAACCCGAGACTGGATTGAATTTGGGTACTTGGACCCGAAACTTGATTGGATTTGGGTACTTGGACCTGTGATTGGGTAATTTGGATTCTGGACCAAAGCTAAATTCTGAACTTAAGGATAATTTGAGTTCTAGACCAGAGCTAAGTTCTAGACTTAAGATGGAATTTAGGTTCTGGACCTAAGCTAAGTTCTTGACTTAATGATAATTTGGGTTCTGGACCTGAGCTAAGTTCTGGACTTAAGGGTAATTTGGATTCTAGAACAGAGCTAAGTTCTGGACTTAAGAGGGAATTTAGGTTCCGGACCTAAGCTAAGTTCTTGACTTAAGAGAAATTCAGGTTCTGAACCAAAATATTTGAAAGTGAGTTTGAAAATATTTCGTATATGTATAAACTCAAAAATTAAAATGGAGAATCTTTGCCCCTGTGTAGGCTCAAACCAAAGATTTTTCTATGAGGGCTCTAATTGATATTTGTATTTTGTCTTGTTCCTTTCATAAACATGTACTTTTTCTTTTATAAAATGACTGGAGCTTACTCAAGCAATAGGCTTTCCATGCCCCCCTTGATTCAATATCTTCTTTTGATTCTTTACTTCACAGGGTGTTTGTTGTTCACTTTGACAAAGAATAGACAATACAAGACAAGAAAGTGTGATGTGATATGCTCATGTATGCATGAATAATACTTATGATGGTTCCATCGACTCACAGACTGAGGTTATCAGCTGAAATGTTCTCACGAATTTCTTTCAGATGCCCATTCAGGTCTTGCACTGGAATGACAAGAGGCTTCGCTTTTATGGCTTTTATCTTTGAGATATTAAAAACATGAATAATGGAGGCCCCAAGCAGTAGAAATACATCCATTTCAAATTATGATTCAGTATGTCAATTGATAGCTTCATGACCTTGCCAGTAATCATTTCCTTTGCCCAATGTGTCCTTTGAGGATCGATAGTTCAACATACTCCCCTTAACTTGAAGGCTTTGTGTATATATATATATATATTTTTTTTTCAATTTTCAATTTTGAATTTTGATTTTGAAATCAAATGTTGGCTTTGCCAAATTAATGTCAATTTACCTCAGGACTTGATTTTTCAAATTAACATATCTATAACATGACAATCCTAGTTACTGACTAAACTCGGAAATCATTTCTATTTAAGCAAGAATTATTGCACTTCAGATAGGCACATACACATTACTTGGCCAAAAGTCTCATTTGAGTTTGAATATTGTCTATCTCATATGCATGCTTATCCAAACTATCTCCACTAATAGACTCTACCTACCAAGAGAGATCAACATGTCTTTGATAGGCTTGAAATGGGGTCTATAAGGGACACGGGTTAAATGAAAGCCATTTTGAGATTGGAACTGGTGTGACACAAAGGAAAACCTTCACACTTCAAACTGCTTGTTGGAACTTTAGACAGTTGGGAGCAATCTTGCTATACTCCAAATTCCTTTTATCTTCTTGGCATTAATCTGGATCTTGATTAGGACAGTCTTTTCCCTTGCAAAAAGTTTGGTACCCAAATTCGTTTCTTTTCTTCTTCTCCCTTTTCTTTCTTTTTATTTTTCTTACTCTTCTCTTTCTTTGAGCATTTTATCATTTTGTCCTTCTTCCTTATAGGACTGTCAAGTATAGGACTTTCAAAAACAGGGTGACCTTTCTCCTTTTTATTCAATTTTGATTGAATCTTTGGTTGGGTTGGACCAATTCGAGTCAAACTATCTTAATAAACCAAATGGAAGCCTTTTGTTGTCTTTGGTAAAAGATAACTCAGTTGGCCTTCTGAACCACCTTTTTAGGTTTTTTCTTTTTTTTTTCTTTTCTTTTTTTATATTTTTTCTTTTCTTTTTTTTTCTTATCCTTTTCTTTTCTTTTCTTTTTGTTTTTTTTTTGTTATAGCTCTTAAAGAGTTGTCTTGTTTGTACCAAATTAGGTTTCTAATAATGGATGAGTGGAGTGACATAAATCTTCTTTATCAGGGATAAATTATTTGTTACTCTGATGTTATCTTGATAGATTGGAGATATTAGGTGAACTTCAAATACCCTTATGGTCTTGAGAACTTCAAATACCCTTATGGTCTTGAGAACTTCAACTACCCTTATGATCTTAAGAACTTCAACTATCTTCATGGTCTTGACTATTCTTTCCTTTCTTTGATCTTCTTGCCTCTTCATCTTAGTGATCATAAGACTTGTCAAAAGTATCACAACAGCTCAGGGTAGGTTGTTGGGCTTATAAGTCAATGAAAAGAAAGCTAAAAATTTTATGAAGGCTTAAAGGGACAACTAGGGATTGATATTTAATAGGGTGGATACTAGTTGTTGGCTCGTCAAACAATGCCTAGATCATCTCTCTCTTAAAATAAGCAGAGTTCAATTTAATCTTGAAAGTCTGTCAAAGCATGTTCTAAGACTGACTAGGACCTAGACAAAGGTAATTATGCAGGAGCCCTCTCTAAGTAAGCATACCCAACTCAATGCTATAGAATAATTCCCTCATCTAGTAAAGTCATTCAAATCATGATGCCTAGATACATTAATGTATGAACATCAAGCTAGATTCATCATTGGTTGAGCACCAAAATGAACAAACACCAATAAAATTTTAATGAAAGTAATTTATTCAAACAACTTTAAATTTGAAAAACACGATTGTTCCATAAAATACCAAATAAAGAAAATAAGAAAAACAAACAAGCCAAGGGAAGTTTGTTGAGTTAAGTTTCTTCTCATTTCACATCTTCATTATTCCCATCTTGAAAGGATGATAAGACAAGATCTTCCTCCAATCCTCCTCCTACCATGAAAGTTGCTGGTGGTGGCACTTTGTTGAACCTTGGCAAAGGATTATCTTTTGTGCTGGTCTTATCAGGCTCAGGCAGCTTACCACTGTCAATTAAATTTTGGATCTCATGTTTTAGTCATAAGCATTTGTCTGTCTCATGTCCTTGTGTCTGATGAAACTCACAAAAGGCTTTAGTATTAAATGTTGGGGGTAAAGGATTCGGCAAAGGTCGAGGAGCCAATGGCTGTAATAGTTTCTTCTTTTGTAGCTTGTTGAAAACCCAAGACAATGGCTTTCCTAATTCTAAAAACTACCTCATTCCTCCTTGACTAGTGGCGTTAACATCAGATTCCTTTTGTTTACTTTGATTGCTAGGCTGATAATTTCCTTTCTCATTCCTTCTTGCCGAAAAGCGGTTCTTCTCCCTTTCCCACTCTTCAATTTGTAGACCAGCTTGGAGAAGATCTTTGAAATCTCTTATAAGGGTGTTAGACATCCTTTCACAGAGATTGGGCAGGATGCCTCTCACTATCATCCTTATTTGATCAGACTCATCAGGCCTCTTCTTGAGCAGTGCAGCCTTATTTCTCCATCTTTTCAAATAGTCCACAAAATTCTCATTTGGTTTTTGCCTAATTGTTTCCACCTCCATCAAGGTTACTTCCAGCTCAAAATTGTACCCATATTGCTGAATGAAAGCCTTATACAACATGTCCCAATCTTTTTGAGTACTTTTCTCTAAGGTGTTGAACCAATTTTGGACAACAGGGTCCAATGAGAGCATGAAATATCTTAGAGTTTGGGCCTTAGTAGCTCTAGCAGACTGCATAACAGTGATGTACTGCTTTATATGGAGATGGGAGTTTCTAGTACCATTGTACCTAGCGAAGGAAGGCATCTTGAACTTATAAGGGACCTCCTCATCTTGTTCAAATAGTTTATCAATCTCGGACATCTCTTTGGTTTTCAGCTTCTTCTCAAATTTCTTTTCTAAATTAGCAATCATCTTCTAAATATCAGATGTCTCGGTCTTTTTAATAGTTGTCTTCTCAACAACCTTCGGCTCCTTTTTGTCTTGAGGATCTTGGAAGTATTGAGCCCAATCATCATCATCAATGATCACCTTATCATCATCAAAAGCCACTTCACCAACTTTAGCTTTCCCCTCGTCTTTCTTAGTGCTAGCAGATGCTTCGGCATTGTTTCCTAAAATTGCAGCTAATTGGTTCTTCATAGTTTCAGCCAGGGCCTCTTTTGTTTCTTCCATCTTGGCATTGATGGCATCATCCACCATTCTTTGAATTTGTTCTGGCTTCATTACTTTTGGTGAGCATGTGATTGAGTCGTTGATAGATTCTTCATCTCCGACGTAGGTCGGATTGTTGTAAGCTTTTAAACTATTGTAATCCAGGGCTGTGAGCAAGAGAGGATCAATGATATGAGATGCGATGTATGTATGCATGTACGCACAAATAATAAACAAACAAGGATAAATAGGATGTTCCTGCCCACCTTATAACTTCCACACACGGATGGTGAGTCTCTTTTCCTAGGTATATGGTTAACAAAATACCAACATGGTATCTTATTTTTGAATATTTTCCTCGGACTTTTCAACTAATAGTTATATTTTCAAAAATGGAAATCAGTTCATGATAATTCTCATTAATTAGGTTTTAAACCATTCAACCAACTAAAGTAGCTTTTATGCTATATTGGATTGAAACTATAAATAGATTTCTCACTTGAAAAAGTAAATAAAGATTCATGCAAAAAACAAGCCCATGATTAATAACTCTTAGTGTAAACTAGGCTCACAATTGATTTTTGGTATTTCCATAATTGACCTAAATAACTTGCAAGCTCTTTGTAAGAAAAGGTTGGATGAAAATAATTTTATTTCTAAGCCCATTGTAAAAAGATTTTAGAAAAAATGGATTTTGGACTTTCTATTTAAGTCATGAGAAAAGAATTTTTTGATTTATTTTTAGAAAACATTTTATGTCCAAAGACCATCTTGAAAAGTTTTGAAAATGGCTTTGGTCTTTTTGACTTTAAAGAAAAATTTATTTGAGCTCACAATGTACTTGGGTCATATTAGAAAAAGAAAAAACCAAATAAACCATGATTTAAGCTAAGATAAATTAACCATAGTCAAACAATAAGCATTTGGGGTAAAACCTAAGGAAAGTAACTAGGCCAATTACATGAGCTTTAGTCTTTGGGTTAAAAGGCTTAGGTTCCCATAGCAAGTATATACCAAATGGTACAAGGCTATGAGTGGTTATGTCATGCTCGATCTTCATACCTTGAGTGAAAGTATGGTATCCCCTACATAACACAACACGGGTAACACGAGCATCCTAACTCACGCACACGATGCAATCTAATATGATGCAATGGATAATATCATGATAAGAAAGAATAAAATAATATAAAGACCAACAAAATCAACTTCTCTCATCCCCAGTGGAGTCGCCACTATGAGAGGGGATTTTTGCCCCCACTCCCAGTGGAATGGTTCTTGTGACTTTGGCACTGTTTAGGCTCAGGGCCTTAGAGAACACGAGCCTAAGCCTGGAGAAAATGGATTCGCCACCCGGACGGGCTGGGAAAAAGAAAGGGGTGGATTACTCGATTTCTAAGGAATCCCCAACCCCCTAATGGGTTTAAAAAATTAGGTACGTGTGGGAAAGGTGTGAAATGACCCAGCACCCCCACAACGCCTGGTTCATTAGAACCGGCCTACTTTGCAAGTCTTAATATTATAAAAATTCTTAAATATAACAATATCATCCATACTACATGCAACAATTAAAATAAAGCATCATTATATTAAAATCAAAGCAATGTCCAAACAAAATAAAAAAATGAATACCCATCCGAGGATGGAAATATGTCCTTACATCCTCCATGTCTAAACTAAATAGGACACCAACCGAAAGGTGGAAACATGTCCTTTACATTGGTCCAAAATATAAATACAATTTAAATTACATGAAAATTAATTAATGAGGTATCCAATAATAGAATCATACCTCTTACAATTTTAATACCAAAATAAATAAATAAAGAAAATATCCATACATGATAAATTAAATAAATCAAGCATTGAAATTAAATAAATCAACCATCAAAACATATAATAAACTACATAATCAAATCTAAAATTAAATAAAGCAATAAATATATAAGTTTAGGGTTTTAAAGAATTTAGGGTTTTTGGAACTTAGGGTTTTGGAATTTAGGGTTTTAGAAACTAGAGTTTTGTAATTAGGGAAATTAGGGTTTTTGAAACTAGGGTTTTGGAATTCAGGGTCTAGAATTAGGGTTTTAGGGTTTAACTTACTGCCTAAAAAAATAATTTTGGATTTGGAGAGATAAATTAAGGTTTTGGAAAAATAATCAATATTTTGGAGTTTAATAATGAAATGGTTTAAGCTTTTGGATAAAAATAGTTTAAGGTTTTGAGTTTCAATAAAATAATTTACGGTTCTTGAAGTTTTAGTAAAAAAATAGATTCTGATAATTAATTTAAATCCTCGAAAGCTACTGGGTAGTTTTAAGTTTTTTGTAAAACATGTAAGTGGAGTTACGAACACCAACTGATTAATGTATTAACTAAAGCAAATAATTAAAGTTTTTAAACAAAGATCAATTTACTGCATGTTCAAAGATCAAGTTACTGCACGTTCAATGATCAAGTTATTGCATGTTCAAAGATCAAGTTACTGCATGTTCTTATTAATCAAAGAAGATGAAGCTACTGTGAGCATGAATAATTTATGATTAAAGATCAAACCTCCGTCGCTGGTTCCACCAAAAAATTGATTTCTGGATGAAGAATATGAAGACAGTATGGACCCTGCCTTCTTCTTTGGTTATCTTAATATTTCTGTTTATTGTTTCTTTTGTTCTAAAAAAAACTGCTGTTGTTCTTCTCAATTTGTTGCTCCTATTCCTCTTAATGTTAATTGTTGACCCTCTTAATGTTAATTGCCACCCTGTTAAAGTCTAAAACGTTATTATTTATAGTCAAACCTCACTCGGAATCCCTAACCCTAATATTAATCCATCCTTAAAACAAATTTTAATTCAATTCGAAAACTAATTTTAAAAAACAATTGAAACCATGTCGACCTGGGGCAACCAGATCGACATGGACCAAAGCCATGTTGACCAGGGGCAACCAGGTCGACAAGGCCTTTGGCTCATGTCGACCAGGGCATCCAGGTCGACATGGCCTTTGGCTTATGTTGACCTTGGCCATCCAGGTCAATATGAGCCAAGGCGCATATCACCTGGGCCCTCCTAACTTGAACTAGTTTCGCATTTTTCAATTTTTTGGACCGGACCGTCTAAAAAAGACTTGCTTTAGGATTTTATAGTTGAGTTTGTGACTTTTAAAATCGGATCGACTTATTAGAAGATGTAAATCGAATCGAATTTATTTTGACATCCTTTAATCAGGACCGTATCAAACTGGGGTCAAAATTAAGGGTCTACAGTTATATATACATATGTATAAAAAATACATAACATATAAACAAAATATAAAGAAAATATAAATGTATATACATAATTATGGATGGGAGAAAATAATTAAAAGAAAAGAAAATCAAAGAAGAAGAAAAATATGTGGATGAGATTTAAGTGGAAATAATAAATAAATTAATTAATTAATTAATATATATGTATGAAAATGAAGAGAGAAATTAAAAAGCTTGTATCTTCTTCTTCCTTATCCCATGGAGGCTGTAATTTTTGAGGAAGAATGAGAGGGATTTAATCATTTAAACACCAAATTTTATGGAGATTTCAAAGAATTTAAGGTGATTTTGAAGATTAATCAATAATTAGGTAAGTATTTTCTAAGTTTAAGTAGTTTTCTTTGAGTTTTATGAATATGTGTGATTTGAAGTTTTGATAAGAGTATTTTTAATTATTGAAATGGGTTGTCTTGAAGTTGTTTTGGTATGTATATGATGATTTTATGGTTGGAAGTTGTATATAAATTGATTTTTGTGAAATTGGGGTTATGGGTAGATTATGTTCATTTAGGGTTTTTGAAGGAGGTATTTATAATTATGGTAATGCATTGTTTTGATGTTATAATTGATGTATTATTGATGATTCTATGGTTAGATGATGGAAATGATTATGGTTAGTTGAAGTTTGAGAAAAGTAGTAAGTGATGGAAATAAGGGTAAAATTGTGTAATAATGGTAAATCATAGAAATTAAGTATGAAAATGATTTCAAATGAATAATTGAGCTTATTATATGGCTTATGTGTGTTTAGGCCAAATTGATAGAAGTGGTGAAGGTTAGGGCTTTGGTGAAAGTAAGAGGTGGAGAGAGAATTGGATTGATTTTGGAGCAAGGAAAAGGTTAGTACATACTTTACTAATATTTGATTTGAATGTTTATGCTTGGCATATTCTATTTTGGCATACTTTAAAGGATGTCGATGATCCTTTAAAGTAACATTATGTGTAAAAGTGTGTGTAGTTATGAATGTGATAGGACAAATGAATATGTTATAAGCAAAGTGATGAAAAGAATATGTAAAATAAACTATTATATGGAATGTAATAATATATGCAAATGGGTCACATTGTGAATGTGATCTATGATTGCATAATGTGATGGGGAATAATGTACAATGTGATAATGATATGTGAAAATTGTGAAAGTAATGATAAATTAGGAATGGTAATGGAAAATAAGGGAAAAAGGTAATAAGAAGTGGAAAGTGGGTATATGCGATAATATAAGAAAATGAGTCACATTGTGAGTGTGACTCATGGTTAAGTTGAGTGATTGATAAATAATAAGGGAAAATATGAAAAAACAATAATTAAAAGGAATAAAAATGGAAAAAAAAAGATGAGATTTGGCATATGGCTATGTAATATAGATATTCACATAACCTATGCAATGTCTCATGGTTATGTGATAAGTGTCATGCCCAATGTAAATAGATGATAGTACATGATATGCATGAGGTATATTGAGACTTTGCAATATAATGTACATTATGGGCATAATTGTGCAATGTGATAAAATGTATAGAAATGAGTTATACCGTAAATGTGACTCATAGTTATGTAATATGTTTTAATGTGTTATGTGGAATGATTATGAAAGGTTGGTGTTGGTATAGTCTAGTCGGCTTGCCAATGGTATGTCAAGTTTGTAATATCTAAAATTTTTAAAAAATTTTAATTTTTAAAACTTTAATAAAATAAATTAAAATTTAATTGAATAAATTAAATAAATGATTTTAAATAAAAAATAAAGGATTTTTAAATGCAAAAGTGAAATATATATATGTAATATATATACAAAATATATAAAACATATACAAAGTCAAATTTTTAAAAAGTAAAAAAAGTTCAATGGCATTTTTGTGAATAAACTTTGAAAATTTAAAATTATTTAAATTATTCAAAAATAATCTATTTTTGAATGGAAGATGTATTTTTGGATTTTTAATTAATTAATTAATTAACTAATTGATTAATTATTAAATCAATAAAATAATATATATATGGATATAAATAAAGGTGGAAAGAAAGAGAAATTAATTTATTTTTTTCATCATCTTCTTCTTCTCACAAGGCCGAACCTCCATGGATGGTGATCTCAAGATTTTTCTTCATCCATACTCCACAAATTGAATGATTTCAAGTGTTCAAAGTGAATTTTTGGTGATTTTCACTAAAATTAGTAAGTTTCCAACTTCTTTCTTTGGATTTCATGGAAATTGTGATTATGTGTGTTTTAGGTTTTTGAAGTTCTAAGATTTAATTGTCTATTTGGGTATGGATGAAATTATTTTAAGTGATTAACAATGATTTTAAGGCTGGATTAAAGAAATGGTTGAGTTTGGGTAAGGATTGGTGAAGAGAGAGAGTTTAGGGTTATGTAACTTTTGGACTTTTGAATTCATGGATTTTAATTGTAAAAATTGATTCCAAATGAGTTGTTCAAATATTGGATTTGGTTGAGTTTGATTAGAGTTTGAGAATGGAAGTGGTGATTTAGGGTTTTGGAAAAGTGATTTTTTCAAAGTTGTTGAATTGTTTGATTTTATTGGTTAAGGCATGTTCTTTAGTAATAAAAAGATGAATATAAGCTTGAAATGATAAATGGATTGAGTTGGTCATAAGTATGTGTTTTTATAATGTAATTAGTTTAAACATGTTAAAATACATTTTTAATAATATAAATAAACTTAAAATACCAAATTGAATAATCTAGTATGGTATTCCAAAGTTAAAGTGAGGTGAGCCTTAACTTTGGAATTTTTGTTTGAATGATGTTTAATTATGATTTAATATTGGAAATGCCTTAGAATGTGATACTAGATGATTATTTATGATCACATTTGGTATAGGCATTGAGGAGAATTGATTTGCCCAATTCAAGTATTGAAGGGCAAGTTGGAAGAGAAGGTTGAAGGTAGTGTTTAAGCTTGCTTTTGGTTATTTTTAGAGGTAAGTACAAACTTTGGATGAATTAGACATGTTTACATTACATTGGGCTAAACACATTTTGAAATGGGAAATGTGTTAAGCAACTTGATGTTTTGATTATTTTATGAATGATATGCTATGACATATGTAATGTCATATATGCATTAAATGTATTGTGAAAAGCCATTATTAATGGATAAATTGTGTAAAGTGTGAAATATGTGTATTATGTGAAAATGACCCAAAGTGTTTGGATAATTTCATTTGTTGTGTATGCATTAAGGGCATTATTAAGAAGCCACTGTTAATAGCTAAAGTGCATAAAATGTTATTCATATATGAATTATGTGAAAATACCTAAAATAATTGGGCAATGTAATGTAAATGTAAAATGTGGTACATTATGATTATATGTTGATATATGATGATATGAAGTGAGATGACATTGAAATAAATGAGAAAATAAGGTAATGTACCTAATTGATAATAAGAAAAGAGGCAATGTGCCTAATGAATTATGAAAAAATGAGAAAGAGATTGATAATGAAATATATGTAATAATTGTGTGACTAGTATGTTATTCAATTTTTAAAGTTTTGTGTTTGGCGGCATGCCTATGAGATTATAATCATTATTTGCCTTCAGGAATAGCTTTTGAGCAATTATTTGATTTGCCTTCGGGCTAGACACTGGGTGTCAATTGCCTTTGGGCTAGATGCTGGGCATCACTATGACTTACCTTCGACTAGACGTTGGACATCACTTGCCTTCAGGCTAGACATTGGGTGTCAATATAGACTAAAATAGTAACTCTGAGATTTTAATAATATATTAGATTATTTGAGCCCATGTTTGTGTTTGTTATATGTGAAATGTAAAAAGATTGAAAAAGATGTTTAAAATGAAATGATATGACATATGATGTCATGATATACATAAGCATTGTACATTGGCATTATTTTACAGTTTTATTTCTATCAAAGTTTGTACTGCTAGACTTTTGGCTTAGAGTAATTGTAATTCATTACGCAGGTGACAAGAGAGATCCAGTAGAGCCGGAGAGTTCATCTAGACCGGGTCGGGTCTAGATTTGAGATTTTCAGTGTAGAGTTAATTTTTGGGCATCCAGATTGGAAACACTACCAGCATGTATATGTTTTTATTATATTTTTATATTTCATATATTATATTATATTATGTTTTGATGTATATATATTGTAAATTATAAAGAATGTGCTGAAAAACTTTATAATGTGGGTTGCTATGTATTTTAAAAAATTATATATACGTATATGTATAAATGTGTTGTGAAATTTGGAGAAATTGAGGAGTATGGGTGAAATGGTGATTCGATAACATTTGGGAGTGTTATCTTATGCATGTTGTGGTTTTGTTTAATTTGGAAAGTCCAAATTACAGATAAAACTCTAACAAATTTTTTTCAGAGATTTTTTATGGAAAATGCTTAATTTAGAACCTATGATTTCTAATAATATTTTATTTGTTATTTAAATATACATTTAAAAGTATTTAAGATTATAAATCAGAAAAGTGAAATTTTTTTTATTAAATTGGATTGTGACATTTTTGTACCGTGTATGCATATTTTACATATACTGGGTATATGTATTGTACGTATATAGTATAAGGGTGTTACAGAGTTGTTTGATATTATGCCTTTGGGTGAGACACATTGGTGTCGAAAGGAGGTGGCCTTCCGGTGATTTATGTAAAACTTGTCTCTAATGTCAAGAGAGGGCAGCCTACAGGTGATTTATGTGATACTTACCCTTAGTGTCAATAGAGGGTGGCCTATGGGTGATTTCTGTGACAGTTGACCTTGGTGTCGATATAGGTGGCCTACGGGTGATTATGAATTTAAATAACATGTTTTAAATGTTTATTATTATAGAATTATGTGCCACTATGCTTTCGAGCTTAGCGCGGTTGAATGTATCGCGCAGGTAATGAAAGTGAAAAGCATTAGTTTCAGAACTATCTTTAAAGGTAGAGTTTTGCCACGAGACCAGCATAATTGGTGTTTCATAATGCATGTCATGAAAAGGAATTTTTTTTCAAGTACTTTATGAATATGTTCATAATAATAATTTTGTATATATGTATACCTGATTATGGTATTATAGTTTGATAAATGTAGTTAAGTTATGTTATATATAATATGTGAAATATTTGATGAGGTTGAATGAAGCACTGGAGTTATTGAGTTTTTTGGGATAATGAAATGGTTAAAATTATTTGGGAGTGTATATTTTTATCCAGGTTGAGTAAATTGATTTTTGAGAATATCCGTATTACAGATAAAACTCTGGCAAATTTTTCGTAGAGATTTTTTTTATATAAAATATCTATTTTGGTACTTGAAATAAATCATTAAAGAATAATATTATTTACTATTTTAAATACATTTAAAGTTTTTATGTAATTATTCTGGAAATATGAAAGTTTTTATTAAAGATGAAATTGTGGCATTCATATATTCTATATGCATATTTTACATATACTGGATGTATGTACTATACGTATATGGGTATAAGGGTGTTACAAAATCGAAAGAAGGGTTAACTTATCTTACCTCTTGTAGCAAAGTTTAATCTTTTCTTCTCAGCAAATGAACAAATCACTAGGTGCTGCAAGACACGAACACCATCAATTAATATCCACATAAACAAATTGAAAAACAAAATAGGCAGTTGTGTGCTAGCACTTGATTTTGAAGACTCTCTTCAAAACTATATGAGTTTCTCTTTCAAAGTTTTCTCTCAGAAACATCAAATCATCCAACTAATGGGAATATAACATATTTATAGACTTATTAGGCGAATTTGTTAGGATTTTTAAAATCCTAACCCTATTTAAATTTTTTTTATTAATTATTCTTAATAATTAATAATATATCTAATATATATAATTCGAAAATCTCCTAAATCTGTTCGAAAATAGAATACATATATATGCATTTATAACACCATTAAGTTTCCTAAACCATTAAGGAAAATTATTATGCATCTTTAACAATTATATAATTATACAATTATATATATATCATTACGAAAATAAAGTATTTTAATTTTATAACATTTCTAAGAATGCATTTAAAAGAACTCAGATTAATAATACCTACTTTAATTTATTCTAGTTGTGCGACTCTGTAAGTTCACTTAATATTGGCAATAGGCTTAAACAATTATTTTAAACCCATAAATCATAAGCGGCTTCTAGCCAGACATTATAACTACCCAAATTAAGTGAATATTGGAGATCCATCTAACCTTCATTAACAATTAGATATTAAGCCAATTTGTTACACGATATCTTAAATCAAGCATAAGGCATGGAATATGTCATCCTTATATTGATAAATAAAAAAATTTCTTAATTTCAAAGTAGACTGGCTAAACAAATAATAGTAATAACTCTTATTTATTTATTTAAGTATAGCCATGTATATTTCTTAGTCTTACTTATCAAGAGGCCTAGAGATATCTCTCTCAAGAAATAAGAGGAACAAATCTCATCTAGATCATCTATGTCTCTCTACTTGACTCATTGAATATACAATAATAATCCTTATTAAATATGTTTAAAGATAAAATGAAATTATGTTAAAAACCAAAACTCCTCAAATAGGGAATTATAATGATTTCAAGTCAAATTACTACTTCACACTATTGTGATGAAAATCACTTACCGACATTAATCCATGTAGCATTCTTATTTTAGGTCTATATAGTACAATATTCTCTAAAATTTACTTATGTTTTGACTTAATATCTCATATTCATGATCAATAAAATATGATCATCAATCAAACTACATACTAATCTTTATTCATTATTATTCCATCAATATTGATTAACTAGGGATAATTTAAAATAGAATTCATATTACTTTAAGGTTTTACTACCAAGTCACATACTTAATGATATAAAGTTGAATTATCTATTCATGAAACTTTAATCATATTAAAATAATAAACACGCACCTGATAATAAAATTTCTCATTTATTTTATTGAATAATAATAATATGCATACGTCTCATTGGCCTAGGACACAACACTAACAATTATGAGCATGAACAAGAAGATGGAACAATTTGTCAAAAACATCTAAGCATATACCATTTTATTTTATTGCTTGGAAGCATTTTAATAAAAAATATGTTGAGTTTGATTTTAAAATTAGAAATGTTTGACTGGGATTTTTTATAGATGATTTTCAACTATTTGATCAAATGAGATAACAATATTAATGTTGGCTAATTATAATCACTCATAATTTTCCATTATGGATATTTATGAAAGAGAATTTTTTTTATTTTTAATTGTAATTGTTCTGAGACTAAACAATCCTAAGCACAATATAGATGTATATCTCTAACCTCTAATTACAGACTTACTAATGTTGTGGAAAAAGGATGTGTAGCTTTACGATATATTAATGATGCAAAATTTCAATTTGAGAGCTACCCTGATTGACGCAAGCATGGGCATGCAAGCGTATGAAAAGAAACTTTGAAGACCCAAAACTAAATATAACTTTGGATTTAAGGGCTGGAATGTTGATTATGGAAGCATTAGAGGTGAAAGAATTTAAAAGGAACATCTTTTGTAATTTCTAGATTAAGGCAGATTTGACCTTTAAAGTTTATTTAAGAATTTAAAGATCTTAGAGTTTTAGAATGAGAAATAATTATTCATGAATTTTTTAGAAGACATCTCAATCTTTCTAGAATGGGCTTATTTGTATAGATCTAAGTTCATTTGGGCCTCCAAACATCTATGCAAATTTAGAACCATGGAATTAGATCATATTAGTATTTTCTATCCAAACCAGTTTACTTCAAAAGGGCATAACTTGAGCTTCTAAAGTCCAATTCCATAGCTACAATTCCTATGAAGATCTCAAGCCTAGATTCAAAATTTATCATATAGATAATTGGCTTCTAAGTTTTTATATGAATTTTATATCATTTCCTTATTTTGTTAGGATTTGTCTTTCCTTCTATGATTAGGATTAGGGTTAAGTTTTATAACCTATAAATACTTCTTATTTTTGGAATGTAATCATTTTTTTATTGGCTAATTGATTAATAAAACATTTAGAACTTTTGTTCTTGGAAGATGTGAGCCAAACCCTTGGCATAATTACTTTATTTTTTATCTTAGGTAATCAAGTTGAATAGAACTAACATTTGCATCAAGTTATATTTTGCAGGAAGATAAATTTTTGAAGAAACCTTGAAAGGTATGATCAGAACACACCAAAGACTGACCAGACTTTTGATATCAACATAAGTAACATTTACACAGAAAGTTTTATGGTGGAAAGTACTCCCAAAATCTCACCATACCACCAATAGTCCACTCGGACCATGGAAAAGTCTGACCACACCATTAATTGTGATAAATAAAGATTCACACAAAAAGTTTCACAGTCAAGAGTACTCCCATTTTCTTAAAGTATAGAAAAGTCCTGTTGGACCATTAAGAATGCCAACCGAACCTTTGAAATAGAAATTGTCCAAAACTTCCAGTAAAGTTCACGGCTAAGGTATACCCAAAAATTGAACATACCATTATCATTCCTACCGAACCTGATGCAAGTCTCACCAAAATATTTAAATATTCTTCAAATCTAAAGTCGTTATATCTCCACTCAATTGGTGAAAGCCACGTGTACCAACTGTTAAAGGAGCATTAGCCAGTTTTTCAAATAGTATGACCGATCCTTGAGTATTCCGATCGACCTTATTAAAGTACAGCTGGACTAGGGCTAGTCCAACCATGAAAATGCTTTGAACAATAATTTAGTGGGAGACAAGAATCAAGCATGTTGGTTCTTACCCCAAAGGGCTAGTTCAAGACTTGAAGGCTATAAATACCTCAAGAAACTTCATTTTGTGTAAGATTGTGATTCTTATAGCCAAGTTTAACATTTTTCATTTCCTTGCATCAAAATTTATACTTGTATTCAAATTGAGTGTTAGGTGTTAGCATTAAACACCATTGTAAGTTTGAGTGTGAGCTTGGAAACACTTAGGTTGTTAGAGTGAGCCTGGGAAAACTCTTATAAAGGTTGTGAGGATGGATCTCAAACCATTGTAATAGTTTGGTGTGAGCTAGTGAAAACACTAAGTTAGAGTTAAGCTTGTAAAAACTCAAGACCAGTGGAACCTTAACAAGTTGTTAAGGAAGTGTATGTAGGATTGAGGTAAATCGAAACTACTATAATTCTTTGTGTTCTTTCTTCTATACTCTACTCAATATTCTTCTACATCTTCTTCATCTTTTGCTTTTGAATTTTTAATTTATCATCACTCTTCAAATCAACCAATTCACTCCCCCTACCTCTTGATTGCCATCTTAGGACAACAATTGGTATCAAAGCTAGTAAATTTCTTTAAACATAATTGTGAAATTTGATCCAAAATGGCAACTATTCCACTAACAAACACCTCTACACAAGGAAACCTAAATTTATTTCTTGGACCCTATTTCAATGGAACAGATTATTCCTATTGGAAACATAAGATGTATTTGTTCCTAGATAGTGAAGGAATTGAGCTATGGGAATTTGTTGAAAATGAGTGGAAATCTCCTACTCATGAAGTTGATGATGTCCAAGTTCCTCTTTCTAAATTACAATATTCAAGTGCCAATGTGAAAGATCGGTTCAAGAACAATAGAGTAACCTCTATCTTGATGAATTCAATATCAAGAGAAGAAGGTGGGGTAGTCCAACATCTCACTTATACACATTGTATTTGGAAAACTCTTGAGAACTACCAGAAGGGTACTACCCAAGTGAGGTTCACTAAGAAGCAAATGCATGTACATGAGTATGATTTATTCAAGATGAAGCCCAACAAAAATGTAACCGACATGACAAATCGCTTGCTTGCCATTGTCAACGAATTAAAGAAATATGGTAAGATATATGATCAAGGTGATGTTAATAGAAAAATCTTGAGAGCTCTTAGAGCAAGGAAGAGCTTTGAGTCAGAAGTTTCTTCTATTGAAGACGTTCATAACCTTAGCACCTTGAGAACTAATGAACTTGTGGGAAAGCTACTCACTTTTGAACTACACAATGAAAAGGAAGAAGAACAAGGTGAGAAAGAGAAAAGAAAAGCAATAGTTCTCAAGGCAATCAAAGAAGTTTAGAGCTCAAGTAACGAAGATAGTGATGAAGAAGAAGAAATGTTAATGCTTTTAAATAGAATAAGTGATTGAAAGAGAGAGAAGATTGCAAGCTAATAAAAGTACATTTTCTAAATCCTCCTTCAAAGATAAAGATAAAATGAATGAAGTAAAATGTTATGAATATGGCAAATCCAGTCATATTAAATCGGATTGCTTCAAGTTGAAGAACAAAAATAAGTGGGATAAAGAAGAGAAGAAATCACTCAAAGCTACATGGGATGATTCTTCCTCAAGTGAAGAAGAAGATGAAGAGGAGGAAGGAATTGCTAATCTATGTCTCATAGATATTGAGGATAAAAATGACTCCAATAAGGTAGGCACTTAATTCTTGAACTTAATTGCATATGATAATGATGTTGTTGATGCTTTAGATGATTGTGATTTGATTAAACATATGAACCTTAGAGTAGAAAAATATTTTTCTAAAATGAAATTTTATAAGGATAAATGTTCTAAGATAGAAAAGGATTTTGTGTGCTTAAAAATCTCTACATTAGAATTAAAGACCTAAATGAAAAATTATTGAAATTAATTGATGAAATGACTAAAAACTCACAAAGCTTAAAAAATATGACCAAGAAAAATAAAATATTAAAGGATGAAATAAATCAGTTAAAAGAAACTATTTCAAAATTTTACAAGGGAAAAGAGGCCTTAGATACATTGATTAACAATAAAAGGTTACCCTTTTGAAACATGGTTTAGGATTCAATGGCTCATCCATCACTATATCTAATGCACCAACATTTGTAAAAGCATCTACAACTCAAACTTCTAGTATTGAATTTGTAAAGAACACTAATGCACAAAACAAACCTAAAAATCCTAAAATGATTACATTGGGTTCACAAGGCTCTAGAACTAAAGTTCCAAGAGAAAACCATGCATTCATGTATACAAGACATGTACATAAATACAAAAATGCACAAAAATAATCTCATTCAATACACACTTGCAATTGTATGCATGGTTCATTGAATTTCAATAAGAAAGTGCATAAGTATAGAACCTTGTATTAATGCACTTATTGTATGAAATTTAGATATAAGATCACATTTTGCTATATTAGGAAGGCTCATCTCAAGTGAGAGGATCCTTCTACTGCTAACCTCCAAGGACCTAACTTCATTTTGGTACCTAAAAGAAGATAAACATTATTATTTTATAGTTATGCCTAAAATCTACTATCAATGAAAATATTTGGCTTGTGGATAGTGGATCCTCAAGGCATATGATGAAAAGTACAAAGTTTTTTACAATATTCACTTACAAGCATGGAGATAATGTTACTTTTGAAAATAATGCTAAAGGTAAAATTATTGGCATTGGCTCCATTGGCATGCTTGGTAATAATATAATTGAAAATGTGTGGCTTGTTTCTAAAATAGAAAAGCAAATTAAATTACATGATATTTAACTAATGAGGTACCCACCAAGTGGAAACATACCTCTTACAACATTTAGAAACCTAAATAAATTGATAAAAGTAAATAATCATTCATCATAAATAAATCATTCATTAAAAGTATTAAACATCCATCCATGATAAATTAAATAAATCAAGTATTGAACTTAAATAAATTAAAGCATGTAAAATAAATCAAAGCATAATCAAATATGGAATTGAATAAGGCAAATAAAAATTCAAATTATAGCTATTGTTTCCATTTAGGGTTCTTTATTTCATATGTTTAGGGTTTTGGATTTTCATATGTTTAAGCTGCTCTGACTTTTAAAGAATTAAAATAAATTAAGGATTTTATGTTTTAAAAGGTTGGTAAGACATTTTGATTAAACAAATTAAGGTTTGAATGGTGAAATCATGAAACTAGGATTTTTGGACACTTTAAAACACTTTGATTTATGATTTTCGGTTATTGCATTGTGTTTTTAAGCTACTATGTAAAGTTAAAATATTTGTGTTTATATAATTTTTTAAAGTTTTAAAGGATTAAGGTTTAGAAAAAAAAAATAGGGTTTAAGGTTTTAAAAGGGTTAGTGTTCACTATTTTAGGTTTTGGAGTTAAATTAGGGTTTTAGGATTTAAAATTAGGGTTTCGGGTGATGAATTGGTTTTTAGAATTTGGAAATCAATTTGATAATTTTATGAAGTTTTATGAATTTAAACAAATGATTTAAAGTCTATAAAAATAGAAAAGATATTTGTTTAGGTTTGTTGAAAGAAACAGAACCAAGTTTAAAATTTTGAAAGAAACAGAATCAAATTTTGGTTTTGTTGAAAAACATGTTCAATTAGGGTTTTAAGATTAAAAATAACAATTTTAAGCCTTTTGAAAAATAAACCAACGAAATAGGGTTTTTAACTTTAGAAAAACTAAATTAAAGTTCTAAGGTTTTTAATTTTGAAAAACACAATTTCCTAGTTTTAACTACTGTGAAAAAATAACCAAAGTATTTAATACATACCTCCTTTTGATAGTTCCTTCAACAAATAATTCTTCTTGGATGAACAAGAACAAAGGCAAGTCTTTTTGCCTTTGAATTGCTTAAATTATTTTTCTTCTCCCTCAAAAAATCAGCTTGATTCAAGCTGATTTCCTTTACGGATTCGGATCCACTATTGTTCAAGCTTCTGTCCCTTATTCTCCTCCTTTTTCTCCCTTTTGTGCTGTTATTTATAAAGGTTTTTTATGGTTTTTTCCTAGTTACTCATGACATATAATATTTAATAAGAAAAGGAAATCGAAACCTAATTGTATTAGGTTTCAAAAAATTTGCGTCAGAAAATTTTGCTGGGGAAAATAAACTGCTGCGGAAAAAATTGCACTGGCGAACAAATTTACCGCAGAAAAAATTGCACTGGCAAAAAAATCTGCAGCAGTTAGCTGCGGTAGGGGGCGGGGAATAGACCCGAGGGAAATTCCTGCTGGCGAAATAGCCCACAGCCAAGCCCGCTGGAATTTTCGGCAATGATTTTTTCGTCGCCGATTTTTATTTTTTGATTTTTATTTATTTATTTTTTATTAATAAAAATTAGATAATAAAGCAAAAATTATTTAATTAAGATAACAAAAATTATTTTGGACCAATTAAAATATATTAGACAACACAAAAATTATTTTAGACTAAATAAAATATATTGGATCGGACTAAGTAAAAAATTAAGGGTCTACAGGTATATAGGAATAAACTTGATGAAAATGGTCCCATTATTAGAAACAAAGCTACTTTGGTAGCCAAAGGCTATAAACAAGAGGAAGACATTGACTATGATGAGATATTTGGCCCCGTAGCAAGATTAAAAGCTATTAGAATATTACTTGCATTTTCATGTCATATGAATTTTAAAATTTTCAAATGGATGTTAAAAGTGTATTTCTAAATGGGTTTATTAATGAGGAAGTTTATGTTAAACAACCTCCTAGTTTTGAAGATTATAAATTTCCAAATTATGTTTTTAAACTTACCAAAGCACTATATGGATTAAAATATGATCTAAGATCTTGGTATGATAGACTTAATGCCTACTTGCTTCAAAATGATTTTTCAAAAGGCAAAGATAACAAAACTCTTTTTCTTAAAAAGAAAATGCATAATATTTTGATTGTACAAATTTATGTTGTTGACATTATATTTGGTACTATTAATGAATCCTTATGTAAGGAATTTGCTTCTTGTGTGACTAGAGAATTTGAAATGAGTATGATGGGCGAACTTAAATTCTTCCTTAGACTGTAAATCAAGCAATGCAAGGATGAGATCTTTATCAACCAATCTAAGTACACAAAGGAACTCCTCAAGAAATTTGGAATGGATGGTTGCAAAATTAGCAAGACTCCAATGAGCACATCTTTGAAACTTGATAAAAATGAAAGTGGTAAGGCAGTAGATGAGAAGAAATATCGAGGTATCATCAGATCACTACTTTACTTAACTGTCTCTAGACCCGATATAATGTATAGTGTATGTTTGTGTGCTAGATTTCAATCATGCCTTAAAGAATCACATTTGAATTCCACTAAAATAATTTTGAAATATTTGAATGGTACATTGCATTTAGGACTTTGGTATCCTAAAAATATATCATTTGACATTTTAGGCTTTTCAGATGTGGATTATGCTGGTAGTCTTTTGGATAGAAAAAGCATGACCGGGGGCATGCCATTTTATTTGTGATTGCCTAGTTTCTTAGTTTAGTAAGAAACAAGTGTCGGTTGCTCTTTCTACCATGGAAGCCGAATATGTTGCTGCTTATTTTTATTGTACTCAAGTTCTATGGATAAAACAATAATTATTGGATTATGATAAAACCTTTGATCACATTCCCATTAAATGTGATAACACTAGTGCCATTAATCTATCTAAAAATCCAATCCAACACTCTAGGTCAAAACATATAGATATTAGACATCATTTCTTAAGAGACAATGTTCAAAACCAAAATGTTGTCATAGAATTCATTGATACTCAAAACCAACTTGCTGATATCTTTACAAAACTCTTAAATGAAGAAAGGTTAAACTTCATAAAGCAACATTTAGGGATGAAAGATGGAAACACCTTAATGTAGGAATTGGAATTTCTTGAAAAACTTATCTTACATGATATAAATTTTACATTTGTATCTATTTTTGATCATACATTGAAGCTTCTAATAAAAACACATAATTTTCCTGAAAGTCTTAATTTTTTCCTTTTCCTGATCGGACCACATTACAGTCTGACCGTATTTGTTTGAAATCCTTGGCTTAAAATTTTTTGTAAAAGTATGACCATACCCTTATTGGTACGACAGGAATATTTCAAAATTTTCTAACTGTTGTGCCTAAAATTAAAATTTTGTTCGGTCCTTTTATAGTTTGACCTGCCTTTTCTTATTTTTTAAACTTCACTACCGAACTCACAGTAGTCCGATCAGACTTGTGCTCTAGAATCAAAATTTTCTAACTCTTGAAACTAATTCAAAACATGCAAATTACTCATCCAACAACTATAAACGGCTAGTTTTCAACCAAAATACTATAAATACCCCCCCCCCTCCTAATATTAGTGTTTACACCTTTTATCAAACTCTAAACTCTTAAACATTCAAAACACATGAACTCTCTTAAAAGTTCTTCTTTGCTTCATCTACTTTCTCAATCAAACTCAATGGCTCCCAAAGAACATAAAAGCAAAGCATCAAGAGTTGAAAAAGGGAAGGGAATTATTACCTCTTATCAACAAGAAGAACCGCCAAGAATAATTTCCATAAGATAAGATTCAAAGATGATAAAGAAAGACAAAGGTATGCTGCCCTTAAGGATAAAATTGTAAAGTCAAACAGTCCCTTCTCCACCCTCACTCTATAATATCTAGGAATTGAAACTGATATTAGATTTCATCTCTAAAACTTAGGATGGCAGAAATTTGTCTTCTTGGAGCATGATGACCTTGGCTGGGAGACCTTGACAAAAGAGTTTCTCACTACCTTGGTTGTTAGCAAAAAGAGCACTAACCTCTTAGCTTATTATGGCATATCCTTTAGGCTCTTTAACCAAGAATATGGTCTCACCTTATAGGATTTTTCATCTATTTCGGGTTTTCAATTAGAAGAAATTTCTCATATCTCAAATACCTTCCTCACTCCTGAAGTTCAATTGGAATTTTAGAAAGAAATTTCCATTGAAACCTCACTTCACAAGCAACGCAATGCCAAGAACCTTAGGACTTTGACCTATTGGATGTTTCATAGGATTATCACCTATAAAATGAGTGCTAGGGGAGAAAGCAATGAAAAAGTAGCTCAAAAAGATCTCCTCTTCCTTTATTGTCTCATTAGAGGTTAACCCATTCAAACTGAAAAATTCTTAATTGACACATTTCTACACATTTGGAAAACCAAATCTGGACTTATTCTTCTCTCCTCCCAAATAACACAAACTACCAAATATGTTGGTCCACTTACACCAACAAACAAAGCCAGTCTCTCCAATCCTCTTGATTCCACAAAAAAAATCCACAAACATAGGATATCTCAAATATGCCAAGTGTATTAGAAATGATAATGGGACATATTTCTACCTTTCTAGGAGTATTAGGTGCTAGAGCTCAACAAAGAAAAAGACCTAGGATTGTAGAAGAAGGTGAAAAGACATTTCAAATGGAATTTCCTAGAACTCCAACCACAAGACCTCAATCCTCAATCCTCTAACTTCTCCATGATATTCATGGTTAAGTGAGCTCCCAAGGATCAAGAATTGATAGCCCTACTAACCAAATCTCTCATCGTCATCTTAACATTCAACATATTCAAGAAGCTTTGGGACTACCAAACTATTTTGATGATGAACCAAGCTTATCTCCTTCAATCCATGGTTCCTTTCTTCATGAAGAAGTGGGTGAAGCTGCTGTCCCTTGCCGAAGGAAAGAAGAATATGAAGGGGATGAAGAAAGTGACAATGATAACCAAGATGATTAAAACTTAATTTATCATTTTATTGTACTTACTGCTATCATTTCATTTTCAAATTTTGTTCTTGTGTTTGTTTATGAATACTTTTGAATGAATGCTTCATTTTTAATAAATTAATTTGTTTAACTCTTTCTTTGAATGTTTTTCCCTTTGTCAAATAGGGAGAAGTGAATTGATTGAATATAAAGCTAACATTAAAAGAACAATTAACTCAATTTAGATGAAGCACTTAATAAAGGGGGGAGCAAATCAACTTAATTTCACTTAAACACATTTTTCAGTTAAACATACTTTGCTCACCTTGAATTCAATTTAATTGCTAAAGTTAAAAAGGGGAGATTGTTAGCGAAACTCTTGGTATAATTACTCTATCTTTTATCTTAGGAAATCAAATTGAATAGAATTAATATTTGTATCAAGATACATTTTACAGAAAGATAAACTTTTGAAGAAACCTTGAAAGGTATGATCGAACCACACCAAAGACTGACCGGACTTTTAATATCAATATAAGTAACATTTACACAGAAAGTTTCATGGTTAAAAGTACTCCTAAAATCTCACCATACCACTAACAGTCTGCTCGGACCATGGACAAGTCCAACCACTCCATTGGTTATGATAAAAGAAGATTCACATAGTAAGTTTCACGGTCAATAGTACTCCCATTTTCTCAAAGTACCAGAAAGGTCTAATCGGACAATTAGGAATGCTGACCGGACCTTTGAAATAGAAATTACTCAAAACATGCAGTAAAGTTCACGACCAAAGATATGCCCACAAATTAAATGTACCATCATCATTTCAACCGGACCAGATGCAAGTCCAACTAGACTATTTAAATGTTCTTCAAATTAGAAGCCATTATATCTCCACTCAATCGGTGGAAGCCACGTGTACCAACCACTGAATGAGCATTAGCCAATTTTTCAAATAGTACAATCAGACCTTGAGTATTTTGACCAACCTTATTAAAGTATGACCAAACTAGGGCTAATCGGACCATGAAAATGCTCTGGACAATAATTTAGTGGGAGACAAGAATCAAACATGTTGGCTCCTAACCCAAATGGCTAGTTGAAGACTTGAAGGCTATAAATACCTCAAGAAACTTTATTTTTGTGTAAGATTGTGATTGTAATAGCCAAGTTTAACATCTTTCATTTCCTTGCATCAAAATTTATAATTGTATTTAAATTGAGTGTCAAGTGTGAGAATTAAACACCATCATAATTTATAGTGTGAGCCTGGAAATACTTAGGTTATTAGAGTGAGCCTAGAAAAACTCTTGTAAGGGTTGTGAGGATTGATCTCAAACAATTGTAAGTTCAGTGTGAGCTAGCGAAAATACCAAGTTAGAGTTAAGCTTGTAAAAACTCAAGACTGGTGAAACCTTAACAAGTTGTTAAGGAAGTAGACGTAGGATTGAGGTAAATCTGAACCACTATACACTACAAAAAAAAGCGCAATCAGCGACGCATTCTGCGACCACTCTTATTTCGTCGCTGATTAGCGACTTTATCAACGACAACTTTACGACAAAGAATCAAGATAAGCGTCTTTCCAACATTCCGTCGCTGAATGGGTCGCTAAATGTGTCGCTGATTAACGACAAAAACAATGGTCGTAGAATCTGTCGCTGAATAGCGATAAAAGGTCGTTTCTCGCTGAATGTGTCGTTGAATTTTGCGCCAAATTTTGGCGCCAACAATCAGCGATGACGTTACGACTAATTTACGACAAATTAGCAAAGAATGTGTTTAATTTTTATTGAAAAGTTTTTGTCGCTAATTCGTCGCTAAATGGGTCGCTGATTTGCGAGAAAAATAGTTAGTCGCAGATTCGTCGCTAATTTGCGAGAAAATAGCGATCAATTAGCGAGAAATTAATTTTTTTTTCTATTTTAGAGTGATTGGTCGCTAATTCGTCGCTAAATGGGTTGCTGATTTGCGAGAAAAATAGTTAGTCGCAGATTCGTCGCTAATTTGCGAGAAAATAGCGACCAATTAGCGAGAAATTAATTTTTTTTTTCTATTTTAGAGTGATTGGTCGCTAATTCGTCGCTAAATGGGTCGCTGATTTGCGAGAAAAATAGTTAGTCGCAGATTAGTAGCTAATTTGCGAGAAAATAGCGATCAATTAGCGAGAAATTAATTTTTTTTTTCTATTTTAGAGTGATTGGTCGCTAATTCGTCGCTAAATGGGTCGCTGATTTGCGAGAAAAATAGTTAATCGCAGATTAGTCGCTAATTTGCGAGAAAATAGCGACCAATTAGCGAGAAATTAATTTTATTTTCTATTTTAGAGTGATTGGTCGCTAATTCGTCGCTAAATGGGTCGCTGATTTGCGAGAAAAATAGTTAGTCGCAGATTCGTCGCTAATTTGCGAGAAAATAGCGACCAATTAGCGAGAAATTAAATTTTTTTTTCTATTTTAGAGTGATTGGTCGCTAATTCGTCGCTAAATGGGTCGCTGATTTGCGAGAAAAATAGTTAGTCGCAGATTAGTCGCAAATTTGCGAGAAAATAGAGACCAATTAGCGAGAAATTATTTTTTTTTCTATTTTAGAGTGATTGGTCGCTAATTCGTCGCTAAATGGGTCGCTGATTTGCGAGAAAAATAGTTAGTCGCAGATTAGTCGCTAATATATTCATTTTTTAAAAATATTAAAAGAATGTGTTTATTTTTTATTGGAAAGTTTTTTGTCGCAAATTAGTCGCTAAATTGCTCGCTGATTTGCGAGAAAAATAGTTAGTCGCAAAATTATCGTTAATTTGCGAGAATATAGCGACCAATTAGCGAGAATTTTGCAACGGATATTAATAAGTTCTCTTTCATATTAAATTTAATTTTACATTGCAAAATTATTTTTTATTTTTAAAAATAAATAAGTTTTATTTATTTATTTTTTATAAAAAAATTGAAACAATTAATCTAAAAATAAAATAAAAAGTCCCGCCTCGCCATCTTTGAAATCCTCTTACGCTCTCACTTGGCTTTCCCTCCTATCCATTTTCCCGCCTCTAACCCCACACTCCCACTCATCAAAAAATGCCATCCCCATTTCTCTTTTCTCTGAACCCTAATTTCTTCACCATCTCTAGCCATGAAGCGAAGAACTCGCGCCTCTCCCAGAACCGAGCCCTACCTCCAATATCTCAAACCAGGCGCGTTAGCTCAACTTAGACACTCCCGAATCAGCGCCAGATCCCACAGACTCAACTCGCTTCGTCCGATTCCTCTCCAACGATCCTCTCCGCGGTCATCTCCATCGTCTAACACCTTGCAATCTCATATCAACACCATGGATGACTTCCCTTGCTTTTCCGGTAGGATCTATGGCCCTAGATGTCCCCAAAGGAAGAAACTCGTTGCTGCTAAATCGGTGATATTCCTGAGCTCGAGATTGTCAAGTCCAGTGTCAGATTCACCAGATACAATAATTAACTTGTTAAACAGTGATAGTGTTGTTGCTCATTGATCCAAACCAGTTTTAGTAGATTATTCTGTTCTATTTGTAGTTAAAGAATAGTTGTTTGCATATTTCTTTGAGGAATTATATGGAAAATTATCTTAGATTACAAATGAAATCAATAATGAAATCAAATTAACTTCCATTTTAGATCTGGTGTTACAGATTAATGTTTGATTTTGGCCGCGTTAATGCTGTTTCTTGGCTGTTTGACGGTTCGGTCCAAATTATCCTTTGTAGTAATTTACTTGCTGATTCGTTCATAATTGATAGTTACCAGTGCCTAATCTGCAACCAATCCTCCAGTTAATTGTATTGATTGTTTCAAAGACTTAAATTACTTCTTTAGCATTGCTCTTCTTATCTATGGAAATTTCAATTCGACTTTGTTCTCATCATAATTGTATTTGTTTTAGTTTAGTAATTTATCTTGAGCAAAATACAGGGCATTGTTTATGATTCTATGGATCTTTGCATCTTTGCATAGTGTAAACAACTAGATTTGTTTACTGCAATAAGTGTGCAAGTAAACAAGATTGCTTAACTGGAAAATTCTCCAAATAATAATTCATTTTTTATCTAATTCAAATCTTTCATTAAAGAAGTAATTATTTAGTGTTTATTAACTTTCTTAAACTTGCACTTGGCATAGTCTTAAGTTGTTTGGTTTATTCTGTGGTGTAGTTGAGGTAGCAGTTTTGATTATTGATATTGTTGAATTCAAGTCATAGAATGACATTGTTCTAAGTAACTGTCACAGGAGTTCAATTTCTTGCTCTTAGCCTCTGTACATATCATTTTTTGAGTATCTTTGATTATCCCAGAAATCAGTTGCTTAATTGCGTAGTAGCAAAATAACGATCAAGAAGAAGGTTTGTTCCTTGATGCAGCAAAATATGGGCTACATGGGTTGCCAAGTACTTTGTCATTCAAGGGCAGGACTTGCCTTTGAAGAACTATCGATCAGCAATGCAGGTCAGATATATTCTGAGAATTACATTATCTTAATTCTTAAGTACTTTTCAAATAGTTTGTTTGGATAAGACTACATAGCCAAGTAAAAAGCAAAATTCACTGGTAGTTCTATTCAAAATAATGCAATATGTTAGTTTAAATGGGATACATGAGTTTATGCACCAAAATTAATTTCTGGTGCTTTTAGAATGATGATACAGCAAGAAGTTAAGAGATGTTGATACAGTTTAGTTCAGATATTCTGTTCCCCATAACCTTATTACATTTTGAAGGACACATTAAATTAATCTGCTTGTTCTTTTACTTTGTCTAACATTATTATTTTATGGTAAGTAGCATAAATGGGCTAAGTATAAACAATTGCAGAAGCAATGAGAAGCTTTAGATTGTCAAGGTTAAAATCTAGCTTATATTAAAAATAAAGAAATACAAATCACGAGATGAAGTGCTATGTGATAATTTGAACTGTAGTGCTGTGGATGCAATATGGGATGAAGTGCTATGTGATAATTTGAACTGTAGTGCTGTGGATGCAATTATAAAGATGCAAGATGGGATGGTGGATTCAAGTTGTTTGATATGGATGATGATGATGGTGATGATGATGATGGTGATGATGCTTTACCAATCTAAAGAGGTGACATGTTGGATTTTACAAATGTAAATTCATTTCTTATACTGGAACTTACTTGTATCGTGATTGTATATAGTCTCATACTTCTCTTTTAGTTGATGGATTAGTGTATTTAGTAATAATGTCTTGATTCACTTCAAACTGAATAATTTTTTTTATATACTTTTTATAGTTGATGTCATAATGGAAACATGGAACAGTGGTTATATGATAACAAGAATTCTGTTTTGATGATGTTGATGGAATTTAGGAAGTAATGAATTAATTTCCCCACTTTTGACATATTTTTGAGTTCTCTTGGAATTGGCTTTAGAATTTACTTGTTGCCAACTGTGAAAATGAAATGTAGCCTTTCTTATTGGGTAAAAAATTGGTTGAATGCAAGGAAACAGAAGTCTAGTTCAAATGATTATCTTGATACATTTTTGAAAAGTGCATAGGTGTCTCTGAAATTTGCATTTGGTGGAAAAATATATCCTTCTAGCGGATATTAATTTATTTAGACTTATAGAAGTTTGAACAACTTAATCATCTGAACATACATGATAGGATTGGTTACCTTAGTGTAGAGGAATTTATTCATGATTTATGGTTTGCCGTTTTGCAATCTTACCCTTGAATATAATATTTTGAACCTTGTCTCTTTTGATTAATGTATCAGAATGAAATACAGATAAGAATTTTGTAGCCCCGCTTGCTCAATGGGCATTTGAGTGGAAGTCAAATATAGCTGGCATGGTAGTTATAGTTACCATTATTAGCCAAGTGTTTCAGATTAATATTGCTATTTATACAAGTACAATGTGGATGGAAAATATCGATATGGGAGAAAGTGTTGGATATTCCTCAATGTTAATGCCTAACTGAGTGAATTATTGATCTCGCATTGTGATTTTTTTTCCCTATGAATAGTCACTTCAACTGGAGGGTGGCTTTGGAACTGGGGTTAGTAGTGGGCCAAAATGTAGGCTTTTGAAGTTTTTATCTTACTGATAGGCTTCTTCTAGACTTATTGGCTTTGTGTATTTAGTGAATGCTCGTACGGACCAGAATTTTCTTTTTAGGAACTGAACATTGTTTTTCGAGATGTCAACTAGATACCCTCTCCTATGTTTAATTATAGCAGTGCATTTGAGTGGTGATGTAATGTATATGCGGATGTTCTAATTTTCGTAACCTTGTTGCTTCTTTAAGTTTTGTGTTATTGGAATTTAGTTTTTTTTTTTTACATCAATGAATTTAAATTCTGTATTCTTAGTAGCGATAATTTTCTGTTTAGGATGTGAATGTTCATGTAAATTTGAAAAGGTTAATTAGATGGAGTCGTGTGGCTAAATCTGATATTTAGAATTAGACGGAATTTTGTGATCTCTTTGTTTGTGCTGTCTGTAGGCGACGCTTGTTAACATGCCAATGGCTAAAATATCTAGTAGAGAAGTGTCAGCTGGGTTTGATGGAAAATGGTGATTTGGGGGGACAATTAATTGCATTTGTGGAGGAGAAAAGCACACATCTCCAATTTTGATTCCTGCTTATAAGAAAAAAAAACTTTTATCTTTCTAATTGGTAATTGTTTTCGTTTGTATTTCTTTATTTGAAATTCAACAGGTTCTTGAAAATATGTAGACAAAAAAAAATTGGAATACTGAAAATATATAGCCAAACAATTATAAATTTGCGACAAAATCAGCGACCAAAGGTGACAAAAAAATATTGAATTCTGCGATAAATCAACGACTGAAACAACGAGAACAATATTTGCGACATATTCTGCGACACATCAGCGACAAAATTTAGCGAGCAAATTAGCGGCAAATTCAGCGACTAAATTTAGCGAGCAAATTAGCGACTAAATTAACGACTAAATTAACGACCCAAATAGCGATGAATTCAACGACCAAAGCTAAACCAGCGACGACTTTCAGCGGGAATAAATAATTCCCGCCAAAAATGAAAATGTCGTTGAATTTGTCTGTGTTTTGTCGCTGATTTGTCACTAATCAACGACACGCACAATTGGTCGCTGATTTGTCGTTGATTTTTTAGCGACCAGGATATTACCGTCCGCTCGATTTTTCTCGTTGTTTGTCGCTGATATTGTCGCTATCATATTCTGGTCGTTGATTTCGTCGTTAATGGTGTCGCAGATTGCTGTTTTTTTTTGTAGTGTATAACTCTTTGTGTTCTTTCTTCTATATTCTACTCAATCTTCTGCTACATCTTCTTCAAATCTTGCTTTTGAATTTTGAACTTACCATCACTCTTTAAATCAACTAATTCACCCCCTCCCCTCCCCTCTTGTTTGCCATCTTGGGACAACAAAAGAGATTTCTTCTCTTGTTTCTTGGTTCTTTCTTGAATTAAGATTTTCTATTGTCAGATTTAACAACTTTGTTATAGGTAATTCCAAAGTTCTCTTCCATAAATTGAATTTGGGTCAAGGACTTGGCAAGGATATGATTTTTCTTTCTAAGGAGTTGCTTCCAGGCATAAAGGCTAGTGGGTCTCTGGTTTTATATACCGATGGTTCACATCAGTTTGGTATCAGAGCTTAGGCTCTAAATCAAGTTTCCAATCTATCTATTTATCATAATTATCCTTTGTTTATTATTCTTGATGTTCTTGTTAATTTGTTGATTCAAAATTCTAGATTTAAAAAAACAATTGCTTCCTTTATTTCACTTCATTTATTGATTGTGTCCTTTGATCCTAAATTTTCAGTCTCCCATTGTGCTCTTGTATTTATTCATAGTTATCAATTCTTTAAAAAATAATGATAATAAAGTTTTGTTGATCTTATTATAGCTCAAAGTTGTGTTTATTATGTGTTATTAGTTGCTAAAACTTTATTTCAAACATTAAAAACTATAGAAGAGTTACCAAATTTGTGAAATCCTAAAACAATTTTCATAATTAGTTTGTAGACCATTTCCTAAATATACCACCCACTAGTCCAGTCGGACCACATTGTTACGTCCAAATTCTCATATTGATCTTTACTGCCTAAAATTTATAGATTTTCCTAGCCCTTCTAGGTCGAACCTCACCTTTCCCGGTTAGTCATTTCTTGTTTCATTCAGTAATATGATCGAAGCAACCTTAACCTAATCGAACCAGCCATCTCTAGATCATAACTCACATATTCATAATAAATTTTCACCGTACCATCAATCGAGAACCTTAGTGTATTTATTTGATACCACTTTCATGGTTGGACCTCTCTTAGTCTAGTCATGAGATCCTTCTCTCAGGAAATATTTTCTATTTTTTGTGTTTGTGTAACTTGTGGGAATTGTGATCCTTATAAGAAATCTTGTCAAAAGATTTGAGAGGTAAAAAGGCAAGATTGTGAGCTCATCTAGAGAAAAGACATATCTTAAGCACAAACACAAGTGAAATTGAGTGAACATCAAACTTGAAAAACACATAAGGGAGTAAGGTGAGGATTTATTTTTAATTCATGTTTTACTAACATATTTTGTGTAGCTTGATAATTCTTCAAAGATGAGAGGCCATCCTAAAAATTTTTGAAGGTGATGTAAATCCTTTTTAGAATATTTTGAATGAGGTGCAATCCCTGGAAAAGAAGCTTGATAGATGGCTAAAAGGATGGATGAAATTGAACATTTACTAGCAAGGAAGAAGTCAATAAATGTTCTTATTCAACAAGCTAGGCGAATTCCAAAGGAGAAATCTTTTGAAGAATGCTGTAAAAACCTATTAACTCTACTTAAAAAAGAAAAAAACTTACATTCTTTCATTAATGCAGTCAAAGATTGAAGATGAAGTTGAAGAAGAGTTGGTTTGTGCCGAAGACATAAACGAAGACAGTGGCGGAATGACCATGGGGTCGTGGGGGGTCACACGACCCCCCCTCACCGGCAGCCAGACGTGGAGGATCCCTACTTGCCGGCCCCTGCATGGAAACTCAGCCCCCGCTGAGTTTCAGAGGAAATTGCAGCGAGGGGTAGACGAACCCCTCGCTGCAATTTCTATTTTTTTTATATAAATAAGTCCCTGGCGAAACGACGTCGTTTCGCCAGGGACTTATTTTTTTTATAAATAAACCCCTGGTGAAACGGCGCCGTTTCGCCAGGGGTTTACTTAAAAAAAAATAAACCGGCCCAAGCGAAACGACGTCGTTTCGCTTGGGCTTGGGCCGGTTCAAAAAAAATAAACTTCTTTCTTCTTCTTCATTTACTGCCTCTCTCAGATCCCTCTCCCCAACCCACTGCCAGCAGTACCACGCCACCACAGCCACCAGCCGCAGCACCGCCTACCGCCGCCATCCACGACGACCCCCCTCGGTAAATTTCTGGTTCCGCCACTGAACGAAGACAAAGAATTGCTTCCATTGGAAGTTTCTAATGATGATTCTTTGATATCTTTGGGAGATGAAGAAGTGGATAATCTTGAAGTAGAAAAAGGTGTGTTTCAAGAAGTTAAGGAAGAAGCTGAAGAAGAGAACTTGATTCAATACGATAAGCACGAGGTTGACAAGGATAAATAAGTGCAACAAGTGAAGGTGGAAGAAGTTGAAGATTTGAGTCCAAGTGCACCAAGTTGAAGATGTTCAAGAATTTTCTCTTAATGAACTTCATAATGTTAAAGCTCTTGTTTCACTAACAACTTCTCTAATCAATTTTGTTTTGCCTCATGATTTCTTCGATGATGTTTTAGCAGGAATTCAAGTTCACCATGTACTTCAATTTCTTGGTGTTTGTAAAGAAGAAAGATGACAACCATGTTTAAAATTGATTGTCTTTGTTCAACACTTCAAGGTTAGAGGACAAGTTCACACCAATAAGGAAAGGATGACCTTGTTGAGAGAAGCCCCATTGTCTAATACTACCTTGATGCATGATTCGAGGATGAATTATTTTAAAAGAAGAAGAGAATGACACAAGTAAGGGCATGCAAGCCCATAAAAAGAAACTTTGTAGACCCAAAACCAAATATAAAGCTGGATTCAAGGGCTGGAATGTTGATTGTGGAAGAATCAGAAGTGAAAGAACTTTAAAAGAACATATTTTGCAATTTTCATATTTGGGCAGATTTAACCTTTGAAGATTTACTTGAGAATTTTAAGATCTTAAAGTTTCAGAATGAGAAAGTATTATTCATGATGTTTTTAGAAGACATCTCAACCTTTCCAAAATGGGCTTATTTCTATAAATCTGAGTTTATTTGGGCCCCTAAACATCTATGTAAAATTAAAACCATGGAATAAGATCATATTAGTATTTTTTTATCCAGACCAGTTTACTTTAAAAGGACAGACTTGAGCTTTTGAATCCAAATTAAGTGATTCAAGGCCTAAAGCCATATGCATTTCTATAGCTATAATTTCTATGAAGATCCTAAGCCCAGATTTGGACTTTATCAAATAGATAATTGGCTTCTAATTTTCTATACGAATTTTATATTATTTAGTTTCCTTATTTTGTTAAGATTTGTCTTTCCTTTTATGCTTAGGATTAGGGTTAAATTTTATAACCCATAAATACATCTTATTTTCATAATGTAATAGTTTTTTAATTGGCTGATTGATTAATAGAATGTTTAAAACTTTTATTCTTGGAAGAGATTTCTCCTTATGTTTCTTAGTTCTTTCTTAAATCAAGGTTTTCTATTGTCAAAGTTAACAACTTTGTGATAGGTAATTCCAAGGTTCTCTTTCACTAGTTGGACTTAGGTTAAGAGCTTACAAAGAATCAAATTTTTCTTTCCAAGAAGTAGCTTCTAAGTGTAAAGGCAAGTAGGTCTCCAGTCCTTATACTAAGGGTTTGCATCACTAATGTGGACAATCAATGATTTTCCAGCATATGCTATGTTGTCTAGTTGGAGTATAGCTGGGAAATTAGCTTTCCCATACTACATGGATTACACTTAGGCATTTACACTTTTTCATGGTGGAAAAACTTACTGGTTTGTTAATCACAGAAAATTTCTTTGCCTTGTCATCCCTTCAGACAAGCCAAAAAATGTTTTTGAAAAAATACCACTAAGTTTTTTGAAGCTCCACCTATCCGAATTAGGGATCAAATTATGGATCAGTTAAAAGAGTTAGGATTAGGAAAGGTAATTGATCTTGATGCCTAGCAAATTAATAATGGTCCAAGATTCAAAAATAATGGGTCGAAGAAAAGAAGTATTTTTTAGGATTTGCCTTATTGGAGTTCAAATCCAATAAGACATAATATAGGTATGATGTATATTAAGAAAAATATTTTTGACAACATGTTTAATACCATTATAAATGTTTCAGGGAAAATAAAAGATAATATCAAGGCTATGAAAGATTTGAAGGTATTTTATAAATGTCGGGAGTTCGAATAGGATGAGTGTAACATCCTTAATTTTTAGAAATTAAATAAAATAAATTAAAATTAAATTTGATAAATTAAATAAATTATTTAAATAGAAAATTAAAGGTTTAGAAATGAGAATATGGAATGTATATGTGAAATATACATAATATATACAAAGTCAACTAAAAGTCAACACTTTAAAAGTCAAAAGTCAAAGGTCAAATGACATTTTTATAAATATACTTTAGAAATTAAAATTATTTAATTAATTCAAAATTAATTTATTTTTATATGGAAGAGGAAAATTATTATTTTTTGAAATAAATAAATAATTAATTAATTAAAAATATAATAAAATAATAATATATATATAAGGACAAAAATGAAAGTGGAAAGAAAGAGAAATTGAAATTTGGTCTTCTTCTTCTTCTTCCTTGCCGTGCCGATTTTCCATAGATAAGAACCCAAGCTTTTTGCTTCTTCCAAGCTCCATTAATTGAAGGATTTTAAGGTTTCAATTGGAATTTTTAGTAATTTCTACCATAAAAAGTAAGTTCTCTAACTTTTTCTTTGGAAATCCATGGTTATTTGAATATGTTGAGATTGAGTTTTTGGAATAGCATGATTTAATTGTTTGATTGGGTATGAATGAAGTTATTTTGAGTAGTTAACAGTGATTTTTAAGTTGGATTGAAGAAATGGTTAAGTTTGAGATGAATTGGTTGAAGAGAGAGAATTTAGGGTTATAAAACTTTTGAATTTTTTGAATTCATATGATTTAATTGTGCAATTTGGCTCTAAATGTGTTATTTTGATGCATAAACAAGTATTTTAAAGTTAAATGATAGATTTAATTAAGTTTGGCTAGAGGTTGGAAATGGTAGTGTTGAATATAGGATTTTGGAAAGGGAATTTTCAAAGATTGGTTAATTGTTTGGTTTTAATGCTTAAATCATGTTCTTTAATGATATAAGTGATGAAAATAAGATTTGATTGATAATTGGATTGATTTGGAATGAAAAACCTTCTATGGCGAAGGTTATGCCATTTTAGGATTTTGAACAAAAGCGCATGTGTTTAACTAATGTAATTGGTTTAAACATGTTAAAATATGTTTGTAATGATATAAATTAACTTAAAACACCAATTTGAATGGTTTAATATAATTTTTCTAAGTTAAAGTAAGGAAAGGCTATATTTTGAGATTTTAATTAGAGTAATGTTTAATTACGGTTTGATGCTTGTAATGCCTTAGAATGTAATATTAAATTATTATATTTGATCATATTTGGTATAGGTATTAAGGAGAGATAATTTGCCCAACCTTAGTGTTGAAGGGCAACTTGGAAGTGAAGGTTTGTGAGAGTTTTTGAGCTTGTTTTTTAGTGCTTTCTAAGGTAAGTACAAACTTTTGATAAACTAGATATGTTGGCAATAAATTGGGCTTAACACATTTTGGATGAAAAATGTGTTAAGCTACTTGATACATTGAACATTCATGAACATTGTGCTATGATATGTGATTTGTTATGTATGCATTAAATTCATTGTGAAAACATATTGTTAATGGCTAAATTGCATAAAATGTGATTTATATGAATTATGCGAAAGTAACCCAAAATATTTTGGTAAAATAATTTTGATGTAAAATGTCATACATTGTGATGAAATGACGGAATGTAATGAGATAAGATGAATTGATATTTATATAAATGAGAAAAATAAGAAAATAAGGCAATGTGCCTAAGTGATAATGAGAAAAGAGGCAATGTGTTTAGTTGATTATGGAAAAATGAGAAAGAAATTGATGATGAAAAATATGAAATAATTGTGTGTCTAGTATGTTATTCAATTTTCTAGAGTTATGTATTTGGCGATATACCTAGGAAGTTATCCTCATTATTTGCCTTCGGGGTTAGTTTTTGAGCATTATTTTGATTTGCCTTTGGGGGCTAGACGCTTGGCATCACTGTGATATTATTTGCCTTCGGGGCTAGCTTTTGAGCATTACTATGAATTGCCTTCGATGCTAGACACTTAGTGTCAATTTGGACCAAAACAGTAACTCTGAGATTTGAATAGCATATTAGATCCTTTGGGCCCATATTTGTATTTGTTCTTATGTGAATTGTAAAATGATTAAAGGATATGTTTTAAGGTGAAATTGAGTGCTACATTGTGAAACATCATATAAAAGCATTTTGCATTTGCATTGTTTTATAGTTTTATTGTTATCAAAGTTTGTACCGCTAAGCGTTTAGCTTAGTATAATTGTAATTCATCGTGCAGGTGTCAAAGGTGACCCAGTAGAGCCGGAGAGTTATACTAGACCTGGTCGAGTCAAGGCTTGTGTTTATTGAGCTTGAAGTATTTTTTGGTACATTAAGATCAGAGCCATTTGCCAGCATGTACATATTTGATATTATAATACATTTTGATATTGTGTATATTATGTCATGCTTTTAAAGTATATATATATTGTAAATTATAAAGACTTTTTGGACAAATTATAAAATGTGGGTTGTTTATATGTGTTCTGATATATATATATATATATTGAGAAAATGTAGAGAAATTGAGAAGTTGAGGTGAAAATGTATGATTTATTTTGTTGGGAGTGTATCTTATGCAGGTTGGGTAATTGTTAAAAATTTAGGATGTTCAAATTACAGATAAAATTCTGGCAAATTTTTCTCAGAGATTTTCTAATAAAATGCTTATTTTGAAACCTATAATTAAAAAGAAATATTTTATTACTATTTAAATATACATTTTTAAGTATGTGAAATCCAAAATTTGAAATGTGCAAATTTTTATCTTTACTGGGTTGTGATATTTTTATACTATATATGCGTATTTTACATATACTGAATGTATGTATTATACGTATATAGGTGTAAGGGTGTTACAATGAGGATATAAGAAAATATCATAAAGCAAAATGCACACTAGATCAAAATCAGAAACAAGTATTGTGTCAATAGGTAAAACAATTGAAGTTTGCAGATGAGTACATGTCAAATATGGGTTGGTATGTGGATATGAGAAAATATAAGTTGTTTGGAATGAAAAATCATGAGTTCCACATATTTATGTGGAGACTTCTTCTGGTTGCTTTTAGTATTACAACCCATTAATGTATGGGAAGCAACTACAAAGTTAAGTTTTTTTTTTAAAGACCTAACATCCACAACCCTTAAAGATTCATATATGGAGCAACTTCAGGAGAATATTTTGATAATACTTTGCAAATTAAAGTATACTTTTTCCTCTAGCCTTCTTCCACTCAATAAAACATTTGCCTATACATTTGCCTTATGAAGTAAAGTTAGCCAGACCAGTTCAGTAATGATGGATGTATCCATTTGATCGGTATCTTTGACATTTAAAAAAATGTAAAAAATAAAGAAAAAGTCAATGCTTCCATTTATAATGCTCATATAGTTGAGAAGGCATCAAATTTTTGTTCTCATTATTTTGAGCCCTATATGAGTACTAGGTGGCGAAAGCTGCCTAAAAATTATGATGGGGGAGAATCGACGAATAAGGACTTTTATCTATTTCCACTTCTCCTGATCGAGCATATGAAAAACCAAAGACAAGAAGACTGTATCCCAAAGAATATATGGTAGCTCACACATGTATTTTATGTAACTATGTTGAAGTTACTCTGTATCTTAAGTAAGTTTATAAATTACCTCTACCAAATTTATTTTTTACTTAATTATGTTTATTTATATTTTTTAATTATTTTTTCCAAATGTTGAAGTATTTTCATTAAATGACTATAAGAATTGGATGAAGATATTTCTAATTCTCAATTTGACCCGGAGATTGATAGATATTTCGCCAAATGGTTTGAAAAATATGTAAGTTTGATTTCTTATTTTGTAATCAATATATTATATATAATTCTATGTAAATATAATCATCTAAATTATACTTTAACTGCATAGGCACATGAGAACATTAAACATATAAATAGCAATGCATAACGAATCTAGCAAAACAACCATTGCTAACTATGGAATGCTATGATGTCTATTTCCTAAATGGTACAAATTTCACACAGAATCATATTCTCCTAAAAGATCCATAGTGAATAGTAGAGTTTGCATTAAGGGTTCAAACTACAGTGAGACTTCATGTGACTTCTATAGATGCTTAGTTCACGATAAGAATTTAGCAGCTTAGAAACAAAATATTCTGTTTTTAGAACTTAAAAATTTGTTTCTAAACCCGTTCAGAATGGACTTAAAAATAAAAAAATGTGTTTGTAAAATGTTCATTTCTAATGCAATTGAAATGGAATGTTACGTCCCTTTCTAATTAGAAATGGATCTAAAATGGATATACCATTGTAGATTTAAAATGGAAAACTTATCTGTTTTTTGAATCAATTTGTGTTGAGGAACAAATTTCCTTTCTAATAGAAACAGACTGATCCTTTTTTTTTTTTTGAAATGGAAACGGACTGCTCCGTTTCTATGAGAAACATAATAGAATATGTATCTATAAGAAACAAAAATTCAATTTCTAGTAGAGGTGTATCCTAGCACATTAAAGAGCCATTTTTTTTATTTATATATGGAATCCGTTTCTGATTCTGTTTCTAATAGAAACAGCACATAATTCATTTCAATTAAAAATGGAATATCTGTTTCAAATAATATTTTTATTTTGACATGGTTTAAAATGGATTTATTGAATTTAAAATAAAATTTTTCATTTGTAATAGATTAATAATGTAGAAACTGAATTTTTTGTTTCTAAATATTTTATTAATTAATAAATTTTATTTATTATTTTGCAAAATTATTATAATTATTATAATTTATTTTATTCAATATTTTATATATTTTTATTATTACATTTATTTTATTTTTGTTATAAGAATGTAAATGCATAATTAAAAATAATGAAGAAATATAAACATATTTAGATAATGTAAATAAAAAAAAAACGAATATCCAAAAATATTATGTTTGTCAAATATATCGACATAACAATCGACATGTCAAAAATATATAACAATAATATTCAAAATATCTAATAATCTATAAACCTATCATATGCAATCGACATACCAACAACATACAATAATAGTATCCAAAACATTTAGAAATTTGTAAACATATCATATGCAGTCAACATACCAAAAAACGTATATAATAATATCCAAAAAGAATTACAACATATCATCTAGAGGGTCCTAACCAGGAAGTGGATCATCAGAAATAGTACGAGAATGTGATGGAAGCTGGAAGTTTCTCATGAGCTCCTCCATACGGGTCATCATCTCATGATGGTCACGCTCACGACGCTTCTCCCTCCTTGCTGCTCACACTCACGACGATGCTCCCTTTCCTGCAAATTTGCTAATGACCGCTGGAGAGTTTGCAGCTCCTCCTCAACTGTTGTGTCTACTAGTTAAGAAAAAGATGTAGACAATGCTGAATGGTTGTGATAGTAAGCAATTGCGAAAGAACCTATACTGTAGACTCTACATTTCTTCTCTCCGCCAACAGCATCCAAAAAAATATGTGCCTCGTAAATATCAGTATAATCGGACTCCTCTTGCAACTGAGACTGTTGCTTCTTCATTTATGTGTATTGCTCTTAAAAAACATAGCAAACAAAAACATATATAATTATATTTATTCGTTGATATTTAATAATTCAAAAAATTAATTTAAATCATATATAATTAATAAATTACACAAAACATATATATTAATATATTATAAAATATATAAACAAGTACAAAAAAGCATAAAAAACATTTTAATTGATAAATTGATTTTAACTAATTAGATTTTTGGTATCATTAAGATTAATAAATGTATCAATGGCACTTTGTCAACTGGTAATTAAGATTGATAATTAATTATATATATATATAAATAAATTAGCATTGATAATTTAAGATTGAGCCAATATTATATATCCAATATGATAGATCAAAATTTTTCACATGATATGGTCTAACTCTCTCTTGAGTTTGACCAAAATGCAAGTTGTATATTTTTATTTGTTGCACTTTTATATTTTTATTTATAGAGTTATTTATATTTACGGCTTTGTTTATTAATCTACCATGTACAACACAATGAGAGCTGGCATTTTAATTTAAATTGTTTCTATTTTTCTTTTCTTTTGTTAGTAAACACTGTAAATATCTGTATGTAAACAAACAAACAAATCAACACATTAATTCGCAAATAAATCAAATAACAAATCAATAAACCATCCATTCAATATAATAGACAGTAGCAACAACTTCCCTGGTAAACAAAGTGCAACAAATGCATCAGCAACAATAGCAGAACAAAGGGATATAAAAGTTAAACAACAGCAGCAACAGTAGAAGCAACTACAGACCAAATTAATAATGAAATGAAATTATTTTTTTTATTAAATTAGTTCTTTTTATTAAACAAACAACATATTCAAACTCATAAGCATTTTTCTCTCTAATCTAACCCTAAACTCTAATACTAAAAGGGCAAACAAATAATTAAAAAAAAAATAAAATAAGTAACTAGTCCATTAGTGCTAAACTTAGGTGTAAGCCTAAACCCTATACTAAGGTGAAACAATTGGGAGTAATTTGAAACATAAAGGAGCTACAAAATAATACAACAGCTTATCCAACAGAAAACAATCATTTAACAAAGAGAACTTCAACATTCTTGAAAACCAATGTTAGCTACCATACCTGTATCAAACACCCTATAAGAATTAGAAAGTATCTTTACTATACCTAGTTATACATTGATTGATTAAAATTTTATATTCTTTCGAAATAGGACTAAAAGAAATAGAATGTAACTAATTCTTGTTTGTGATAATAAAAATGGTGGATTAGAAGTAATAAGAATATACAGTGCTCTCCTCTTGTAATTGTCATAAAAATTAATGCTTATAAGAATTTTTTTTTTGGCACCTATTCAAAAGACTGGATCAGTATATGAGCGAAAGTATTTTCAATTAAATCAAATATATATTTGATTTAATTAAAAAGATTTATATATTTTAAAGAGGACACAAGTATACTATATGATCACTTGTGAAAAAGTACCTAGCTAAAGTTTTAGATTATTAGTCAGTTAAGTTGTTTAATCTGACTTTAGTTAACTATAGTCTATAATCTTACAACTTTTTTAAACTCTACAATGCTTAAGATTTAAGAATCCAATTGGCCTTGGGTGTAATATCCGTGATTTTAGGCAAATTGAAAAAGTATATATAGGTTAATTAGAGTGTTGGAAAAGATATATATGTTGTATATACCTAATATATATACACAAGATTATATAGTATATATATGGTATATGCCTAACATATACTTTTTATAAATATTGAATACATTTCAATATTATATACTTACAATATACATGACATATATATATACATAAAAATATACATAACATATGCCTAAAATATATATTACCTATACACATACATAAGGATACATATAAGATATATAACAAGTATAAATGAAATATATTTATATTTATATAATTAATGGGTGGAAGATGATGATGATGATTATGATGATAATTAAAGAAAAAAGAAAAGTCAAAGGAAGAAACAAAATATATGGATGGAATTTAAAGCGAAAAATAATAAAATAATTAATTAAGTAATTAATTAAATTATATATATGGATAGAAATGAAAAAGAAAAATAAAAAGAGGACTTCATCTTCTTCATCCTTGGAGGCCGAACTTCCTAGTGAGAGAATGAGAGATTTTTTTCGTCAAAAAACTCTAAAATTTCATAAGAATTTTAAGTCATTTTAAGAATTAAGTTGTTCTTCCTTGAATTTGTATTTTTATATTTTCACTTCACTGGGTGCCCATTTGGTTATTTGTTCATTTAGAACCTAAAAACAATGTCAGCTCCAATAAACTAGGTGTATGGGAGTGTTAGGTCATTCCTACCTTTCCCATACATATCCAACTTTCTAAATCTAATTAGGGTTGGCAATTTCTTAGAATATGATTTTTCACCTCTTTCTTTCTCGATCTTCTAAGTGGCGACTCTTGTCTTTAGGTTTAGACCCGTGATCTCTAAATATTACCAAATTGCAAGATCCATTCCAGCGGAGGCTTAAGACTGAAGACGTTTGATGCTCATAGGTGCTGCAAGGTGTTTGCATCATTATGATAACTAATAAAATGGTCTCTAGTAGATTGACCCCTAGTTGATTGACCCTAAATAGATCTAATAGACCTACCACATGTGTAATTCCTCTACCTTAACCTTTAATCATTTCTAAACATGAACTATGACATTATTAATTAGTAGCATTATATATACAAATTATATTTGGCAGTGAAAAATTATAATTACCATAAATTACAATAAAGTAAAAACTATTTAGTCTTTTTTATTATTGAAGTCTTTTTCATCTTATAGTTTTGATTTTAACTCAAGGATTTGGTCATCTGATTTAATATCACATGTATTAATGTCAACCAGTTAGCTAGTGGGATCACTCAAAGGACCTGGATCATCATCGATCCTCTACTGTTCTATCTATTCCATGCACAAGCTCACAGTCATCTTCTTGAAATGTGGTTTCTTAGTTTTGGGTCTTTGTTAATTATTTTGGATGATTAAAAATTGACTTAACTTTGATTTTACAAATCATCAAATAATCTATTGCCTTGGATCAAGCTAGAGTAAGGCATATAATACACTTGCATAGGTTGCATGGTGAGCATGAATGGTCCATAATTAATTTTTTTTTACATCTTTTCTTGACATCCACCAAATTATATTGTGCATGGACATTTGTTCTAATAATCAGATCATGACCATTCATATTTGAATAATATAACTCTCTTAATGGGTGAAATGGCTACTCTATTTCAATAATCTCGATTAAGCAACTATAGAAGTCATATGAATTATTGCTATAGTTTGACCCTTTGTACAAACTCCATTATTCATGGTAGATCTTCATGAACAATGTGATTATGTGTGAATTTTGTGCCCATTTATAAAACATATGTTATAGCATTTCATAGTGGGCAATGACCCTTTTGTAAGATTTATTATGCACTTTTTACTAATTACTTAGTTGTTTTCATGTGAATATACAATAAATTAACGTATAATCTATTATAATTCATGTTAATTCAAATAAATATGATATTTATGAAGTGTGTATATCATGGAACTATCCAAAAAAATTACTATCAATATGCACAGTAATATGAGAACCTAATAGTAGTGATCCAATTCTTGTATCTCACCAGTGTAATACTTCAACATTGAATAAAGATATGAATAAATTGAAGTTAATCAAAAAGGTGAAAATAAAAGATAATGAAATTTATAATTCAAATAAAGAGTACCCTCAAAGTAGTTCAACAAATATAGGTGTAAGATGTCATATTATTTACAGTCTAATTTTCTTATTGCTTTACCATATGGTTAACCAAGACATGTGAAAATTGATAAAAGTCCTCTATGTTTATCAACATCCGCACCACCATCATATCTAAGCACTTATTGCAATCTCGTATTCATATGAGGCTCAAAATAATGAAAATAAAAGTTTGTCTTTTTAACTATATAAGTAAGATATATAGAAGCTTCAACTTTTACTTTATTTTTTTGTATATTCCTTTTCAAGTTTCAAATATACCTTTCAAATGAATACATCAATCAATATTGAACTGATCCAACTAAATTTGTTTCATAAGACAAGTGTACTGGCAAATGTTCCATTGAATTAAAGAAATCTAGAGGAAATATATGCTTCAATTTGTAAATGGTAGTTGAAATATTTTCTTCAAGCCTCTCTATATGAGATACTTTAATAGTTGTAGAAGTTAAATTTTTAAAAAATAAACTTAACTCTGTAAGATGTTATAGGTTAGTAACTCTCTGAATGCAATCGGTGTCATTCTTTGCATAAATACGTGGTAATTATGACTCTTCATATATTTTCACATATCCACATTGTAGACCCTTAATTTTTAATCCAGTCTGGTCCAATATTTTTTATAGTCCAAAATAATTTTTGTGGTATTTTAATTGAATAATATTTATTTTAGTATTGATTATTTATAATTTTTAATAAAAATAAAAAAGAGAATATTAATAAAGTTAAAAAACATATATAAAAAAATAAAAAAAATAAAATAAAAAATAAAAATCGGCGACGGAAAAATCAGCGACGAAAAATTTCATCGCCGAAAGTGAATCGGCTGGGCCAATTTCCCGTAGGAATTCCTGCGGCGAATTGGCTGGCCGCCCAGCCCAACATAAATTTTTCTCCAGCGCAATTTTTCAACGCATTTTTTTTTCGAAATCAAATTCTATTTGGTTTTGGTTTCTTTTCCTAATTAGTTTTAGTTTCCTTAGACAATTAGAGGTAGGTTTATGATTTTTTCCTATAAATATCACATTAAAACACAGAAAAAGGGGGGAGAAAATTGTTTTACTGGATAAGAAATTTTGGACTTGTCCTTGGGACTTTTGGATTTCTTCGGCCAACCTCAAGATTGAAAGATCAAGAGGCAGCAAAAAATCATCAATCCATCAAAGGCAGAAACATTAGCTTTGTCATTGTTCATCCAGAAGTCAATTGTGGAGGAACCAACGAACGGAGGTTTGAAACTCTATTTTCTTTATTTATTTCTTTACAGTAGCTTCATCATTCAAATTGGATTAATTGTTTCATCATACAATTTGATCAAAAACTTCAAAACTTCAAAAACCCTAAATCATCCTTCTGTTTCTAAAACTTCAAAAAACTCTAAATTACTCTTCTACTTCCAAAACTTTAAAACCCTAACCTAATCTCTATTTCAAAAAACCAATAGCCTTTTTTTTTCAAGTATCAAAAGCTTTAACCCTAATTAATTCTTCTTTCCAAAATCACACAGTAAACATTATTCTTTTAAAAATAACATTAGTTTCTTCTAATCTCGAAACCCTATTTTCTAAATCTTAAACCCTAAAATCTTAATTTTCAACACCAAAACCTATAACCCTAAAAGCCAGTTTTTAAAATCTTCCGGGGCGCTACCCCCTTGACTCCCGCCTGCTAATCGGCTAGCGGGACTGCCGTATGGGCTCGGGTCAATACTTATTTGTGTATTATAAATCTTTATGTTTAAATTCCTTTATTATGATTATTCAAAATACATTAGCTTTATTCAAAATACAAACCTAAACCCTAATTTATTCAAACCATAAATCCTAATTCTGTTTTCAAATCTTCACAGTAGCTTTTTATAATTTTATTCACTGGGATATTTTAATCTTTCAATAACTCCATTAAAGACTTTCTATGTTTGTTTCATCTAAAAATACTTAAGTAGTTATTATAGTCAATATTAAAACCATACTTAACTTTGATCACGGTAAAACATCAAATCCTAAATCATAATATGCAAAATCAAGGTTTCAAACCATAAAACCCTAATATCTTAACTGTGAACCTAAAATCCAATCTTTTAAAATTATAAACCCTAATGTCTTAAGGTTCCAAAACTCTAATTTCATGATGTTAGCCCTAAACCCTAATTTGATTAACCAAAACCCTTACTACTTTCTTAAATTTATAAAACCCTAATCCATTCCAATTTTTCAAAATCTTTACAGTAGCCTAAATAATAATAATAATAATTTTAAAATCCCAAAACCCTAAATGTTAATTAAAGAAATCTAAATTGAGACATAAACCTAAATTTGTATCTTTATTTGCTTTATTTAATTTTAGATTTGATTATATAGTTTATTATATGTTTTTATGATTGATTTATTTAATTTCAATGCTTGATTTATTTAATTTATCATGGATGAATATTTTCTTTATTATTATGATTTGTTTATTTTAGTATTAAAATTATAAGAGGTATGTTTCCACCTTGTGGGTACCTCATTAGTTAAGTATTATGTAATTTAAATTGCTTTTATATTTTGGACCAATGTAAAGGATATGTTTCTACCTTTCGGTGGGTGTTCTATTTAGTTTAGACATGAACGATATAAGGACATATTTCCATCCTCGGATGGGTATCCATTTATTTGCTTTGTTTGGACATTGCTTTGATTTTAATGTAATGATGCTTTATTTTAATTGTTGCATGTAATATGGATAATATTGTTATACTTAAGAATTTATAATATTAAGATCTGCAAAGAAGGCCGGTTCCAATGAACCAGACATTGTGGAGGTGCTGGGTCATTTCTCATCTTCCCCACACATACCCAACTTTCTGAACCCATTAGGGGGTTGGGGATTCCTTAGGAATCGAGTCATCCACCCGTTTCTTTTTTTCGGCCCGTCCGGGTGGTGACTCTATTTTTTTTAGCTTAGGCCCGTGTTCTCTATGGCTCCGAGCCTAAACAATGCCGAAATTGCAAGAACCATTCCACCGGGAGTGGGGGCAAAAATCCCCGCTCACAGTGGCGACTCCACTGGGGATAAGAGAAGTTGATTCCGTTGGTCTTTTATTATTCTATTCTTTCTTATAATGATATTATCCATTGTATCATACTAGATTGCATCGTGTGCGTGAGTTAGGACGCTTGTATTATCCGTGCTGTGTTATGTAAGGGATACCATACTTTCACTCAAGGTATGGAGATCGAGCATGGCATAACCACTCATAGCCTTGTACCATTTGGTATATAATTACTATGGGAACCAAAGCCTTTTAACCCAAAGACTAAAGCTCATGTAATTGGCCTAGTTACTTTCCTTAGGTTTTCCCCCAAATGCTTGTTGTTTGACTATGGTTAATTTGTTTTGGCTTAAATCATGGATTATTTGGTTTGTTCTTTTTCTAATATGACCTAAGTACATTGTAAGCTCAAAATAAATTTTTTCTTTAAAGTCCAAAATACCAAATCTATTTTTCAAAACTTTTCAAGATGGTCTTTGGACATAAAACTTTTTTAAAAATAAATCAAAAAATTCTTTTCTTGTGACCCAAATACTAAGCCCAAAATCTATTTTACAATGGGCTTAGAAACAAATTTATTTTCATCCAACCTTTAAAAGAGCTTACAAATATTTAGGTCAATTACGAAATACCAAAAATCAATTGTGAGCGTAGTTTATACTTATAGTTATTAATCATGGGCTTATTTCTGGCATGAATCATTAGTTACTTTTTCAAGTGAGAAATCTATTTATAATAAATCTCTTAATTTAGTTTTAATCCAATATAGCATAAAAGCTGCTTTAGTTGGTTGAATGGATTAAAACTTAATTAATGGGAATTATTATGAACTGATTTCCATTTTTGAAAACATAACTATTGGTTGAAACGTCCGAGGAAATTATTCGAAAAACAAGATACCCCATGTTGGTATTTTGTTAACCATATTACCTAGGAAAAGAGATTCGCCATCCGTGTATGGAAGTTATAAGGTTGGAAGGAATGTCCTATTTGTCCTTGTTTGTTTATTGTTTGTGCATACATGCATACATTTACATCTCATATCATTGATCCTCTCTGGCTCACAGCCCTGGATTACGAATGGAGTTCAAAAGCTTGCGACAATCCGACCTACTCCGGAGATGAAGAATCTAGTAGCAACTCAATCACTTGCTCACCAAAGGTAATGGAGCCCGAACAAATTCAAAGAACGGTGGATGACACCCTCAATGCCAAGATGAAAGAAATAAAAGAGGCCCTGTCCGAGACCATAAAGGAAAAAGGGAAGGCTAAGAACCCAAAGGAAAAAAGGGAAGGCTAAGGTTGGTGAAGTGGCTTTTGATGATGACAAGGTAGTCATTGATGATGATGACGACTAGGCTCAATACTTCTAAGATCCTCAAGATAAAAAGAAGGAGCCAAAGGTTATTGATAAGATAAGTTTTGAAAAGACTGAAAATTCTGATGTTGAGAAGATGATTGCTGATTTAGAAAAGAAATTTGAAAAGAAACTGAAAACCGAAGAGATATCCGAGATCGACAAACTATTTGAACAAGATGAGGAGGTCCCTTATAAGTTCAAGATGCCACCCTTTGCAAAGTTTAATGGAACCGAAAATTATCACCTCCATGTGAAGTAGTACATCACTGCTATGCAGTCTGCCTGAGCTACTAAAGCTCAAACTCTAAGATATTTCATGCTCTCGTTGGACCCTGTTGTCCAAAATTGGTTCAACACCTTAGAGGAAAGTACTCAAAAAGATTAGGACATGTTGTACAAGGCTTTCATCCAATAATATGGATACAATGTCGAGATGGAAGTTACCTTAATGGAAGTGGAGTCCATTAAACAAAGGCCAAATGAGAAATTTTGTGGACTATATGAAAAGATGGAGAAATAAGGTTGCTTTGCTCAAGAAGAGGCTCGATGAATCTGATAAAATAAGAATGATTGTGAGAGGGGTGTTGCTTAGTCTTCATGAAAGGATGTCTCATACACTCATCTGTGATTTCAAAAATATCCTCCATGCTGGTCTGCAAATTGAAGAATGGAAAAGAGAGAAGAACCGCTTTTTGGCAAAAAGGAATGAGAAAGGGAACTACCAGTCTGGAAATCAAAGCATGCAAAAAGAAGTTGATGTCAATACAACTGGTCAAGCAAATAGAAGGCAGTTTTCAAATCTGGGGAAGTCTTTGTCTTGGGTTTTCAACAAACTACAAAAGAAGGGACTATTATAGCCATTGACCCCTCGACCTTTGCCGAATCTTTTACCCCTAAAATTTAATACTAAAGACTTTTGTGAGTTTCATCAGACATAAGGACATGAGACAGACAAATGTTTGCAACTAAAACATAAGATCCAAAATTTAATTGACAGTGGTAAGTTGCCCGAGCCTGATAAGACCAGCACAAAAGACAATCTTTTGCCAAAATTCAACAGAGTGCCACCACCAGCAACCTTCATGGTAGAAAAAGGATTGGAAGAAGATTTTATTTTATCATCCTTTCAAGATGGGGATATTGAAGATGTGAAAGGAAAAGAAGCTAAACTCAATAAATTTTCCTTAGCTTGAATGTTGCTTTTCAAATTTTGCTTTAATATTTAATTAGAATAATCGTGTTTTTCAAATTTAAATTTGTTTGAATAAATTACTTTTATAAAAAAATTTTGGGGGTGCTGGGCTATTTCTCACCTTCCCCACACGTACCCAACTTTCCGAATCCATTAGGGGGTTGGAGATTCCTTAGGAATCGAGTCATCCACCCCTTTCTTTTTTCAGCCCTTCCGGGTGGCGACTCCATTTTTTTCGGGCTTAGGCCTGTGTCCTCTAAGGCCCCGAGCCTAAACAGCCCCGAAGTCGCAAGAACCATTCCACCGGGAGTGAGGGCAAAAATCCCCGCTCACACACATGTTACTCCATATTCGAAACATAAATATATTTTAGACATTAATGTAACACTTGTTTTTTATTTCGATCCAAATTATAACTTGGTTTAGAATATTTTTTGGATCATTCATCTTGTTCTAACTATGGTCGTCTGTAAAATAAACATTATCTTTAAACATTCATCGGTATATTAAAAAAAATTGAAAATATTTTTTCAATATGCATGAGATCGAGATTATACCTTAGGAGTTTTGCATTGTGATGATTTGATTTAAAGAAGAAAAAACAAAAGACTACAAGTTTGAAGTAGATTCAGTTTAGGCATGTACATAGGAAGTGATGATTTGGTCTAAGAGAGAGGAGCTTAGTAAATTAGTCTAAACACAAAGCTAAGAGTAAAGGCTTACATGAATCTAAGTCTTGCAATATAAGGAATGTTTCTATATAAGAGAAAAAAGAAGAAGAAAAAAAAAGGTGTGAACTAATTTTAATATTCTATATATTGCCAAAAATGGAGATTTAAATGGATTAGTTACACCCATCATCCCTAAAAAATTCAATAATGACCGTCGTAGTCTCTAAAGTTTAATTTGTCATGTCGTCATTCTTGGATTTTTCAGTTTACTCCCACTTTCATCTAGTTTTTCATTCAAAAATCTAACAGTGCTAACATGATGAATTATGTCAACTAACATGTCAAATGATATAGCACGCGACATCATTAACCACGTTAGCCTTTCAAGTACTAAGCCTTAAAATGTTTTATTGTTGGGATTTGATCTCATATCCTCTTGAATAAAAAGATGATTACTTACAATGTGAGCTGCTTTTGTCATGTATGATAAAGGTTACACTAATTATATTTTAACTATAACTTACTATAAAATTATAATTAAATTATAAATTTGTATTTTAACAATAATTTAAAAAAATATAAATTATAAAGTAATTTTTTCTAATAACTAAATAAAATTTATTTATTATATTAATAAATTTATGAGTATTTTATTAAAAAGATTATTTTTTAAAGATATCTAATTTTTAATAAATATTTTAAACTTATTTTATTAAAATAATTAAATTTATTAAAATATTTGATAGTACATAACTATATATATATATATATATATAATTTTGCAACTACTTTTGACCAAACAAAACAAATCCCAGAGTCATTTAACTTTATGTAAATTGCTTTAAACTACTAAATATTTACCTTAAATTCTTGAAGATAATCATAATTTATGTCTCCTTTTATATTTTAGCTTTACTACAAAAGAGTGTGGAGTAATTAAAGTGGGATGGTGGAGAGTATTTGATAACAGGAAAGTGAAAAATGGTTGAAGTGAAATAGATTCAAATAGTTTTACCGCTTATGATTAACTGTGCAAAGTAACTTGGGGAAGTACGGTATAAGTATAAATAGTAAAGTTGTAAATATTGTAATTTCATTTTTTTTAATGTAATTTTTCTTGAGGATATTTTTTAAAAAATATTTTTGGGTGTATTTAGTATTTTTGTGAGGTACAAATATCTCTACCCCTAATTAATAGACTAAAACATTTGATTAGAGTAAAACATTTGATTAAACCCAAAATTTTAGGGGTTGTTTAACTGTAGAAAACAACTCCAATTGTCTAGAAAATTTTCTACAGGAAAATGAAAAATATAATTTATTGCATAGTTAGAAATATTTTATGTTTTGAAAATTTAAAAATAGTTTTCTATATTTATTAGTTAGTAGTTTAATTTTAAAAACTTACTATTATTTGTTTTCTAAATAGAAAATACGTTCTTAAAGAAAAGTGAATTTATTTTCCACTTTGATTTTATAGATCTCTTTTAATTTTTTTATTTACAGAACAAATAAAGAATGAAAATTTGAAAAACTATAAAACAAAAAAATAAAAATAAAAAATAAAAAATATTTTTCACAACATTTAATAATCTATTTTCAAAAGTAGTAGAATACAAAAAATCAAAAACTATTTTATATATCAATACACCTATTTAATAATTAATTAAAAATTATTAATTAAATTAAAAATTGTACTTAAAAATATATATATCATTCAATAAAAACTATAGTTATTTAAACATTAAAAAATATTTACAAAAAAAAAAAAATTATTCTCACTCCACTGATTACATTCAATTTTTAAAGCTAACCAAATATAATCTTAATGTTACTTTCCTACGTACCAAAAGAATAAATTAAATCAAAGATAGCAAACATACCAATAAGTAAATAAAATTTTCACTGATCATGAGACCCATTGTAAATAAAATATGAAATTTTTAATTGTAATTTTTTATCAGAACACATTTAAATGACTAAATGAATATGACATACACTGAAATTGAAAATGCATTCCATTCTAATACGACAGTAAGGAATTTGCTTTCCATCATCTAAAAGGACAAGACAAGCATGAGAAAAGTTAAAAGTTTAATAAAGGAGTAATAATTCAAATGTTCCTATGCTTCACCTGTTCACTGTTCACAATTAAAACAGAACTCAAAAGGTTCACTGCTCACAATTCAAACATAAAGGGGAAACAAGTTCAAATATTAACATAACTGAGATAAAAGTATCCAATGTATTTTTATCATAATTGCAACTGTACTGCAATTTAGTTGGAAACCATGCTTTCTGTCTCCTTCACAAATCCATCTCCCGTCCAATCTTTATCGGACTTCAAACCCTTTTTCACAGCTTTCCTGAGTTCAATCGCTTCTTTCTGTCGTCGTACCAAATCTGTGTGAGTTGTAAAATACTCGAGAGACACCCTGAGGGAGAACCAAATGAGAATGATAAATTTGAGATTAAATGTGCTAAAAATTTAAAATATCTTTTGTGCACAATCAATTGAATTGCTTTAATAAAATGCGTACCCTCTGAAGTCTTCGATTGATGAGAAGTTGTGCATTTTCATGAAATCCTTCAGTTCCTCGCAAAGTTTCTTAACAAGGCTATATCCATGCATCATAACCCCAGTGCAAACCTACAATAAAAAAATCAGAGACTTATATGCTTAAGCATATCTTGAGAATCTGACATATGGCAAGAAATTTTTTTTTTCATACTGTAAGAATTATATACAAATTAAATGCATGCTAAAAAATAGAAAATATGCTTGTAGTTGTTTAGTAACTTCAGACTTTACCTTAAATAAAGACTTATGTTCTTTTACTTGGGAGGAATCTTTAAAAGGCTCTTTTCAACAAGAAGTACCTCGGCAAAGGTAGAATTTGACTATTAATAGCCAATAAGGTGCATTACAAAGTTGTTGAGCATCAATAACTTGATTCAGATAACATTATCACAAATATCACATGAATTATTCTGACATGACGGGCAGCAGGTACAGTAATTAAATGAATCTTCTGCGTCGATCTCTACGACCATAGTTTACACTCTTAAAGACATAATTTCCATCATTTGAAGCGAAAATTTCCTTCACTTTGTACACTGACAACTAAGACATGCCAGGTCTGTATAGCTACAAGCTATAGTTCTTAATATGTATCAAATCATATTCTGCATTGATGTTTAGGAAATATGAAAATATTAAGTCCCATTCCATATTATGTAACAACTAACAATCATATTTTATGTACTTTTATATTAAGAATCGGGGAAGATAATCCACCATATACAGCCATTCCCTTCCAATGTTGGAAATATGCCCTTTTCACAACTGGAATTTGTGATCTTCCAATCACAATGTAAAAGCCTTACAATTGCAGGTGGCATATAACAAAACAAATTAAATTATTTATTTATTATACAAGGGGAATTTCACGAACAAAGAAATCAAATAAAAGAGTGCACGGGACTTTTAATGTAATTCCAACATCGTAGAACCTAGAAACTGGAATAAGGGTTTAAAATTCAAAACCTTATAGAACCACGATTCATCAGACAACCAATTACTAACATTTATTGATGAAAGAAATATGAAAGTTGCAGTCATTGAAGATTAAATAAAGCAGTAAAAACATTATCCTAGCCTACCTGGACAGTACTTGCTCCAAGAAGAATAAACTCAGCAGCATCGCCACCTGTTTCAACACCTCCAATGCCAGAAAGTGAGTACTGCTCGTCAAATTCTGATTTCATCATTTTAGCAATATTCATGACTTTTGCAAGTGCTATAGGGTGAACTGCTTTGCAAGAATAACCACCGGGAGTTGAGTATCTGGCAGCAAAACCAAACTGCGTAAGTTTATGAGGATGCCAGTTAAATTGGAACCATAATTGCTTTTAACAATGCATACCCCTCGACACAAGGCTCCGGCCTTAGGGTTTTCAGATCGATTCCCATTACACTCATGATGGTATTAATAGCAGATACCCCCTCACATCCTGAGCTTAGTGCCACCCTAGCTGGCTACACAACAAAGAAAAACTGAATCATTCAGGTGTTCAAATTCAACTCACAATGCATGTGTAACAAGTAATGAGCATAATTTTTCATACAGGTGCAAAAAAAGTACAGAAGAAAAATAAACAAGAGACAACAGGATAGAACGATGTAACCGGATGTCTATATTAACACAGTGTTCTGTTATTTACTGTATAAGTATTTTTTTTTTTAACAAATACAAGGAAAGCATGGAACGTGAATACATTATCCTGATATTTAAAAGAAATGAAAATTTTCACTTTTTAAGATGTTTTAGGAAGTTTGTTTCTAGTAAGTTGTAGGATGAAAAAAAATAGTTAATTGTACAAAACCTACCTGTTACTACAACATCGATCAGAAGAGCTTTGAGCCCTACTCTGGATATAAATCCTTCTTTATCCTAACAGATGTAGATAGAATAGGAACCCTTAGGAAAAAGCAAACTAATCAGCCTGTCCATGGTGTTAACATTGATCTCCCGTAGTCATAACAGATTCTAGTTCTAAGAATGGCGTTAAACACATTGGCCTGCCCAAGACTTGACAAATTGATATTGGAACGTAAAATTACTCAGCAAAACAATAACATGAAAATGGCTCTAAATTCAAATTCATTATGAAATAAGTTCATAGTTGACACATAATTTATCCATTTTAAATTCAAAACAACTAAATAACTAATACAATTATATCTTCGGTCTTTTCTTAATAGAGAGATTAAATTTGATTACAGCTTCCTACTTTACAGCAAAAATTTTCACAGAATATTTCATAAGAAAGCTTCTGTACCGTATTCATCTTTGCTCGCTATTAGCATGTGTCAAGATGAAGAAACAACATGATTGCTTAAATGCAAGAAAGCATATCATACTCTTGTATTGAAACATAGGAAGTTAAAAGATAAGCAAAACAACCACAAAGTCAAGAAATAAAGATAAAAAACTATGGTATCACTTGGATACAGCAAGCTAACTTTTCAAGTTTCACTTGGATTTGATGTGTACATTGCTTAGAACATGTACATGCTAACTTTCTCCAATTAAAACATTTCAAGATATCACGAGGATAAAAGATGAAAATGACCTGTGTTATATCTGTGATGTTAGGAGTCATCTTTGCCCAAACTGGCACTGTAGCTTTTGCATTTATCCATCCACAAACCTCTTCCAAAAGTGCACAGTCTTGCCCAACTGCAGCACCCATTTTTCGTTCAGGCATACCATGAGGACAAGAGAAATTGACTTCAATGGCATCCTAAGAAACATTTTCAGGAATTAATTTTAAGATAAAGCATCTAGTTCAAAGAATGTCATTAACATAAAGAATCAGATAATGACTTTAGCTTACAATTCCAGTTTGCTCTACTCGATGGATAAGTTCCTCCCAAGCAGCTTTGTCATACTCCTCCATAATAGATGCAATAAGAATCCTTTCTGGGTATTCTTGTTTTAATTGTTTGAATTCTTTTAGCATAGTTTCAAGAGGTCTATCACTTATAAGTTCTATATTCTCCCACCCAATTATCTGCCCCTTGGTTGAGCCATTTACACCTACTCTTAACCGGGCATATCTAGGAGTTACATTAATAACCTTTGCTGCATCTAGTGAAACCTAAAAAATTCAGATCAAACACCAAATTTCAAAATTGGAACAAGAATACAAGCTAAATAGAATCTTTGCCCGCTGTGAATACAACTATTTACAGGAAATACAATTTTCAACATCAAGTTACAGTTCAAAAAGATAATTCTTTCTCCTTCTGTGTTATATATAAATTTTAAAAAGATGGCAAAGAAGAGAAGACTCACAGTTTTGGCGATCACAGCACCCCAGCCTTCGTCAAAAGCACGCTTCATCACTGTATAGTTAGTGCCCGGTGGACCAGAGCCTATGACAAATGGGTTAGGCAGGTTCAAACCATTAACAGTGACACTCAAATCAGGATTACGTAGAGCAGCACTAGCAGAGTCAGTATCAGCCACCACCCTCAAGAAGTCAACTCTGTTTTTTTTTAGGCGTTGAGTGGTTAAAGAATTCTGGATAGTCCTTAAAGCAGCAAATTCGGCAACAGAGTTCCTGCCTCTGATCTGGGAAAAGCTCAAAGAAGCCATATCGGTACGGACCAAAAGATCAAATCTTGATTGAGTCTGGTTTTAGAAAATGATACAGAGAGAAATGGGAGTCGAATTATGATGTAATCTGAGTTGAAAAAAGGAAAAAAAATAAATGTTGGGTTATGTGCTGTGAGTAGAAAGGAAAACGTGGATTTAGAGGAATCAATTGCGTCTTTTAGTATATTTGTTTTGATATTTATTTTATTTGGTTAGTGTACTTTGAATATTCTATTTAACATTATTGAATTGCAAGTGGGCGTATCATTCTCGATACAGATACACCGTCATTTTATCCCTTCTTCTTTAACGTATATTTTTAAGGAAAAATTTGACGTGTATAATTGAAAATTCATTTTTTTTAGTGTTTGGAAATTCAACGGAAGATTTTTATTGTGGTAATGGAGTGTTGACAGAAACGTTGTCCGAAGAAGGAACTTGCATTTTGTAAATCAAGAATTCGGGCTCTTCTTGGTTCGCGAAGGGAGAAGGATGCTCTGAGTTTTTCGACTTAATCCAATGCATGACAAAATCCAATATAGAAAGAAGAATTACTGGAAACAAAGAATTAAACAATATTGGTGACGTGAAGGTGATGCGAACACTCAGTTTTCCATAGGATGGCTACCTCTAGGCAAAAGAGGAATGTTGTGCTGCGTTGAAGGGACTTGGCATGAGTAGCATGATGGTTTAGCCACACATATGATGGATCATTTTCAGGAGGTATTTCATTTGCAGGTAAGGGATTGTTCACTGGTTCTTGATTGCGTATTGCAATTGGTTCCAACTAAAAATGATGAGGTGTTGCTTGCTCCATTCACAAAGGTTGAAATGAGTGTGATTTTTAGTATTCATCCCGATATGGCTCCAAGTTGGGACGATATGAATCTTTCTTTTTTTCAAAAGTGTTAGATTATAGTTGGGGTCGATGTCACGAATTTCTATCTTAAATGTCTTAATACATGTTCTCTTTTGGCTGAGTTGAATAGAACCAGTATTATTCTGATTTCTAAGAAGAACCAATATTGTTGTGTGATGTGCTCTATAAGATCATTTCTAAGGTTTTGGCTAACTGCTTAAAGTCCTTGCTTCCAAATATTATCTTCAATTTTTAGAGTGCCATTATTCTGGGTCGTAATTATAGATAATATTCTTGTGGCATTTAAGAATATTCATTATAAGAAGATGAAAACACAAGGAAAAGAGGGTTATGTTGCTATGAAGATGGACATGAATAAAGCCTATGATTAAGTGGATTGGTCTTTTCTTGAGGCTACCATGAGGCGATTGGGTTTTGCTCAAAGGTGAATTCAATTGATTATGCTTTGTGTGTCTTTGGTACAATGTTTTATTAGTCACAATGTGACTTATTTTGGTACTATTATTCCTGAAAGCTAAAAGGGAGTCTTAGGCAAGGCAACCCTCTTTTGTTGTATATTTTTTTTGCCAAAGTATGTTCTTTTGTTATGCATCAATGGGTGAGTAGTAGTTTACTTCATGGTTGTCAAGTGGCCAAAAGTGATCGCTTAGTCTCTCACTTATTTTTCGTTGATGACTATCTTTTGATGTGAACAAATACTTGTTTTTTAAGGCCAACGTTCAAAAGGCTATTGAGGTGAAAAGTGTATTGCAATTGTGTCTTCTTGCTTTTAGGCAACTCATGAATGTTTTAAAATCCTCACTATTCTTCAGTTGGAGGACCGTGAGATAGTGTGTAGTCTTTTAGGGATGAGTGAATTAAGGAATCTTAGAAATTTGGGCATGCCCTTACTATTTAAGAAGAATAAGAGGGATATTTTCAAGCTTATTCAAGTGAAGGCTTGGCATCGTATTAATTCATTGAAATGAAAGTTACTCTCATGGGCTAGGAAGGAGATTTTAAAATAAATAGTCACTCAAGTGATACCCAATTATATTCTTTTTTTTATTCCCTCTATTTTAGGATTGAGAGGATGCTTAATTCGTTTTGGTGGGACTCTAAGGAGTCTGCATTTATGAGTATTAATTAGATGGCTTGGGATCGACTTTGCATGGTCAAAGAGGTGGGGATGCTTGGCTTTAAGAATTTGCTTGTTTTAAATTTATCGATGACGGGCAGACAAGCCTGGAACATTATTACTAAACTTGATTCCTTATTGACAAAATTATTTAAGGCACGGTGTTTCCCTTATACGTAAGAAGCTGGTTTGGGTTCCTCTGTGAGCTATACTTGGAAAAGTATATAGGCAATAAAAGATAGTTGAATGGGTTATAGGTAGAAAGTGGTTACAGGTGAGATGATCCCCAATTGGTCAGAGCACTAGCTTTTAAATGCTAACAACCCATTTGTTACCTTTGAAGGATCTATTAGTGGGGATGTATTCAAATAAATGTTCCTCTCTTGTAGTCTATGTTTGATGAAAGGGTGGTGGATCAGATAATGAGCATTCTTTGGGTAATGGCAAGCAAATTGATGCAATATTAATGTGGTTGGTTGAACCTTAGTGTCACTATTCTGTTAAAAGTACTTATCATTTTTTAATAGGGATTAATTTATCTGAACATCTTGTAGATGTGGCATTTTGGAAGTGTCTATAGAAGTTACAACTAAAAACCCAACAACTTTACTAATAGGAAGCAACTCCTTGGAAAGCTAAATCAATTCCTTTATCCAACATCTTGACCCAGTCCCAACAATTATAGAAGAAAACCTTGGTATTAGGAACACTCAAGTTATTAACTCTTTGTATTTTAAAGTTGATTATCATAAACATCCAAACAAGAGAATAACTCTCTCTCAAGAACTCAAATTTCTAAAATTTTCACTCAAACAAAGGCTAACAATTACAAGTATTCATAAGATGGTTTATATATGTGCCAAAAGTTGGATGCCCTAATTGGGGTGACTGGAAACAAGTTTAAATCCACCTTAATCCCTAGTAAACTATCTCCAAACATACCTTACGCTTCTAGGTAAAATATGGCCCATTTACATACTCAAACTTAAGTCCAAGATTATGAATTCCAATATAAGAACAAGACAGCAAAACTAAATACAAGGCTTAACAAGCTAAATACAAATTAGGCTTCAGACACATTTATCCCAAATAGTCTTCTTAGACTAAACATAGATTGACTAGGCCTTGACTTACTTGTATGAGCCAAAACTTATAGTTAGAGTCCTTGCATTCTTCAATAATAGCTACATCACTCCACAGGCCTTGCAACATGGTGAATAATGCATCTTTGACCCTCTGAAGACAAGCTCTAGTGATTGGTCCATCAGCTAAGCACAACGGGTCTTTATATATTGGCACTGTTGGCTTTTTGGTTGCATCATTCCCTCCCTCCTCAAGATGGTTCATCCATGAATCTTCATCTTCAAAATCAAAAGGAGATAAATCAATAATATTAAAGATAACACTTACATTATGCTCACCTATTAGGTTCTTACATTATACTCACCTATTTGGTTCTTACATTATACTCACCTAGTAGGTCCCATTTCTAGGCATTATCATTTATGTGTTCTAGCCTTTGAAATGGACCATCTCTCCTAATATGGAATTTGAATTTCCTTTGATCAAAAAAATCTTTCCTTTCTCGTGTGAACCTAAAACCATTCACCTAGTTCAAAAATGACAATTTTTCTCCCTTTGTTGACTAGCTTGCAACTTGTTCTCTCTTTTTCTCAATGTCAGCTATTATATTTCTAATATCCCAAAGTATGCCCTAGAAGTTTGGTATAATAATTGTTGTAATTGGATAAATGTATATGTGTTTAATTGAAAAGAGAAAGGAAGTGAAGAGAGAGTGTATAAGTTGTATATATAGTGATATATACAACATATACAAGTCAAATGTGAAGTCAAAAGATGGTTAGTTAATGATTTTAAATTAATTAAGTCAATTAAGTGGAATTAGAGTGAGTGGAAGTGGATGGAGATATTTAGAGTATTTTAATATTAAATGCTTGGAGGAGAGGGTTTTGAGGAGATAGTGGGTGAGAAGTTGACTTTGTTACTTTGCTTTCTTCTTTCTTTCTTTCTTCTTCGTGGGTCACTTTCCTTTTCTTTTCTTTTCTTTGTTTTGGCCGATCCTTCATAGCAAGAGAGCAAGAGAGAGAGGTTTGATCTTCCATACTCAAGATTAAAGGAAGTTTTCAAGTGTTCAAGTTGGAAAGTTAAGAGTTTCTTCATCCTTGGTAAGTTTTCCACTTGATTCTTTGATTTCTTTGAGTTTGTGAGTTGAGCTTGTGGTTGATATGTGTTTTGTTTGATTGTGGGATGTTTAAGAGTGTTGGTTCAAGTGATTTTGGATTTTGGTGTTGGTTTAAAGGAAAGAGTAAGTTTGTTGGAAGAGAAAGTGTTGTGGGTGTGTTTTGGGTTTGTGGTGATGATTTTGATTTGTGTTGGATGTATGTTTTTAGTTGTTTTGGTGTTTTTGCAAGTTTGTTGTGGTTCTTGGGTATGTTGAGCTAAGTTTGTTTGAAGTGGATTTTGGTGAAAGGAAGTGATTGTTAGATTAAGTGTTGTTGTTGCCGGAATCTGGATTTTTGGCCTGACACGCCCATGAGCACGGCCAAGTCTTTGGGCGTGTCGATGGTTCTGTGTTTTTGGTATTGACACGTCTAGTGACACGCCCATGTCACTGAGCGTGTCATAGCTACTGTGTTGGTGAGGAACTGACACGGCCATGAACACGTCCATGTTGTTGGACTTGTTAATGTTTTTGTGAGACAAAATGTATTACACGTTCAGTGACACGCCCGTGGTTCTGAGAGTGTCAAAGCTTCTGTGTTGTGAATTTAGGGCACGGTCAGGGACACGCCCGTGTTGTTGAGCGTGTCCTGTATAGAGTTTGCCCTAGTTGATTCTTAGTCTTATGATCTCATGTGTATGATTACCTTTGGTTTAGGTTGTGAAGAAGTTGTATTGCCCTAACCTAAGTGTTGAGGATTCTTGAAAGAGAAAGGTTGTAGATTGGTGTGAGTTGTTCCTAAGGTAAGTACAAACTACATTGTTGCATACACTCACATGATTTGATACTTAACATATTTGATTATACATATGCTAAGCAATTGATTACAGGGTTAAAACATTTGATGAAATATGAAAGGTATGTTAATGCAATTGGTTGTGTATACTTGAATGATCAATTGATTTAATGTGATTTGAGATATAATGAGATATAAAACCAATGTGATTGGCTATAATGATGCAAATGAGATGATTGAGGCATGGTTGCCTATTTTGATTATGAGATATGAAGCCATGGTTGTTGGCTATAATGATGAAAATGAATTGAGAAATGAATTGAGAAAGAAATGTGTAAAGATATAAATGAAAAGATTATGTGTCTAATGTGTTATTCAATCTTCAGAGTTCTGAGTTTGGCGGCATGCCTATAAAGTACTGGATAGGTGAAAAGACCGGGTCATAAGCCGATTCCAGTTGATAAATGTGAAAATGTGAATTATAGTAACAGTCTTGCTGGGTTGAGGATTTCCTCAGGTTTATCCGGGTTGAGGTCCAAGAGACTGGGTCTGTTACAGGTAACAGTCTTGCCGGGTTGAGGATCTCCTCGAGTTTAGCCGGGTTGAGGTCCAAGAGACTGGGTCTATTACCCTATCCATGGATAGATATATATATATATATATATATTGCCTACGGGCTTGATGATTATGATTATGGACCAAAGCAGTAACTCTGAACTTTGAATAACATATTAGTGTCTTGTGTGCCCATACTTGTCTTTGTGTCAATGTAAATCATAAGTGATGAAATAATTGAACAAAATGATGAAATGTAGTCTTATGAACAATACAAAGATATCAATTGTGAATATTGTCTTAATTGTTGAAATGTATGACATTGGCATTGCATAGAAGCATATTGTTATTATAGTTTGTACCACTAAGCCGTTGGCTTAGCGCGATTGTGGTTCATCGCGCAGGTGATAGAGAAGAACTAGAGAGTTCCTCTAGACAGAGTAGAGTCTAGATTTTGAGGCGTTGATAGTGGAGCTTAAAGATCAAAGACATACTGCCAAGCATGTATATATATTTTATGTTTTGTAAAACTTGAGTTTTGATGTATAAGTATTTGTAAATATTTGTTATATTTTCCGCTGCGTTTTAAATAAACACTTTATTTATTGTATTTATAATTTCTTTTAAATGATTTACATTTGTTCATGTTTTTGAAAAAGGATGAGTCGTTTGTTTAGTAAACGTGGCATTTCTATATTCAGTATACGTATATTACGATCGTATTAGCATGCTGTATACGTATACGGGGTATAGGGGTGTTACAATTATTTTGGTATCAGAGCCTAGGTTTGAGATTCTCAACCTAGGTCAATTGTAAGAAAAAGGAAATTTTGAGTTTTAAAATATGGTTTTTAAGTAAGATACATGTTTTGGTATTGGCAGTCTTTGATCTTTAATAAGGTATATTCTGCTGTGTTTGCAGATATAGGTTGTAATGGCGTCTCAGTCACGACAGTCTGTAGAGGGTAGTGCTGAGAGTGTAGCTCCTGAAGAGGGTAGAGAGGGAGCTAGAGTTGAGAGAGTTAGTGAGGCCCCTGCTTCTGTGTCAGGGAGATCAGCTGCTGATGAGGTACCGCCGGGTTGGTTAAGGCATATGGTAGATTTGTTGAGGGGAGCTCCGGTACAGCAGCCACCACCACCACCGCAGCCTCAAGTGCCAGTAAGACATTATGATAAGTTGAGAAAGTATGGGGCTGAAAATTTCTTGGGCACTACCGATCCTGTAGTGGCTGAGCAGTGGTTGGATAAAGTGCAGAGGATATTCATTCAGTTGCAAGCTACTTCGGATGAGAAGTTTGACTATGCAAGATCCCTTCTGCAGAAAGATGCCTATGACTGGTGGAAGATGGTTCCTCATGCCATGGATGATCCACCTACATTATCTTATGGAGATTTTCTGAGGGAGTTCGAGCTGAAATATACTCCGAGGGAGTATAAAGATATTAAGAAGATGGAATTCTTGAATTTGAGGCAAGACGACCGGACGGTGACAGAATATGAGATTGAGTACATCCGATTGAGTCGCTATGCCGGTGGGATTATCTCTGATGAAATAGACCGGTGCCGGAGATTTGAGGAGGGATAGAGACCCTCTATTATGTGCATTGTTGCTGGTTCTCGATACCAGGATTTTTCTCAGCTGGTTGCCGCAGCTAGAAGTGTTGAGAGAGACCAGGGCATTGCAGCAGCTGCTACTGAGGAGGAGACTAGAGTGAGAAGATCCCAGTTTGAGGGAGGATCTTCATCTGTGAAGAGGGGTCGAGGAAGTTTTATTCCGAGGATCAGTAGAAGCCAAAGATAGTCGGGTAGATCAGTACAGTATCAGAGGTAGAGGCCGAGACCGACAGTTTCAGTAGCTAGTGCTCCGACTCCAGTGATGCAGAGGTCTATTCCACCAGTATGTGAGCATTGTGGTCGGACCCATGGGGTGTTTGTTGGAAGATTGGTGGATTAGCTGGGTGTTTCAGATGTGGGTCACCAGCTCATTTTATTAAAGATTTTCCTGAGATGCAGGAGCATAGGCAGGCTGATTCTGCAGCTTCTCGACCTAGTGTCAGCAAAGGTGGTCGAGGGGGCAGAGAGTTTAGTAGAGGTGGTCGGCCCGGGTTTAGTCAGAGAGGAGGATCAACATCTGGGGGCAGTAGGCCAGATGAGGCCAGATCTTCTTAGAGAGTATATGTGATGCAGAGGAAGCTGGATGCTTCAGCAGTTATAGCAGTTACATTTTCTTTATTTGATATCTCAGTTCTTGCTTTGATTGATCCATGATCTACTCATTCATACATAAGTGCATCCATATTGCCTGTGTCTGAATTTCATTCAGAGTCCTTAGGATTTGATGTCTTGGTGACAAATCCTTTAGGACATAGTGTTGTGGTGAGTAAGGTTCATCGTGATAGTGCAGTGGTAATGCAAGATGAGGAGTTTCTTGGTGATTTAATTGAAATGCCTTTTAAGGAGTATGATTTAATCTTAGGCATGGATTGGTTGTCTAAGCATGGAGCTGTGGTAGACTGTCAAAAGAAGTGTGTTACCTTGAGAACCGGTGATGGTAGAATTGTGATGGTGTCTAGTGAGCAAAGACAACTTGCATCCTTGTTTGTATCAGCTATAGCAGCTAGAAAGTTGATTAGGAAAGGGTGTGACGCTTATCTTGCTCATGTTGTGGATACTAGAGTAGTGGGTTCTCCACTTGACAGTATAACCACAATTGCAGATTTTTCAGATGTGTTTCCTGAGGAGTTGCCAGGGTTACCCCCTGAGAGAGAGGTTGAGTTTGGTATCGATTTGTTGCCTGGTACCACTCCCATCTCTATTACTCTTTATCGAATGGCATCTGCTGAGTTGAGAGAGTTGAAGGTGCAGCTACAGGAGTTGTTGGGTAAAGGGTTTATACGCCCTAGTGTTTCCCCTTGGGGAGCCCCTGTTTTGTTTGTGAAGAAGAAGGATGGTACTATGAGATTGTGCTTAGATTATAGGCAATTGAACAAAGTGACTATCAAGAATAAGTATCCTTTGCCTAGAATTAACGATCTCTTTGATCAATTAAAAGGAGCAGCAGTGTTTTCTAAGATTGATTTGAGATCGGGGTACCATCAGTTGAGGGTTAGAGCTGAAGATATTTCTAAGACAGCTTTCCGCACAAGGTATGGGCATTATGAGTTCTTGGTGATGCCTTTCGGGTTGACGAATGCACCTGCAGCTTTCATGGATTTGATGTATAGGGTGTTTAGACCCTACCTAGATCAGTTTGTGGTGGTCTTCATTGATGATATTTTAGTGTATTCGCATAATGAAGAGGAACATGACAAGCATTTGCGGATTGTATTGCAGATTTTGAGAGAAAAGCAGTTGTATGCTAAGCTGTCGAAGTGTGAGTTTTGGCTTGATCAAGTGACTTTTCTTGGTCATATAGTTTTAGCAGTTGGTATAAGAGTTGATCCAAGTAAAGTTGAAGCTATTTTGAATTGGAGTCCACCAAAGTCAGTGACTGAAGTTAGAAGTTTTTCTGGGTTTGGCAGGCTATTATCGACACTTTTTGAAAGGTTTTTCTTTGATAGCTACTCCACTCACCAGATTGCTTCGGAAGGGAGTTAGATTTGTGTGGACAGATCAGTGTCAAGCTAGCTTTGAGCAGTTGAAAGAAATGTTGACTCAAGCACATGTTCTTACTTTACCAGTGGAAGATAAACCATATGTGATTTACAGTGATGCTTCACATAATGGTTTAGGATGTGTTTTGATGCAAGAGGGTAAAGTTGTAGCTTATGCTTCTCGGCAATTGAAGCCGCATGAGCTTAATTATCCGACGCATGATTTGGAATTGGCAGCTATAGTCTTTGCTTTGAAGATTTGGCGACACTACTTGTATGGGGAAAAGTGTTTTATCTATACGGATCATAAAAGTTTAAAATATTTGGGTGTTCAGAGAGAACTGAATCTTCGGCAAAGGCAATGGTTAGAGTTGATCAAAGACTACGACTGCTTGATTGATTATCATCCTGGTAAGGCGAATGTAGTTGTTGATGCCTTGAGTCGGAAGTCTTTGGCAGGTATGACTGTGTATTTGCTCTCATTGCTTGTTGAGTTGAGAGCGTTGCATGTTAATTTTAAATCATGTGATGATGGTGCACTGTTGGCTCATTTGCAGTAGAGACCAGTATTGTTGGATCAGATTAAAGAGGCTCAATTGGCTGATGAGAAAATTCAGAAGATTGTGTCAGATTGCCAAAATGGGGAGAGCCAAGATTTCCAGGTGAGAAGTGATGGTAGCCTGTGGTTTAAAGATAGATTGTGTGTTTCTAATGATGCTAGTTTGAGAAGGATTATTTTAGAGGAAGCATACCAATCGGTCTTTGTTATGCATCCTGGAAGTATAAAGATGTATCAGGATTTGAAGCAGCATTATTGGTGGTCAGGTATGAAGAGAGATATAACAGAATTTGTATCCAAGTGTCTCACATGTCAGAGAGTAAAAGCGGAGCATCAAGTTCCAACAGGGTTGCTTCAACCTTTAACAGTGCCTGAATGGAAATGGGAGAGAGTGACAATGGATTTTGTATCTGGTTTGCCATTGACTCAGAAGAAGCATGATGCTATTTGGGTGATTGTTGATCGGTTGACAAAGACAGCTCATTTTCTTCCAGTTAGAATGGATTATTCTCTTGAGAGACTGGCTGAGCTGTATATTAATGAAATAGTGAAGTTGCATGGAGTCCCGATTTCTTTAGTATTTGATCGAGATCCCCGGTTCACTTCAAGGTTTTGGAAGAGATTACATGGTGCATTAGGTTCTCGATTACACTTTAGCACTGTTGTTCATCCACAGACAGATGGGCAGTCAGAGAGAGTGATACAGATTATTGAGGATATGTTGAGAAGTTGTATCATTGATTTCTCTGGAAGTTGGGACAGATTTTTGCCACTTATGGAATTTGCTTATAACAACAGTCATCAATCTAGTATTGGTATGGTACCATTTGAGGCATTGTATGGTAGAAGATGTAGAACGCCTTTATGTTGGAATGAACTTGGAGAAGGAAAATTAATTGGTCCTGATTTGGTTAAAGAGACTGAAGAGAAAGTGAAGATAATTCGGGATTGGTTGAAAGCGGCTTTAGACCGACATAAATCTTATTCAGATTTGAAGAGGAGAAACATAGAATTTGATGTTGGAGATAAGGTATTTTTGAAAGTGTCTCCTTGGAAAAAGATTTTAAGATTTGGTCGAAAAGGGAAGCTGAGTCCTCATTTTATTGGACCATATGAGATATTAGAAAGAGTTGGACCAGTTGCTTATCATTTTGCTTTGCCACCTGAGTTGGATAGAATCCATAATATCTACCATGTTTCTATTCTAAGGAGGTACAGATCAGATCCATCTCATATTTTACCAATTGAATATATTGAGGTGAGTTCGGATCTGACATTTGAAGAAGAACCAGTTGCTATTTTGGCATAGGAATGAAAGAGTTGAGACATAAGAAAGTGCCAATTGTGAAGATTCTTTGGAAGAATCATGGTAGAGAAAAGTCAACTTGGGAGAATGAGCAAGCGATGCAAGATCAATATCCTCAGTTGTTTCAAACTTGATATCAGGTAATTTTGAGGACGAAATTTCTTTTTAGAGGGGGAGAATTGTAATATCCCAAAGTATGCCCAAGAAGTTTGGTATAATAATTGTTGTAATTGGATAAGTGTATATGTGTTTAATTGAAAAGAGAAAGGAAGTGAAGAGAGAGTGTATATGTTGTATATATAGTGATATATGCAACATATACAAGTCAAATGTGAAGTCAAAAGATGGATAGTTAATGATTTTAAATTAATTAAGTTAATTAAGTGGAATTAGAGTGAGTGGAAGTGGATGGAGATATTTAGCGTATTTTAATATTAAATGCTTGGAGGATAGGGTTTTGAGGAGATAGTGGGTGAGAAGTTGACTTTGTTACTTTGCTTTCTTCTTTCTTTCTTTCTTCTTCATGGGTCACTTTCCTTTTCTTTTCTTTTCTTTGTTTTGGCCGATCCTCCATAGCAAGAGAGAAAGAGAGAGAGGTTTGATCTTCCATACTCAAGATTGAAGGAAGTTTTCAAGTGTTCAAGTTGGAAAGTTAAGAGTTTCTTCATCCTTGGTAAGTTTTCCACTTTATTCTTTGATTTCTTTGAGTTTGTGAGTTGAGCTTGTGGTTGATATGTGTTTTGTTTGATTGTGGGATGTTTAAGAGTGTTTAGTTCAAGTGATTTTGGATTTGGGGTTGGTTTAAAGGAAAGAATAAGTTTGTTGGAAGAGAAAGTGTTGTGGGTGTGTTTTGGGTTTGTGGTGATGATTTTGATTTGTGTTGGATGTATGTTTTTAGTTGTTTTGGTGTTTTTGCAAGTTTGTTGTGGTTCTTGGGTATGTTGAGCTAAGTTTGTTTGAAGTGGATTTTGGTGAAAGGAAGTGATTGTTAGATTAAGTGTTGCTGTTGCCGGAATCTGGATTTTTGGCCTGACACGCCCATGAGCACGGCCAAGTCTTTGGGCGTGTCGATGGTTCTGTGTTTTTGGATGAGTGACATGCCCATGTCACTGAGCGTGTCACAGCTTCTGTGCAGTAGTAGTATTGACACGTTCAGTGACACGCCCATGTCACTGACCGTGTCATAGCTACTGTGTTGGTGAGGAATTGACACGGCCATGAACACGCCCATGTTGTTGGACGTGTCAATATTTCTGTGAGACAGAATGTATTACACATTCAGTGACACGCCCGTGGTTCTGAGCGTGTCAAAGCTTCTGTGTTGTGAATTTAGGGCACGGTCAGGGACATGCCCGTGTTGTTGAGCGTGTCATGTGTAGAGTTTGCCCTAGTTGATTCTTAGTCTTATGATCTCATGTGTATGATTACCTTTGGTTTAGGTTGTGAAGAAGTTGTATTGCCCTAACCTAAGTGTTGAGGATTCTTGAAAGAGAAAGGTTGTAGATTGGTGTGAGTTGTTCCTAAGGTAAGTACAAACTACATTGTTGCATACACTCACATGATTTGATACTTAACATATTTGATTATACATATGCTAAGCAATTGATTACAGGGTTAAAACATTTGATGAAATATGAAAGGTATGTTAATGCAATTGGTTGTGTATACTTGAATGATCAATTGATTTAATGTGATTTGAGATATAATGAGATATAAAACCAATGTGATTGGCTATAATGATGCAAATGAGATGATTGAGGCATGGTTGCCTATTTTGATTATGAGATATGAAGCCATGGTTGTTGGCTATAATGATGAAAATGAAATGAGAAATGAATTGAGAAAGAAATGTGTAAAGATATAAATGAAAAGATTATGTGTCTAATGTGTTATTCAATCTTCAGAGTTCTGAGTTTGGCGGTATGCCTATAAAGTACTGGATAGGTGAAAAGACCGGGTCGTAAGCCGATTCCAGTTGATAAATGTGAAAATGTGAATTATAGTAACAGTCTTGCCGGTTGAGGATTTCCTCAGGTTTATCCGGGTTGAGGTCCAAGAGACTGGGTCTGTTATAGGTAACAGTCTTGCCGGGTTGAGGATCTCCTCGAGTTTAGCCGAGTTGAGGTCCAAGAGACTGGGTCTGTTACCCTATCCATGGATATATATATATATATATATATATATATTGCCTACGGGCTTGATGATTATGATTATGGACCAAAGCAGTAACTCTAAACTTTGAATAACATATTAGTGTCTTGTGGGCCCATACTTGTCTTTGTGTTAATGTAAATCATAAGTGATGAAATAATTGAATAAAATGATGAAATGTAGTCTTATGAACAATACAAAGATATCAATTGTGAATATTGTCTTAATTGTTGAAATGTATGACATTGGCATTACATAGAAGCATATTGTTATTATAGTTTGTACCACTAAGCCGTTGGCTTAGCGCGATTGTGGTTCATCGTACAGGTGACAGAGAAGAACCAGAGAGTTCCTCTAGACCGAGTAGAGTCTAGATTTTGAGGCGTTGATAGTGGAGTTTAAAGATCAAAGACATACTGCCAAGCATGTATATATATTTTATGTTTTGTAAAACTTGAGTTTTGATGTATAAGTATTTGTAAATATTTGTTATATTTTCCGCTGCGTTTTAAATAAACACTTTATTTATTGTATTTATAATTTCTTTTAAATGATTTATATTTGTTCATGTTTTTGAAAAAGGATGAGTCGTTTGTTTAGTAAACCGTGGCATTTCTATATTCAGTATACGTATATTACGATCGTATTAGCATGCTGTGTACGTATACGGGGTATAGGGGTGTTACAATATTAGCATGGATCTTCCTAGCATGGATATTCTTCACTAACCCTGCTTGCTTCTTGCCATGTAAACTAGACCTTTCATCACATGGGAATGCAACTAAGTCCAATGGGATTAGTGGATTAAAGCCATACACAATTTTAAAAGGAGAAAAATTCAGTGGTAGAATGCGCCAAACTAGTGCAAGTAGTAGATAAGAACAATCTAGAGCCAAACTCACTCCATAAAACTCTCCAAAAATAACTAAGAAACTTCACTCCATACCACTAACAATTGTTTTAGAAATATCATGCAATCATACTATCTTTTGGAAAAACAAATTTGAAATGTTTATGGCATTATCCGCTTCATTATAAGGAATAAATGAGCCATTTTTTAAAATTGATCAACCACTATAAAGATTGAGTCTTTTCCTTTCTAAGACCTAGGGAAATATAACAAAGTCCATGAAAATATCAACCCAAGGTTCATTAGGACTAGAAAAAAGAGTATATAATCATGATTCAATGTTTTAGACTTTTCTTGCTTACATTTAACACATTTAGAACAAAAACTCTATACACCAAATTTTATTTTACGCCAATTAAAAAATTTTCTCTCAAAATATCTAAGATCTTATGAACACTAAAATGGCCCATCAAACCGCCACAATGTGATTTTTTCACAAGCAAAAAACCTTAATGAACATTTAAGCACACATAATTTGTTCTCCCTAAATAAAAAGCCATCAAATTTATAGTACTTCCAAATGCTTCTTTCTCATATGTCTAAAAGTAATGAAAAAGTCATAATCCTTATCATATAATGTTTTAATAAACTCAAATCCAAGATTTCTAGCATCTGAGGTGGTAAGAAGAGTATACCTTCTAGATAAGGCATCATCTACCACTTTTTCTTTTCCATTTTTGTACTTAATGACATTGTGAAATGTTTCAATAAATTCCACCCACTTTACATGCCTTTTACTTAGCTTACCTTGACCCTTTAGGAACCTCAATGATTGGTGATCGATGTAAATTACAAACTCTTTAGGCTAAAGGTAGTGTTTACAATGTTCTAATACCCTTATCAAAGTGAACAACTCCTTGTCATATGTGAGATAGTTCAACATTGCACCATTGAGCTTCTTGCTAAAGTAGGCTATGGGTCTCCTTTCCTATATGAGAATTGCTCCAATACCTACACCTGAAGCATTACACTTGATCTCAAAAGTTTTAGCAAAATCTAGTAAGGCAAGTATAAGTGCATCACACAAATTTTGTTTTAACAAGGCAAAGGCATTTTCTTGCTCTACACCCCACATAGAAGAATATTTTTCTTGATTATAGTAGTTAAGGATGGAACTATAGTGTTAAAGTCTTGTATAAAATGTTTATAAAAACTCTCAAATCCATGAAAACTCCTTACCTTACCAATTTAAGAGTTGGAAAATTTTTGATAGCACTCATTTTTTCTCTCATCTGCTTCAACATCACCGTTACTCCACAAAACCCAAAAATATATATCCAAACAAAAAGAACACTTCTTTAAATTAGCAAAATAGTACTTTTTTCATAAATCATCCAAAACAAAACACAAATGAGATGAATGATCTTCCAAGGATTTAGAATATACAAGTATGTCATCAAAATATACAACAATTTCTTTGTTAAATTATTTCAAAACATGGTTCATCAATCGCATAAAAGTACAAGGAGCAATCATTAAGCCAAATGGCATAAATAACCACTCATAGAAACTATGTTTTATTTTAAAATCTATCTTCCACTCATCACATTCTTTCATCTTTATTTAGTGATATCCACTCTCAAACTCCATCTTGCTAAAGATCACACTACCATGCAATTCATCCAATATGTTACCTAACTTAAAGAGAAACAAAACCACTAGTTAAAGAGTTGTCAATATCAGCTACATTAAAATTAACTTCCTTGTACATGAGTACAAGTATGCTTCTATATGAATACAAAGCTTCTTTCATGTCACTTTTCTTTGCATAGAAACTCTCATGTTTTCTCTTACTCACCATAAGCTCTTTCCCTTTACCTTCTTTCTTGTCTTTTGAGCTCTCTCCCTTCTCTTTCACTTTCTTTTTATTCTCACTAATGTTTCCACTCTTCTCTTTCACAAACTCTATAAATAAAAAACCTAGGGTTGAGATAAAGGTAAAATATAGCGAAGAAAGAGAAATTTTTAAACATGCAAAAAAATTCATAACTAATATCCCATCAATAAGATTGATGAGCTTGCCATTCACCATTCAAGAGAATAATGCGCCCATCATTATTCACAAATTTCCAGTAAACAAAGCCAAAAACAAATAATCAACACCAAAAAAGAGAGAGAAATTAGAAACTTACATGGGATAAGTTGTCACGGCTACGATAACTCCCCATTTTCAACAATATTGGCACATCTTGTGCTTTCTTCAAGTGCAAAACTTTCAACTTCACATGACTATTCACATACTAGCAAGAATGGTGTCTCGTACACCTTGGACTTGCCTTCTTTATTCTCACCATAATTATTTCAAGTTAAATGGAAAAGAAGAAATTTTGAAATATTAGTGTAAGAGAGTTACAATAATTGAGAGAGACCTAAATGAGAGCATTTCATTGATAAATATAGAAGAAGAAGATAGAAAGGAAGAGGGAATTGGAAAAGCTGAAAATCTTAGAGCTCAAATATACTGAGCAATCCACAAAATTAATTAGCCTATCTAATCAGAAGGCAAGCTCATTAATTGGTATCATTCAAATTGATGAGCTCGCTAGTCACAATTAAGAGCCCAATAAAAAAAGAAAGCCTAATAGTGTCAATAAAGTTATGATCTCAAAAGCCCAAACATGGGGCATTTCCAATCTCATTCTCTAATAACCGAATTAGTTACACCTATAATCCCTAATCTTTGTCCTTATCCCATTAAAATCCATAAACTTCATTTCGTAAAGATAAAATCCCCAAATTTTTTATTTTATCCCAATAAAATTCTTGATTCCATTCTTTGGCAACTGGAGAGTGACATGACAACCACATGTCATCATATGGCAAAAAAAAAAGAAAAGAAATTTAAATCCACCTCGTTCATTACCCATGTTTTTTCAACACGCATAAAATCATTTGTTTTGCCCTTACTTCTCCACACATGGGTGAGGATGAGGTGGAGTTGAATTTTTTTTGCCACATGCCATATCACACTCAGTTGCCGAAAAATGATTTTATTGAGACAAAATCAAAAGTTTGAGAATTTTATCTTTACGAAAATGAAGTTTAGGGGTTTTAATAGGATAAGAGCAAAAGATCAAGGATGATCGGTGTAATTAAGCCCTAATATGCATGCAAAAGGCATTTCAAAACCTAAAATTTTCAACTTCTTTGCACGTAGGGAGCATAGCAGAACTCAGTTACAAAGAATATCTAAAAGAGAGAAAATTACTCAATTTTTTTTTTTTGCAAAATCATCCAGAAAAAACAAGTAATAGAGGAAAAGATTAATTGCAAGTAAAAGGTGAATATCAAGTAAGACTATTTATGAAAGGGTAAAGACCTAAAGGGGACAAGAAAATTTTTTCTAAGGGAAAAGACCCGAAGGAGACAAGAAACTTTTGCTGGAGGGTAAAAACCTGAAGGAGACAAGAACCTTTTATCAGAAGGTAAAGACTCCAAGGAGATAAGAAACTTTTTTGAAAAGGTAAAGACCTGAAGGAGATAATAAACTTTACTGTAGCATAAAGACCAAAAGAAGAGAAGAAATTCTTATCTAAGGTAAAGACTTAAAGGAAACAAGAAACTTTTGCTGGAAGGTAAAGACCATTTTCCAAAGTGTAAAGACCAAAAGGTGATAAAAATAAAATTTTATCAAAGGGTAAAGACCCAAAGGACACAAGACCATTTACTAAAGGGTAAAGACACAAAGGAGACAAGAATCTTTTGCTGGAGGATAAAGACTTGTAGGAGATAAGACCATTTCCTAGAAGGTAAAGACTCGAAGGAGACAAGAAACTTTTTTTGAAGGGTAAAGATTGAAGGAGACAATAACTTTTACCAGAGGATAAAGATCCAAAAGTATACAAGAAAGTTTTGCTAAAGGATAAAGACCCAAATTAGATGAGACTCACTTTTGTTTGAGGGCAAAGGCTCAATAGAGACAAGACTCATTTTGCCAAAGGGCAAAAGTCCAATGGAGACAAGATTCATTTGTTGGAGGGCAGCTAGCCCAATAGAGACAAGACAAAAGTACACCTTACTCTCTTATGCTTTTCACTCCACACGATAAACTTCGTACGTCGTTTAAAGGGGGAGGGGGAAACTATAGATGTCTTAAGTTTGCACCTAACTTGGACTTCATATCAAAAGTTGATTATTGGGCCTAAGTACCCAACTTGGACTTCATATCAAAAGTTGATTGTTAAGCCTAAGTACCAGATTAATGAGATAGGGGAGGAACTGATAGGTCTATCAATACTACTAATGATCCCGTTTCTACTCCTGCTAGCCTGTACATGAAACATACCTTTTAAAAAGCTCATATAGATAACTGGCAAGCTTGTTGGTTCACCAAACGAGCCTTCCAGTTACCTTTTTCAACTATAAAATGTGGCTACATGAATGAAAATCAACAACACTTATGGCTAAAATTAGAAAATAGAAAGAGTGTGTGAAGAGATAACAAAAAGAAATAAGAGAAAACCCATTCGGTACTATCTTCATCTTCATCTCAAAACATCAATCCTTAACAAAAAAAAAACATAAAAAAATCAACAACCAAGAGAGAATACAATAGGCTAAGCCAAATACTCTCACACTCTGTTAGCAAAATAGAGGTCAAAAACCTAGAACAAACCCATATGTAAACATCCATTTTGTTGGTCAAGTTCTCAGTGGAAATTTTAAAGATGAAGGAATGTACAATATATTTGATATACTCTAAAACCCATTTATTTTCATTCTTATATTTTATATGTTTGAAGTTTTCTATGTTTTAAAACTTTTTTTTTATATTTAAAAATGATGAAAAATGTTTAAAGATGGCTAAAAACACTTAAGATGATAACTTAATGCAAAACCATGTAGCTTTATGAGTAAAAAAAAATTTATGAATGGGACGATAGGTGTAACACCCCATACTCTATATAAGCACTATACATATACTTAGTATACATACAATGCGTATATAAAGTATAAGAATGTCACTTTTAGTTTCTATTTAAAAATCTTTATCCAAGGTCAAGCAATATTATATTAATTTAAGAAACATTTATAAGAATCATTATTGTTATCAAAAATAAAACATAATTAAAATCATACATGTATGCATCACCTTCTAGTTGGTCTTGAGACACTCTTACCCTTCTCGTGGCATAGCAACTAGGCATCCAGATCATCCACATAAATACCTGCACGATTACATAACCGCACTAAGCTTGAAAGCTTAGTAAGACAAATAAACATTAAAATATACTTTACAAAATATTCATACCTCATGTTTTTAGCATTATGTTCTATTATTCGCTTATCCCATTTTTCCTTTCTCAAAACATTCTTCATATATTCCTACTAATCTCAGAAATTATACACATATTTATATAAAACATTCACAACATAATATCTACCATTTTTATCTCATATACATATGCATAAACATCATTTCAACAAATCACCCTTATTTGGCATATCCAAACTTCCATGGAAACAATTATCACAAATTCCACATTCACATACACTTTACATATCACACAACATTTTCATAAGCTCATATCTCAACAAAACTCCTCAAGCCATATTCACTCTCAATATATCAATACACTTATTACATCATAACATCATTTTATTCACAATTCATTAATCATGAAATACATTTCCATCAAAAGCATTCATAGATCTCATTTATCAATCATGTTACAATTCATGACTCACATTACACAAAGACAAGCATAGATCTCATTGCTCATATATTTCATCATTTGCATATCACATTGAAAACAAAGACAGACTCGGGCCCAAAAGACACTAATATGTTATTCAAAGTTCAGAGTTACTGCTTTGGTCTCTAATCATAATCATCAAGCCCTTAGGCATCATATATATATCTCTATCCATGGATAGTGTAACAGACCCAGTCTCTTGGACCATCAACTCAACATGCTTGAGGAGATCCTCAACCCGGCAAGACTGTTACCATTCATATATCTCATATTCACAATTTTCATAACGTAACAGACCCAGTCTCTTGGACCTCAATTCAATTCAAATTGAAGAGATCCTCAACCCGGCAAGACTGTTACTATAATTCATAGGCATGTCGCCAAATGCAGAACTCTGAAACTTGAATCAACATATTAGACACAACATCATTCCATTTATAACTTTATACATTTCTTTCTCAATTCATTTCATTCTCATCATTATAGCCAACACTCATGGCTTCATATTTCACAATCATAATAGGCAACCATGCCTCAATCATCTCATTAGTATCATCATAGCCAATCACAATGGCTTCATGTCTCATTTAAATCATCATATCATGTCTCAAATCATGTTGTATGATTTCATTATTCAATTATACATAATCAATTACTTCATCATATCCTTCACATTATATATATATAGCATCATTGATATAACATCACAATTTACATTATTCACATACCACATTACAATTCACAAGGTTCACAATGCATAAGACATCATATGGTTCATATAGTATTAACACTATCATCAAATCATATTGATCAATATATCTTCCACATTTCCTATATTATCATTGATATATTCATACATAACCATTTACCTTATTCAAGGACTTAGAATCTTCCATATACATTTGGTTGAATCATTATTGTTTTAAGTGTGTTTAGGTACAAAAGACATTTAAAGATCCAACAATGTTTGAAGACCAAATAACAAACACAATTGCAAACACCCTCAAGGGACACGGCCAAGCTTGTGGCCGTGTCTCCCAATATAAACATCCAGTAGCCAACACGCCCAAGGGACACGGCCAAGCTTGTGGCCGTGTCACTTAACACCAATTCAAGCAGTAGCAAACACGGGCAATGGACACGGCCAAGCCAGTGGCCGTGTCTCTCAACACAACAATCCAGTACCAAACACGGGCAAGGGACACGGCCGTGTCTCTCAACACAAATCAGACAGTAGCAAACACAGGCAAGGGACACGACCAAGCCAGTGGCCGTGTCTCTCCAAAACTCATCCAACACGACCAATTTTGCCCTAACTTGGCCGTGTCTCCCATAACTTGGCCGTGTCCTTCAATAATTCAAAGACCAAACACTTCGAAATTCATCTAAACCAAACTCTAATTCAACATTTCATCATTTTCCTCACAATTTTCTCAACTCATCATCACTTAGATATCAATTCCACACATTTACATACTTCAATCTCTTGTTATCATCATTTTACACACCAATCATACCCAACATAACCTCAATCCAAAAGAAAACCACACAAGAAGGTATATACTTATATATATGTATAATCAATAAAATTCATTCAAGAAATGTGTACTTACCTGTATAGCTTGCCAAATCTTCATCTCCATCTTCAATACTCTTAAAATCCTTAAGAAATTTGATGAAGATCAATCTCTCTCTCTCTCTCTCGTGCTCTCTCTCTCTCTCTCGTGCTCTCTTGTCCACGAAGAAGAAACAGAAGAAGAGGAAGAAGGAAGGTTCTCCATCCTTCCTTCGTTCTTATCTTATATATATATATATAATAATAATAATAATAATAATAATAACAATAATAATAATAATAATAACAATAACAATAACAATAATAATAACAATAATAACAATTATACCATTAAATATCCACCACACACAATTCCTTTTGACTTTCTTCTTCTTTTCTCTTTCCTTCAATACACACATTGAATCCAAATACAACAGTAACCCCAACACTTTTAGGGTATACTTTAGGATATTACAATAGGAGTCGCCTTTGTATCCACACGGAAACATGAAAAGAAATCTAGTTCTATTGAACCAATCACATATGGATACTAAGGTAACTCTTATCGTCTCATGCATACCTAACTTTCTAAACCTAATATAGAGATAGAGATTCATAGAGATCCAAGTCCTACCCCTTTCTTTTTCAATCTTACCAGATGATGACTCCAAGATTCTCTAGGCTTAGGTTCGTATTCTCTAAGGCTACGAGCCTAATAGTACTGAGTTCATTGTCAATACTATAGGGGTGAAATACATTTAGTTCTCACAATACTATGAATATGCCTCATCAACATACTTTTATTTGTCATTTTATATGGTTGATATGTAATCATAGGTATGCTTCTCTCATGTAATGAGGATACCTTTTCACTCTCTAATGTTAAGTGTCGCTCATTAAAGTAGGGGGCAACTACATATATTGAAATCTTCCCCCTTTTGGAATTTGTCAGTGAAAGTTAGAATCATCTAAAGATACAAAGTTGGGCCAAGCCTGTTGGTCCATTTAAGATCTGTTGATGAGCCACCATAAGCTCTAACAATGATGCCACCACTAGAAGCTTTGGCAACTCGCTAAAAGCTTTGGAAGTCCACTTGTTTGAATAGAAATTACTAGCAGGTCACTACTCCGACCAATGTTAGTGCTAGTATGGACTAATAGACCCATTGAAACTTGCATTAAGAAAATGCAATTTACCTATAGAATTTACTAATGGAAAAAATCTGTTACTAATCATCGATGGATTATCAACAAACTTCTTAGGAGGAAAATTATGTGAAGTTTGGAAATATGTTACCAATAGAAATATTGTGTTAATCGACAAATATGGTGCAAAAATTTTGGCATTAGTGTATGCTGACCAACTTTTCTAAAGGACTATATTAGTAGGAGATAAATGTCGCACAAAGATTTTATTGCCACCTATTGCCAACTAATTTCCCGAGAGAAATATATGGCGATTGGTAAATATAGTGCTAAATTTTTTGTACTTAATATTTTCATTTGTTAATTTTTTGATGAAGCATAGAATTTGTCGATAAATCTTTAGATATTACAGACAATTTTTCTTATATGTCAATAAATTTTTACTCAATCTAAAAGTGTATTCATTTTATAAAAACATGTCCTGACCAAGAGATGTCTCTCAGTAATATTTATAATATTTTAATAAAAGTTGCTAAGAAATTTCACTTGGCAGTCAACAAATTCTTTGATACACCTTTGCCAAGAGATATTTACATTTGTTGGCAAACTTTTATCTTGGCGGGACTTTTAGGCGTCACATTTGCTGAGAGATTTTATATTTTGTTGGCAAATGTGGTGCCTACAAGGAAATTTACCTACAAATGACGTGTTGTGTCCGTATTTTTCATTTAAGTGGGATTTTTAGGCTTTATATTTACCGATAGCCCAATTTTCTATCAATAAGTGTATTTTAAAAGGAATATTACTATGAGCAGGGATTTTTGCCCCACTCATAGTGGAATGGTTCTTGTAACTTTGGTACTATTAGGCTCAGAGCCTTAGAGAACACGGGCCTAAACCCAAAGAAAATTGAGCTGCCACCCGGATGGGTCGAGAAAAAGAAAGGGGTGGATAACTCGATTCCTGAGGAATCCCTAACCCCCTAATGGGTTCGAAAAGTTAGGTACCCGTGAGCAAGGAGAGAATAACCCAACACCCCCACAGTGCCCGGTTCATTGGAATCGGTCTCCTTTTTAGGTCTAAATATTATAAAATTCTTAACTTATTATAAAATTATTCATACTACATGCGACAATTAAAATAAAATATCATTATATTAAAATTAAAGTAATGTTCAAATAAAATAATAAAATAGGCACCCACACACGATGGAAACATGCCCTTACAACAAAATTCAAAGTCTAAAGCCAAATAAATAGGATACCCACCAAAAGGTGGAAACGTATCCTTTTACATTAATGCGAAATCTCTAAATGATAAATTAAAATACATAATAAATACTGAGGCACCCACGAAGTAGAAATGTGCCTTTTACAATCTTAAAATCTAAATAAGCAATTAAATAAATCATTCAAGCATTAAAATCCAAAATAAAATACAATAAAACATCCATGGCACATATCAATAACCAAACCTACATTATATTAAACAATAACTATACAAATTAGGATTCCATTGATATATATTAGGGTTTTTTACAAAATTAGTGTTTAGGGTTTTAAAAAAAATAGAATTAGGGTTTTAAATGATTAGGGTTTCAGTTACTGTCTTGGGTTGAGAAAACTGGGTTTAGGATTTTTAGGGTTTAAAAATTGATTTCAGATCTTTCGTATTTAGAAACTGATTTAGAGTTTAGTATTTTAAAAAAAACTATCTTAGGGTTTTAATATTGGAAAACTGTTTTAGGATTCTACATTTTGAGAAACTGTTTTATAGTTTTGCCATTGAAAACTGGTTGCTAGAATGTTTAGGGTTTCAAAAATTTATTTTGGTTGTGTGATGTTAAAACTGGTTTGAATCAAGTTGTTTTGAAAATAATTTAAAACAACTTAATGGACAATAAACACAAAAATCAATTAGCATCCAAATGAATCATGTTTTATTGGATAATACTTTAAGTGAGGTAATTGGAAGTTGTATAAAGATATAAAGGCCACAAAAAATAATAAAAATAATAAAACAATATAAATGAATTGTTGTATGTTTAAAATAAATTGGACAAAGAAGTTACAAACCTCCATTGTTGGTTCTACCAATATTCAAGCTTGTAAAATCCTAGCTGAACGAGATGAAGATAGACGTATAGCACTGCCTTCTAGTTTCACGGTTGGGTGTTTCTCTTCACTATTTCTTCAAGCTGCTAGGGTTTTTGGCTTGCTGTGTTTTGTTTCTTGTTACTGTTTCTTTTATTTCTGTTTGTTGCCCTCCACTGTTGGTTCTTTATTGCCTGTATTTATAAGGAACTATTTGGTTAGACTTTGTAAACCTGTATTAGTTTCCTAATTAAACATGGTCGTCTGAGGCATATCGACTTAAAGTAATTTGAATTAGCAATCAAATGTGACCATGTCGATCCAAATTTGAAGCCAAAATAAATCCATGTTGAACTGGGGAAGGCCCAAATCAATATGGACCTTCCCATATCGATTTAGGCCTTCCCAAATCGATGTGGGAGTCCCATATCAATTTGGAAAGGTCCCAAATCGATGTGGGACTATCCCATATCGATTTAGGGCTTCCCAAATTGATATAGGACTCCCATACCTAATCAGACCTTACCAAACCTCCAAAATAGGTTTATTAGTGTTTTAAAGATTGAACCGTCATATTTTAGGCCTTAAAAATTAGGCCAATCAAATTTAAAAAAACTTAAAATAGGTTTAAGTCATTAAAAATAGACCAATAAATACTTAGGTCATTTTAAATTAAGATCGAATTAGCTTAGGGCTAAAATCAAGAGTCTACAATTACTAACTTTTTTTAGTTCAGTTGGTAAGTTTACCAATGGATTTAAGTTTTTATCAGTATATTGTCAAACATAACCTGGCCGATGTTCCTTTTATTCTTCTCTTCTTTTTCTCTTTGCTTCTTCTCTCCATTTTTCAGTTGGAAAGAATTGAATTTCCTCTAAATTTCTCTTCAGTTTCTCTATAACTTTTGCATTTAGAGAGTTTTTGGTGAGTTTATTAAAGCTTAAAGTGCTAGTATTTATAAATTTTCTATTAATTACTTTTTATAATATGTATTATTTAAATTTGTTTTTATTTATTTTTTAATTTTATGAATGGTTGAGTTATTATGTATATTTGGTGAGATTAATATGTCTTTTAAACTATTATATTATTTTGTTTATTTTTTTAATTTTGATGAAATTTAGATAAATAAAAATATGTGTTTACTAGATTATGTTGAATGTAATTGTCGAAAATTATATTTGTTGGAAAATTTTAGGTGTGCCTACTTTTTTTATTGTAAATTCAATTTAAGTTTAATGAATGTAATTGTTAAATTTTGTACTTGAGTTCGTTACATTAACTGGACTTTGTATGTATTTAATTATTGAGATTTATTTTATTATGAAATGATACTTTTATTTGTATAGCTATTAAATTAATTTAATGTAATTAAGATAATTTTATATATGGTAAACATATTCAATATATATAGCAATGATTTCATATTGAAACAAGAAATATAATATATTAACTTATACTAAGTTGCATGAAGCAAAATTATCAGTAAATAAATATGCTAACAGCTTTAATATGCAATAATTAAAATAAGTTAATAAAAAATTAAAAATCATAAATGAAACAAATAAATTAATAAGATCTAGAAATTTGTAGAAATAAAGTAATTGCTAAAAAATTGAAATGATAAAGAGATTTTTAAATATGCAATAATTAAAATAAGTTAATCCAAAAAAAAATCATAAATAAAGCAAATAAATCATAAATTTGTAGAAATAATAAGCAATAATAAGTATATTTACATATGATAAATAAATCATATAAATACAATTAAAAAATTCCTAAAAATTAATAACATTTTCCAAATCCAATAAATTTATAAATTAAATTAAGTCAAACAAAAAATGGAATATGGTAAAAAACAAATAATATAATAAGTTCCAATAAATAAATAAATAAGGCAATTGATTTCTTAATAAAATGCATTTATAACAATAATAAATAAATCATATAAATACAATAAAATGTTTATTTATACATGTACTAAACTAGTAGTTCACATCATTTGTAATTTACTTATTTTATTTGTTGCTGCGTGATTAATATTTGAATTATTTGAGCTTATGTTTGACATATTGAAATTTGGGTAGTCTAAGGGTGGTATATTAGAAATATTTTTCATTTGTAGAGACGTTAAACTTTGAATAATTAGGTCTAGATATATATGAAATTCTGCTGAAATTTCTAGTTTGATTAATTAGAATGTTGATTTAATAAAATATATTAATAAATATTTTTATTCATTTAATTTAAATATTAGCCTTAGTACTCGTTTGGTGCACTTCTCAAATTTTTGAGAGTGTACTGAATTGTTCATATTAGACAGTTTGAAAATAATATTATTTACAAATTAATTACCATATATATATATATTTGTAGAATCTATATCGTAAACGCAAAAATGTTTTATAGTGCATATTGACAATCATAAAAATGTCAAATCTAATTGTTTATTTATGATATTTGGCATTGTGTACTCAGAAAAACTAAGGAGAAATGTTGCTGAATTTTTTACTAATATATATGATAATGTAAATAATATTATTTCTAAATGGTTAGGTTCTTATCCCTTTTTAGTATAGGTGTCATAAGAAGAGATGTCATTAGGCTATTATAAAAATTAAGAAACTTAATTTAAATTTAACTAAATTAATTTAATTTTTTCAAGGTAAAAATGAGTTCAAATCGTACTTGGATGTGCACATGCTTCAATAGTGATCGCACTAATATGAGTTTTGTTTATGGTATAGAAGAATTTATCAAATTTGCATACAATCAAACTATAAATAGGCATATGATAATATTAGATGTCCTTGTGTAAAGTGTCATCTTCAGGAATTTTGGACAATTAATGAGGTTAGATTACATCTACTAAAATACAACTTTTGTATTGGACTATTATGTGTGGGATTAACATGGGGAACAATATTTCATCTTAGAACTAGTTGAACAATTTATATACCCATATCAACATATGGTTTATGATACTGTTGGTCCAAGTTTTTATAATTATACAACTACATCATATAATTTTGAGGCACCTAGTCCAGATTTCAGAGAGGTTTTAATGGAAAGGCATCCTAATCCAAAGACACAACAGTTTTATAACATTTTGGGACCATTAGATACAAAATTATAGTTTAGATGAAAAACTCATTCTTAACTATTGGCAGTGGCACATTCTTTGAATCTAAAATCTTGGTAGCACATGTTAGAAAGGGGATATAATAATTGGCTGCAATTTACTTAAAAAATTTTGCCAACTGATAACACAATGGTAGATAATTTTTATCATACAAAAAGATTGGTTCAGGGACTTGGATTACTAGTGAAAAAAATAGATTATTATAAAAATGATTGCATGATATATTGGGGTGATGATCGACACATGACTAATTATTTTTTTTTTACAAAATCCAGATACAAGAACAAAAGAGATGGAGGGAGACAAAATATTTCATTTAATCAAATGTATTATTTTGCACTAACTCCGAGGTTGCAATGTCTATATGCTTTAGATGCCACAACTAAGCATTTGTGATGGCATAATTTTTCGATTTCCATGGATGTGAAATAGAATTAAAAAATGTAGAATCAACAAATATAATCCATGAAGACCTACTAGGATCCATGCTTTTAATTAAATCTGTAACATCCGTAAATTTTAAACAATGTTAAATAATTAATTTGGAGGAGTATGCCGGATAAGGGAAATATAAGTTGTATACATAATATATACATGATATACCGATAATGTATACTTCATATATACATGAAATATACATTACATATATGTTACTGTGAGCAAAAATTTTTGCCCCCAATCCGGTGGAATGGTTCTTGCAACTTTCGGCACTGTTTAGGCTCAGGGCCTTAGAGAACACGAGCCTAAGCCCAGAGAAAATGGAGTCACCACCCGGACGGACCTGAAAAAAGAAAGGGGTAGATGACTCAATTTCTAAGGAATCTCCAACCCCCTAATGGGTTTGGAAATTTGGGTATTTGTGGGGAAGGTGAGAAATGTCCCAGTACCCCTACAACTCCCGGTTTATTAGAACCGGCCTCATTTGCAGGTCTTAATATTATAAAATTCATAAATATAACAATATCATCCATACTACATGCAACAATTAAAATAAAACATCATTATATTAAAATGAAAGCAATGTCCAAACAAAATAAATAAATGGACACCCATCCGAGGATGGAAACATGTCCTTACATCGTCCATGTCTAAACTAAATAGGACACCCACAGAAAGGTGAAAAAATGTCCTTTACATTGGTCCAAAGTATAAAGATAATTTAAATTACATGAAATTAATTAATGAGGTACCCAATAATGGAAAATACCTCTTGCAATTTTAATACCAAAATAAATAAATAAAGAAAATATCCATCCATGATAAATTAAATAAATTAAGCATTGAAAATAAATAAATCAACCATCAAAACATTTAATAAACTACATAATCAAATCTAAAATTAAATAAAGCAATAAATATATAAGTTTAGGGTTTTAAAGAATTTAGGGTTTTTGGAACTTAGGGTTTTGGAACTTAGGGTTTTAGAAACTAGAGTTTTGTAATTAGGGAAATTAGGGTTTTTGATACTAGGGTTTTGGAATTCAGGGTTTGGAATTAGGGTTTTAGGGTTTAACTTACTGCCTAAAAATAATTTTGGATTTGGAGAGATAAATTAAGGTTTTGGAAAAATAATCAATATTTTGGAGTTTAATAATGAAATGGTTTAAGCTTTTGGATAAAAATAGTTTAAGGTTTTGAGTTTCAATAAAATAATTTACGGTTCTTGAAGTTTTAGTAAAAAAAATAGATTCTGACAATTAATTTAAATCCTCAAAAGCTACTGGGTAGTTTTAAGTTTTTTGTAAAACATATAAGTGGAGTTACGAACACCAACTGATTAATGTATTAACTAAACCAAACAATTAAAGTTTTTAAACAAAGATTAATTTACTGCATGTTCAAAGATCAAGTTACTGCACGTTCAAAGATCAAGTTATTGCATGTTCAAAGATCAAGTTACTGCATGTCTTATTAATTAAAGAAAACGGAGCTACTGTGAGCATGAATAATTTATGATTAAAGATCAAACCTCTGTCACTGGTTCCACCAAAAAATTAATTTCTGAATGAAGAATGTGAAGACAGTATGGACCCTGCCTTCTTCTTTGGTTATCTTGATATTTCTATTTGTTGTTTCTTTCATTCTAAAAAAAAATGCTACTGTTCTTCTCTGTTTGTTGCTCCTAATCCTCTTAATATTAATTGCCGACCCTCTTAATGTTAATTGCTACCCTGTTAAAGCCGAAAACATTATTGTTTATAAGCAAACCTCAGTCAGAATCCCTAACCCTAATATTAATCCATCCTTAAAACAAATTTTAATTCAATTCAAAAACTAATTTCAAAAAACAATTGAAACCATGTCGACCTGGGGCAACCAGATCAACATGGCCCAAAGCCATGTCAACCTGGGGCAACCAGGTCATCATGACCTTTGGCTCATGTTGACCTAGGCATCCAGGTCGACATGGCCTTTGGCTCATGTCGACCTTAGGAATCCAGGTTGACATGAGCTAAGGCTCATATTACCTGGGCCCTCTTAACTTGAACTAGTTTTGTATTTTTCAATTTTTTGGACCGGACCATCTAAAAAAGACTTGGTTTAGGATTTTGTAGTTGAGTTTGTGACTTTTAAAATTGAATCGACTTATTAGAAGTTATAAATCGAATCATATTTATTTTGGCATCCTTTAATCAGGACTGTATCAAATTGGAGTCAAAATTAAGGGTCTACAGTTTGCTCCCTGCATGAGCGATCTGAGATTACAACAAAAGAGAGTGAAAAGCAATGTGATTTTTGACTAATTTTTTATGAGGATGGGTATTTTGATTTGATTTGGGTACTTGGACCCGAGACTGAACTTGATTTGGGTACTTGGACTCGAGACTGAATTTAATTTGGGTACTTGGAACCGAGACTGGATTGGATTTGGTTACTTGGACCCGAGATTGGGTACTTACACCCGTGACTGAATTGGGTACTTGGATCCAAGACTGAGTACCTAGACCCTAGACTGAATTGAATTTGGGTACTTAAACCCGAGACTGGATTGGATTTGGGAACTTGGACCCATGATTGGGTACTTGGACCTGAGACTGAATTGAATTTGGGTGCTTGGACCCGAGACTGGATACTTGGACCAGTGACTAAATTTAATTTGGGTGCTTGGACCCAAAACTGGATACTTGGACCCATGACTAAATTGGGTACTTGGACCTGAGACTAAATTGAATTTAGGTACTTGGACTTGAGATTGGATTGGATTTGGGTACTTGGACTCGAGATTGGGTACTTACACCCATGATTGAATTAGGTAGACTGAATTGAATTTGGATACTTAGACCCGAGATTGGGTACTTGGACCCAAAACTGGATTGGATTTGGGCACTTAGACCCATGACTGGGTACTTGGACCCAAGACTGAAGTGAATTTAGGTGCTTGGACCCGAGATTGAATTGAATTTGGGTACTTGGAACTGAGATTGGGTACTTGGAGCCGAATTGGATTGGATTTGGCTTCTTGAACCCGAGACTGGATTGAATTTGGGTACTTGGACCCGAAACTTGATTGGATTTGGGTACTTGGACCTGTGATTGGGTAATTTGGATTTTGGACCAAAGCTAAATTCTGGACTTAAGGATAATCTGAGTTCTGGACCCGAGCTAAGTTCTAGACTTAAGAGGGAATTTAGGTTCTGGACCTAAGCTAAGTTCTGAACTTAATGATAATTTGGAAATCAAATGTTGGCTTTGCCAAATTAATGTCAATTTACCTCAGGACTTGATTTTTCAAATTAACATATCTATAACATGACAATCCTAGTTACTGTACTAAACTCGGGAATCATTTCTATTTAAGCAAGAATTATTGCACTTCAGATAGGCACATACACATTACGTGGCCAAAAGTCTCATTTGAGTTTGAATATTGTCTATCTCATATGCATGCTTATCCAAACTATCTCCACTAATAGACTCTACCTACCAAGAGAGATCAACATGTCTTTGATAGGCTTGAAATGGGGTCTATAAGGGACACGAGTTAAATGAAAGCCATTTTGAGATTGGAACTGGTGTGAGACAAAGGACAAACCTTCACACATCAAACTGCTTGTTGGAACTTTAGACAGTTGGGAGCAATCTTGCTATACTCTAAATTCCTTCTATCTTCTTGGCATTAATCTGGATCTTGATTAGGATAGTCTTTTCCCTTGCAAAAAGTTTGGTACCCAAATTCGTTTCTTTTCTTCTTCTCCCTTTTCTTTCTTTTTATTTTTCTTACTCTTCCCTTTCTTTGAGCATTTTATCATTTTTTCCTTCTTCCTTATAGGACTGTCAAGTATAGACTTTCAAAAACAGGGTGACCTTTCTCCTTTTTATTCGATTTTGATTGAATCTTTGGTTGGGTTGGACCAATTCAAGTCAAACTGTCCTAATAAACCAAATGGAAGCCTTTTGTTGTCTTTGGTAAAAGAGAACTCAGTTAGCCTTCTGAACCACCTTTTAGGTTTTTTCTTTTTTTTTTCTTTTCTTTTTTTTTATCTTTTTTCTTTTCTTTTTTTTCTTCTCCTTTTCTTTTTTTTATAGCTCTTAAAGAGTTGTCTTGTTTGACCAAATTAGGTTTCTAATAATGGATGAGTGGAGTGACATAAATCTTCTTTATCAGGGATAAATTATTTGTTACTCTGATGTTATCTTGATAGATTGGAGATATTAGGTTAACTTCAAATACCCTTATGGTCTTGAGAACTTCAACTACCCTTATGGTCTTAAGAACTTCAACTATCTTCATGGTCTTGACTATTCTTTCCTTTCTTTGATCTTCTTGCCTCTTCATCTTAGTTATCATAAGACTTGTCAAAAGTATCACAACAGCTCAGGGTAAGTTGTTGGGCTTATAAATCAATGAAAAGAAAGCTAAAAATTTTATGAAAGCTTAAAGGGACAACAAGGGATTGATATTTAATAGGGTGGATACTAGTTGTTGGCTCGTCAAACAATTCCTTGATCATCTCTCTCTTAAAATAAGCAGAGTTCAATTTAATCTTGAAAGTCTGTCAAAGCATGTTCTAAGACTGACTAGGACCTAGACAAAAGTAATTATGCAGGAGCCCTCTCTGAGTAAGCATACACAACTCAATGCTATAGAATAATTCCCTCATCTAGTAAAGTCATTCAAATCATGTTGCCTAGATACATTAATGTATGAACATCAAGCTAGATTCGTCATTGGTTGAGCACCAAAATGAACAAACACCAATAAAATTTTAATGAAAGTAATTTATTCAAACAACTTTAAATTTGAAAAACACGATTGTTCCATAAAATACCAAATAAAGAAAATAAGAAAAACAAACAAGCCAAGGGAAGTTTGTTGAGTTAAGTTTCTTCTCATTTCACATCTTTATTATTCCCATCTTGAAAGGAGGATAAGATAAGATCTTCCTCCAATCCTCCTCCTACCATGAAAGTTGCTGGTGGTGGAACTTTGTTGAACCTTGGCAAAGGATTATCTTTTGTGCTGGTCTTATCAGGCTCAGGCAGCTTACCACTGTCAATTAAATTTTGGATCTCATGTTTTAGTCACAAGCATTTGTCTGTCTCATGTCCTTATGTCTGATGAAACTCACAAAAGGCTTTAGTATTAAATTTTAGGGGTAAAAGATTCGGCAAAGGTCGAGGAGCCAATGGCTGTAATAGTTTCTTCTTTTGTAGCTTGTTGAAAACCCAAGACAACGGCTTTCCAAATTCTAAAAACTGCCTCATTCATCCTTGACTAGTGGCATTAACATCAGATTCCTTTTGTTTACTTTGATTGCTAGGCTGATAATTTCCTTTCTCATTCCTTCTTGCCGAAAAGTGGTTCTTCTCCCTTTCCCACTCTTCCATTTGTAGACCAGCTTGGAGAAGATCTTTGAAATCTCTTATAAGGGTGTTAGACATCCTTTCACATAGATTGGGCAGGACGCCTCTCACGATCATCCTTATTTGATCAGACTCATCAGGCCTCTTCTTGAGTACTGCAGCCTTATTTCTCCATCTTTTCAAATAGTCCACAAAATTCTCATTTGGTTTTTGCCTAATTGTTTCCACCTCCATCAAGGTTACTTCCAACTCAAAATTGTACCCATATTGCTGAATAAAAGCCTTATACAACATGTCTCAATCTTTTTGAGTACTTTTCTCTAAGGTGTTGAACCAATTTTGGACAACAGGGTCCAATGAGAGCACGAAATATCTTAGAGTTTGAGCCTTAGTAGCTCTAGCAGACTACATAACAGTGATGTACTGTTTTACATGGAGATGGGAGTTTCTAGTACCGTTGTACCTAGCGAAGGAAGGCATCTTGAACTTATAAGGGACCTCCTCATCTTGTTCAAATAGTTTGTCAATCTAGGACATCTCTTTGGTTTTCAGCTTCTTCTCAAATTTCTTTTCTAAATCAACAATCATCTTCTAAATATCAGATGTCTCGGTCTTTTTAATAGTTGTCTTCTCAACAACCTTCGGCTCCTTTTTGTCTTGAGGATCTTGGAAGTATTGAGCCCAATCATCATCATCAATGATCACCTTATCATCATCAAAAGCTACTTCACCAACTTTAGCTTTCCCCTTGTCTTTCTTGGTGCTAGCAGATGCTTCGGCATTGTTTCCTAAAATTGGTTCTTCATAGTCTTAGCCAGGGCCTCTTTTGTTTCTTCCATCTTGGCATTGATGGCATCATCCACCATTCTTTGAATTTGTTCTGGCTTCATTACTTTTGGTGAGCTTGTGATTGAGTCGTTGCTAGATTCTTCATCTCCGACGTAGGTCAGATTGTCGTAAGCTTTTAAACTGTTGTAATCCAGGGCTGTGAGCCAGAGAGGATCAATGATATAACTTCCACACACGGATGGTGAGTCTCTTTTCCTAGGTATATGGTTAACAAATTACCAACATGGGGTATCTTATTTTTGAATATTTTCCTCGGAATTTTCAACTAATAGTTATATTTTCAAAAATGGAAATCAGTTCATGATAATTCTCATTAATTAGGTTTTAAACCATTCAACCAACTAAAGCAGCTTTTATGCTATATTGGATTAAAACTATAATTAGATTTCTCACTTGAAAAAGTAAATAAAGATTCATGCAAAAAAAAGCCCATGATTAATAACTCTTAGTGTAAACTAGGTTCACAATTGATTTTTGGTATTTCCATAATTGACCTAAATAACTTGCAAGCTCTTTGTAAGAAAAGGTTGGATGAAAATAATTTTATTTCTAAGCCCATTGTAAAAAGATTTTAGAAAAAATTGGATTTTGGACTTTCTATTTGAGTCATGAGAAAATAATTTTTTGATTTATTTTTAGAAAATATTTTATGTCCAAAGACCATCTTGAAAAGTTTTGAAAATGGCTTTGGTCTTTTGGACTTTAAAGAAAAATTTATTTGACCTCACAATGTACTTGGGTCATATTAGAAAAAGAAAAAACCAAATAAACCATGATTTAAGCTAAGATAAATTAACCATAGTCAAACAATAAGCATTTGGGGTAAAACCTAAGGAAAGTAACTAGGCCAATTACATGAGCTTTAGTCTTTGGGTTAAAAGGCTTAGGTTCCCATAGTAAGTATATACCAAATGGTACAAGGCTATGAGTGGTTATGTCATGCTCGATCTTCATACCTTGAGTGAAAGTATGGTATCTCCTACATAACACAACACGGGTAACACTGGCATCCTAACTCACGCACACGATGCAATCTAATATGATGCAATGGATAATATCATGATAAGAAAGAATAGAATAATATAAAGACCAATGAAATCAACTTCTCTTATCCCCAGTGGAGTCGCCACTGTGAGAGGGGATTTTTGTCCCCACTCCCGGTGGAATGGTTCTTGTGACTTTGGCACTGTTTAGGATCAGGGCCTTAGAGAACACGAGCCTAAGCCTGGAGAAAATGGATTTGCCACCCGGACAGGCCAGGAAAAACAAAAGGGTAGATTACTCGATTTTTAAGGAATCCCTAACCCCCTAATGGGTTCGAAAAATTGGGTATGTGTGGGAAAGGTGTGAAATGGCCCAGCACCCCCACAACGCCTGGTTCATTAGAACCGACCTACTTTGCAGGTCTTAATATTATAAAATTCTTAAATATAATAATATCATCCATACTACATGCAACAATTAAAATAAAGCATCATTATATTAAAATCAAAGCAATGTCCAAACAAAATAAATAAATGAATACCCATCCGAGGATGGAAATATGTCCTTACATCCTCCATGTCTAAACTAAATAGGACACCCACCGAAAGGTGGAAACATATCCTTTACAATTTAAATTTCATGAAAATTAATTAATAAGGTACCCAATAATAGAATCATACCTCTTACAATTTTAATACTAAAATAAATAAATAAAGAAAATATTCATCCATGATAAATTAAATAAATCAAGCATTGAAATTAAATAAATCAACCATCAAAACATATAATAAACTACATAATCAAATCTAAAATTAAATAAAGCAACAAATATATAAGTTTAGGGTTTTAAAGAATTTAGGGTTTTTGGAACTTAGGGTTTTGGAATTTAGGGTTTTAGAAACTAGAGTTTTGTAATTAGGGAAATTAGGGTTTTTGAAACTAGGGTTTTGGAATTCAAGGTCTAGAATTAGGGTTTTAGGGTTTAACTTACTGCCTAAAAAAATAATTTTGGATTTGGAGAGATAAATTAAGGTTTTGGAAAAATAATCAATATTTTGGAGTTTAATAATGAAATAGTTTAAGCTTTTGGATAAAAATAGTTTAAGGTTTTGAGTTTCAATAAAATAATTTACGGTTCTTGAAGTTTTAGTAAAAAAATAGATTCTGACAATTAATTTAAATCCTCGAAAGCTACTAGGTAGTTTTAAGTTTTTTGTAAAACATGTAAGTGGAGTTACGAACACCAACTGATTAATGTATTAACTAAAGCAAATAATTAAAGTTTTTAAACAAAGATTAATTTACTGCATGTTCAAAGATCAAGTTACTGCACATTCAATGATCAAGTTATTGCATGTTCAAAGATCAAGTTACTGCATGTTCTTATTAATCAAAGAAAATGAAGTTACTGTGAGCATGAATAATTTATAATTAAAGATCAAACCTCCGACGCTGGTTCCACCAAAAAATTGATTTCTGGATGAAGAATGTGAAGACAGTATGGACCCTGCCTTCTTCTTTGGTTATCTTGATATTTCTGTTTATTGTTTCTTTTGTTCTAAAAAAAACTGCTGTTGTTCTTCTCTATTTGTTGCTCCTATTCCTCTTAATGTTAATTGCCACCCTGTTAAAGTCTAAAACATTATTATTTATAGTCAAACCTCACTCAGAATCCCTAACCCTAATATTAATCCATCCCTAAAACAAATTTTAATTCAATTCGAAAACTAATTTCAAAAAACAATTGAAACCATGTCGACCTGGGGCAACCAGATCGACATGGACCAAAGCCATGTCGACCTGGGGCAACCAGGTTGACACGGCCTTTGGTTCGTGTTGACCAGGGCATCGAAGTCGAAATGGCCTTTGGCTTATGTTGACCTTGGCCATCCAGGTCAATATGAGCCAAGGCGCATATCACCTGGGCCCTCCTAACTTGAACTAGTTTTGCATTTTTCAATTTTTTGGATCGGACCATCTAAAAAAGTCTTGGTTTAGGATTTTATAGTTGAGTTTGTGACTTTTAAAATTGGATCGACTTATTAGAAGCTGTAAATCGAATCGAATTTATTTTGACATCCTTTAATCAGGACCGTATCAAATTGGGGTCAAAATTAAGGGTCTACAGTTATATATACATATGTATAAAAAATACATAACATATAAACAAAATATAAAGAAAATATAAGTGTATATACATAATTATGGATGGGAGAAAATAATTAAAAGAAAAGAAAAGAAAATCAAAGAAGAAGAAAAATATGTGGATGAGATTTAAGTGGAAATAATAAATTAATTAATTAATTAAATAATATATATGGATGAAAATGAAGAGAAAAATTAAAAAGCTTGTATCTTCTTCTTCCTTATCCCATGGAGGCTGTAATTTTTGAGGGAGAATGAGAGGGATTTAATCATTTAAACACCAAATTTTATGGAGATTTCAAAGAATTTAAGGTGATTTTGAAGATTAATCAATAATTAGGTAAGTATTTTCTAAGTTTAAGTAGTTTTCTTTGAGTTTTATGAATATGTGCGATTTGAAGTTTTGATAAGAGTATTTTTAATTATTGAAATGGGTTGTCTTAAAGTTGTTTTGGTATGTATATGATGATTTTATGGTTAGAAGTTGTATATAAATTGATTTTTGTGAAATTGGGGTTATGGGTAGATTATGTTCATTTAAGGTTTTTGAAGGAGGTATTTATAATTATGGTAATGCATTTTTTTGATGTTATAATTGATGTATTATTGATTATTCTATGGTTGGATGATGGAAATGATTATGGTTAGTTGAAGTTTGAGAAAAGTAGTAAGTGATGGAAATAGGGTTTTGTTGAGATTTTAGGGTAAAATTGTGTAATAATGGTAAATCATAGAAATTAAGTATGAAAATGATTTCAAATGAATAATTGAGCTTATTATATGGCTTATGTGTGTTTAGGCCAAATTGATACAAGTGGTGAAGGTTAGGGCTTTGGTGAAATTAAGAGGTGGAGAGAGAATTGGATTGATTTTGGAGCAAGGAAAAGGTTAGTACATACTTTACTAATATTTGATTTGAATGTTTATGCTTGGCATATTCTATTTTGGCATACTTTAAAGGATGTCGATGATCCTTTAAAGTAACATTATGTGTAAAAGTGTGTGTAGTTATGAATGTGATAGGACAAATGAATATGTTATAAGCAAAGTGATGAAAAGAATATGTAAAATAAACTATTAAATGGAATGTAATAATATATGCAAATGGGTCACATTGTGAATGTGATCTGTGATTGCATAATATGATGGGGAATAATGTACAATGTGATAATGATATGTGAAAATTGTGAAAGTAATGATAAATTAGGAATGGTAATGGAAAATAAGGGAAAAAGGTAATAAGAAGTGGAAAGTGGGTATATGCGATAATATAAGAAAATGAGTCACATTGTGAGTGTGACTCATGGTTAAGTTGAGTGATTGATAAATAATAAGGGAAAATATGAAAAAACAATAATTAAAAGGAATAAAAATGGAAAAAAAGATGAGATTTGGCATATGGCTATGTAATATGGATATTCACATAACCTATGCAATGTCTCATGGTTATGTGATAAGTGTCATGCCCAATGTAAATAGATGATAGTACATGATATGCATGAGGTATATTGAGACTTTGCAATATAATGTACATTATGGGCATAATTGTGAAATGTGATAAAATGTATAGAAATGAGTTATAACGTAAATGTGACTCATAGTTATGTAATATGTTTTAATGTGTTAATTGAATAAATTAAATAAATGATTTTAAATAAAAAATAAAGGATTTTTAAATGCAAAAGTGAAATATATATACATATATGTAATATATATACAAAATATATATAACATATACAAAGTCAAATTTTTAAAAAGTCAAAAAAGTTCAATGGCATTTTTATGAATAAACTTTGAAAATTTAAAATTTTTTAAATTATTCAAAAATAATCTAGTTTTGAATGGAAGATGTATTTTTGGATTTTTAATTAATTAATTAATTATTAAATCAATAAAATAATATATATATATATGGATATAAATAAAGATGGAAAGAAAGAGAAATTAATTTATTTTTTTCATCATCTTCTTCTTCTCACAAGGCCGAACCTCCATGGATGGTGATCTCAAAATTTTTCTTCATCCATACTCCACAAATTGAATGATTTCAAGTGTTCAAAGTGAATTTTTGGTGATTTTCACTAAAATTAGTAAGTTTCCAACTTCTTTCTTTGGATTTCATGAAAATTGTGATTATGTGTGTTTTAGGTTTTTGAAGTTCTAAGATTTAATTGTCTATTTGGGTATGGATGAAATTATTTTAAGTGATTAACAATGATTTTAAGGTTGGATTAAAGAAATGGTTGAGTTTGGGTAAGGATTGGTGAAGAGAGAGAGTTTAGGGTTATGTAACACCCCCACACCCAATACATACACACTACATACACCACAATGTAGTATACATGTATTGAATATAGGAATGTTACGGATTTTTCTTAACATTCAAGAACACCTTTTAAATGATATCATATTTTTTTTCAGTATACGATATAGATAATAAGTAATTAACTTGTAAAATAAAACAAAGTAGATATAAATATGTTTATTTAGTACGCAGCAGAATTTATAAAATAGTTACATATATGAAAGCATTTAAATCCATATTTACAAATATATATATATTCACATTATAAACAATATTTACAAAATATAAAGAAGTTATACATGATTGGCAGCTTTCTCTGATCTTTAAGTCCCAAATAAACTCTTCACTGACTACTCTCACTTGGTCTCGAAGAGCTCTCGGGTTCAACTCTGTTACCTGCGCGATCAACACTATCGCGCTAAGCCAACGGCTTAGTAAGACAAATCATGCTAATATTATGCTCTAGTGCAATGCAATGTCACACATGTTATCAATAAAGGCAACAACATAGGTGAAAAGCTAACATCACACCTTTGCACATCACAAATCATAATCATATAAGCTTACCACATTTCAATATCTTTCCATCTCCTTCATTAATCAATCAAGTTATCATTCATGACTCACATTAAACAAAGACAAGCATGGGCCCAAAACACACTAATATGCCATTCAATTTTCAGAGTTAATGCTTTGGTTTTATCACATTTATCATTATCACATATACCCAACTAGGCTTCAAGGATTAGGTTCAACCAAGCTTCAAGGGGAACAAAGCATGCTAAGTCTCAACCCAACTTGGCTTCAAGAACCAAACCCAACCTAGCTTCAAGGGTTGTAACATCTCAATTAGGCTTCAAGGACTAGACCCAACCAAGCTTCAAGGGGAGTAAAACATGTTAAACTTCAACCCAACTTGGCTTCAAGGATCAAGCCCAACCTAACTTCAAGAGATTGTTACTATCATTAGGCATGCCACCAACAACAAACTCTGAAAATGGAATAACACATTAGCCACACAACTCATTTATTAATTTGTTATCAATTTCATTCTCAAATGAATCAACATAGCCAATCACAATGGCTCTACATTTTATTTGAATTATCATAGCCAATCACAATGGCTTTATATTTCATTTCATCTCAATTCACATCCTAGCATTTCAATCTTTTTATACACAATCATTTGCATCATCATGTCATTCACATTATTTATATATATATATATATATCGTCATATAGGTTTTGTACTTACCTCAAAAACAAATCACACCACTCTTAACACTTCCTTGTTCAAGATCCTTCTACCTCTTAGATAGATGATTAATCACTATCTTCAAGACCTAAATCAAAAGTAATAGCATATACTTGCTTAGGGATACACAAAAGATAATCCAATTAGGAATTAATTAGAGCAAACCCTAACCCTGACACGCTCACCCACACGGGCGTGTCCATGACCGTGCCCTAACTCCACAACACAGAAGCATTTACACGCTCAACAACATGGGCGTGTTCCTGGGCGTGTAAATTCTCAAATCTTACAGTAGCTATGACACGCTCAATAACACGGGCGTGTTACTGGTCGTGTCAAACCTACTGCCTCCAACACAATTGACACGCCTAAAGACCCTGGACGTGCTCTTGGGCGTGTCCGGCCACAAATCAAAATTCCAGCCAAAACAACCAAACACTCAACAAAACACTTTTATCCATCAACATCCACTTCACACCATCTTAACAAAACATACTCAAAACTCATCTAAAACTTGCAACACACCCAAAACAAACCAAAACACACATCAAACACAAAACACAAAATCATCTCAAAACCCTCACCACATATACAACATCATCTCTTCCAACCACTTACTCTTTTCTTCAATCCATACTCAAAATCCATCATCAAATCACTTAAACACTTCTCACATCTCAAAATCAACCAACACACTCTTAAAAAAATCTATCAAACTCAAATATCATTTCAAATAAGCACAAAAATCACAAGAGAACTTACCAAAGTTATAAGACTTCTTGAATCACCAACTTGATCACTTAGATTTCCTTCAATTTGAGCTTCACACATCAAGATCTTCACTTTGTCTCTTGTTTTCCTTTGTCTATGAAGGAGCCGGCCACACAAAGAAGAAAGAAGAAAATGAACCACAAAAACAAAGTCAACTCTTCTTTTAATCTCCACCAAGTGTTTCAATTCAAGCAATTACCAAAACACCCTTTAACCACATGTTTTGATTTCCTTACAATCACTTGTCCTTTTAAGTCATTTCACAAATCTCAACTAAAAATATCTTCTTCCCTTGACCACATATTTGACCCACTTATATGTTATATATATATCATATAAACAACATATACACTTCTCTCTAAACCCTCTTTTCTTTCCCAAAACACATATACACAAACATTCTCTTTCCAAATTCTTTTCTTATCACATAATATATACATTCCATTCAATATACAACAACAACATAATCAAAACTTTTAGGGCATGCATTGGGATATTACAATTCTCCCCCTCTAAAAAGAAATTTCGTCCTCGAAATTACCTGATATCAAGTCCGAAACAACTGAGGATACTGATCTCGCATTGTTTGCTCACTTTCCCAAGTTGCCTCTTCCTTTGCATGATTCCTCCATAGAACTTTCACCAATGGCACACTCTTGTTTCTCAACTTTTTCACATCACGTGCCAAGATAGCAACTGGTTCCTCTTCAAATGTCAGATCTTGATTCACCTCGATAGATTCAATCGGCAACACATGAGATGGATCCGATCTATATCTCCTCAACATAGAAACATGGAATACATTATGGATACGATCCAACTCAGGTGGTAAAGCGAGCCGATAAGCAACTGGCCCAACTCTTTCCAAAACTTCATACGGTCCAATAAAACGAGGACTCAATTTCCCTTTCCGACCGAACCTCAAAATCTTCTTCCAAGGAGATACTTTCAAAAATACTTTATCTCCCACATCAAACTCAATGTCTCTCCTCTTCAAATCTGAATAAGACTTCTGTCGGTCTGAAGCTGCTTTCAACCTGCCTCGAATCAACTTCACTTTCTCTTCAGTTTCTTTAATCAAATCAGGCCCAATTAACTTACTTTCACCAAGTTCACTCCAACATAAAGGTGTCCTACACCGTCTGCCATACAATGCCTCAAATGGTGCCATACCAATGCTGGATTGATGACTGTTGTTATAAGCAAACTCCACAAGCGGTAGAAATCTATCCAAACTTCCAGAGAAATCGATGACACAGCTTCTCAACATATCTTCAATAATCTGTATCACTCTCTCTGACTGTCCATCCGACTGTGGATGAAAAGCAGTGCTGAAATGTAATCGAGAACCCAAAGCATTATGCAAACTCTTCCAAAATCTTGAAGTAAACCGGGGATCTCGATCTGACACTATAGAAGTTGGAACACCATGCAACTTCACAATCTCATGGATATACAGCTCAGCTAACCTCTCCAAAGAGTAATCCATCCGAACCGGAAGAAAATGAGCTGTCTTAGTCAACCTATCAACAATCACCCAAATAGCATCATGTTTCCTTTGTGTCAACGGCAAACCAGACACAAAATCCATTGTCACTCTTTCCCACTTCCATTCAGGCACTGACAAAGGTTGAAGCAACCCAGTTGGAACTTGATGCTCTGCTTTTACCTTCTGACATGTGAGACATCTGGATACAAACTCCGCTATGTCTCTCTTCATACCGGATCACCAGTAATGCTGCCTCAAATCATGATACATCTTTGTATTGCCCGGATGCATAGCAAACACTGATTGATGTGCTTCTTCCAAAATGATCCTTTTTAAATTTACATCATCAGGTACACACAATCTATTCTTAAACCAGAGACTCCCATCATTTCTCACAATAAAATCTCTACTTTTTCCATTCTGGCAATCTGAAACAATCTTTTGAATCTTCTCATCAACCAACTGAGCCTCTTTAATCTGATTCAATAAAACTGGTTTTAATTGCAACTGTGCCAATAATGCACCATCATCACAAGATACAAAATTGGCATGCAATGCTCTCAACTCAACAAGCAACGAGAGCGAATAAACAGTCAAACCTGCTAAAGACTTTCGACTTAAGGCATCAGCAACCACATTTGCTTTACCTGGATGATAATCAATCAAACAGTCGTAGTCTTTAATCAATTCCAACCATCTCCTCTGTCGCAGATTAAGCTCTTTCTGGACACCCAAATATTTCAAACTTTTGTGATCAGTGTAGATGGAACATTTCTCCCCAAACAAATAGTGTCGCCAAATCTTCAATGCGAACACAATTGTTGCTAGCTCTAAATCATGGGTCGGATAATTAAGCTCATGCGGTTTCAACTATCAAGATGCATAAGCTATAACTTTACCTTCTTGCATTAGCACACACCCCAAACCACTATGTGAAGCATCACTGTAGATCACATATGGTTTGCCTTCTACAGGTAAAGTAAGAACAGGCGCTTGAGTCAACATTTCTCTCAACTGTTCAAAGCTAGCCTGACACTGATCTGTCCACACAAATCTAACTTCCTTTCGAAGCAATCTGGTGAGTGGAGTAGCTATCAAAGAAAATCCTTTCACAAACCGTCGATAATAGCCTGCCAAACCCAGAAAACTTCTAACTTCAGTCACTGACTTTGGTGGACTCCAATTCAGAATAGCTGCAACCTTACTTGGATCAACTCTAATACCTTCTGCTGAAACTATATGACCCAGAAAAGTTACTTGATCAAGCCAAAACTCACACTTCGACAGTTTAGCAAACAACTACTTCTCTCTCAAAATCTGCAACACAATCCGTAGATGCTTGTCATGTTCCTCTTTATTCCGCGAATACACCAGAATATCATTAATAAACACTACCACAAACTGATCCAGATAGGGCCTAAACACCCTATTCATCAAGTCCATAAAAACTGCAGGTGCATTCGTCAAACCAAAAGGCATAACTAGAAATTCATAATGCCCATACCTGGTCCGAAAGGCGGTCTTAGGAACATCTTCAGCTCTGACTCTCAGCTGATGGTACCCTGATCTCAGATCAATTTTAGAAAACACAGCTGCACCCTTCAACTGATCAAAGAGGTCATCAATTCTAGGCAAAGGATATTTATTTTTAATAGTCACCTTGTTCAATTGCCTATAATCGATACACAACCTCATAGTACCATCTTTCTTCTTCACAAATAAAACAGGAGCTCCCCAAGGAGAAACGCTGGGGCGAATAAATCCTTTATCCAACAACTCCTGTAATTGCACTTTCAACTCCCTCAATTCAGCAGGTGCCATTCTATAAGGAGTAATAGAGATAGGAGTGGTACCAGGCAATAATTCAATACCAAACTCCACCTCTCTCTCAGGAGGAAACCCTGGCAACTCCTCTGGAAACACATCTGGTAACTCTGCAACTGTGGCAATACTATCAATAGGGGAACCCTTCACTCTAGTATCTACCACATGAGCAAGATAAGCTTCACGCCCCTTTCTAATCAATCTCCTAGCTGCAACAGCTGAAACAAATAAGGAGGCTAGTTGTTCCTGCTCATTAGATACTATCACCTCTCTACCATCAGCAGTTCTCAAAGAAACAATTTTCCTTTTACAGTCTACCACAACTCCATGTCTAGATAGCCAATCCATGCCTAGAATCACATCATATTCCTTAAATGGCATCTCAATCAAATCTCCAAGGAACTCCTCACCTTGCACCCTCACTGCACTATCTCGGTGCACCCTGCTCACAATCACACTATGCCCTAAAGGATTTGTCACCAACACATCAAATCCTAGGGACTCAGCATGCATATCAGACACAGGCAAAACGGATGCACTAATATAGGAATGTGTGGAACCCGGATCAATCAAAGCAAGTACTGAAGTATCAAATAAAGAAAAAGTACCAGCTATGACTGCCGAAGTATCTGGCTGCCTCTGCATAACATATACCCTCTGGGAAGATCCAACCTCCTCTGGTCTACTCTCCCTGAATGTAGAACCTCCTCTAGCACTGAACCCAGATCTTCCTCCTCTGCTGACACCCCTGCCTCCTCGACCTCCCCTCAAACTAGGTCGAGAGCTGCAGTATCCAATGACATCTGCTCCTGTCTCTCAGGACAATCTCTAACAAAGTGATCAGGTGATCCACATCTGAAGCAAACCCCTGCTACACCAGTCTTCCAGCAAGGACCACCATGTGGCCTACCACAATGAATGCAAATGGGTAAGGTGGATCTCTGAGTCACTGGGGTCGGAGCACTCACCACTGAAACTGCAGGTCTAGATCTCTGCCTCTGAAACTGTACTGACCTACCCGCTGGCCTCTGACTCCTACTAACCCTAGGAACAAAACTTCCTTTACCTCTCTTCGCAGAAGAAGACCCTCTCTCCAACTGGGGCCTTCTAACCCTGACCTCTTCCTCTGAAGCAGCTGTAATAACTTGAGCTCGCTCCACACTCCGAGCTGCTGCCACAAGCTGAGAAAAATCATGATATCTAGATCCAGCCACTAGACACATGATAGAGGGCCTCAATCCCTCCTCAAATCTCCTGCATCTATCTATCTCATCAGCTATAATGCCCCCAGAATAATGGCTCAATATAATAAACTCAAACTCATATTCAGTTATGGTCCGGCTATCTTGCTTTAAACTCAAAAACTCCATCTTCTTCATGTCCTTATACTCCCTCGGAGTATACTTCAATTCAAACTCTCTCAGAAAGTCAGCATAGGACAAGGTTGGTGGATCATCCATAGAATGGGGCACTGTCCTCCACCAGTCGTATGCATCCTTCTGTAGCAATGATCTGGCATAGTAAAATTTCTCCTCTGGGGTGGCTTGCAACTGAATAAAGATTCTCTGTACTTTATCAAGCCACTGCTCCGCTACAGCTGGATCAATAGTACCAAGGAAATCCTCTGCTCCATACTTCCTTAGTTTATCATAATGCCTCACTGATACCACAGGCTGTGGTGGGGGTGGCGGTGGTTGCACTGGTGCTTGCCTCAAAGCCTCTACCACATGCCTAAGCCAAGCTGGTGGAACCTCCTCACCAACTGGTCTCCTCGACACTGAAACAGGTGCCTCCTCAGCACTATCAACTCTAGCTCTATCCTCCGGAGCTACACTCTCCTCACTGCCCTCAACTGACTGACGCAAATGAGGATCCATCACAACCTATTTCTGCAAACACAGCAGAATACGTCTCATTAAAGATCAGAGACTGCCAATGCCAAACATGTATGTTATTCAAAAATTCACTTTTTAAGTAAAAATATTCTTTTTCTTACATTTTACCTAGGTTGAGAATCTCAAACCTAGGCTCTGATACCAAAACAATTGTAACACCCCCACACCCAATACATACACACTACATACACCACAATGTAGTATACATGTATTGAATATAGGAATGTTACGGATTTTTCTTAACATTCAAGAACACCTTTTAAATGATATCATAATTTTTTTTCAGTATACGTTATAGATAATAAGTAATTAACTTGTAAAATAAAACAAAGTAGATATAAATATGTTTATTTAGTACGCAGCAGAATTTATAAAATAGTTACATATATGAAAGCATTTAAATCCATATTTACAAATATACATATATTCACATTATAAACAATATTTACAAAATATAAATAAGTTATACATGATTGGCAGCTTTCTCTGATCTTTAAGTCCCAAATAAACTCTTCACTGACTACTCTCACTCGGTCTCGAAGAGCTCTCGGGTTCAACTCTGTTACCTGCGCGATCAACACTATCGCACTAAGCCAACGGCTTAGTAAGATAAATCATGCTAATATTATGCTCTAGTGCAATGCAATGTCACACATGTTATCAATAAAGGCAACAACATAGGTGAAAAGCTAACATCACACCTTTGCACATCACAAATCATAATCATATAAGCTTACCACATTTCAATATCTTTCCATCTCCTTCATTAATCAATCAAGTTATCATTCATGACTCACATTAAACAAAGACAAGCATGGGCCCAAAACACACTAATATGCCATTCAATTTTCAGAGTTAATGCTTTGGTTTTATCACATTTATCATTATCACATATACCCAACTAGGCTTCAAGGATTAGGTTCAACCAAGCTTCAAGGGGAACAAAGCATGCTAAGTCTCAACCCCACTTGGCTTCAAGAACCAAACCCAACCTAGATTCAAGGGTTGTAACATCTCAATTAGGCTTCAAGGACTAGACCCAACCAAGCTTCAAGGGGAGTAAAACATGTTAAACTTCAACCCAACTTGGCTTCAAGGATCAAGCCCAACCTAACTTCAAGAGATTGTTACTATCATTAGGCATGCCACCAACAACAAACTCTGAAAATGGAATAACACATTAGCCACACAACTCATTTATTAATTTGTTATCAATTTCATTCTCAAATGAATCAACATAGCCAATCACAATGGCTCTACATTTTATTTGAATTATCATAGCCAATCACAATGGCTTTATATTTCATTTCATCTCAATTCACATCCTAGCATTTCAATCTTTTTTATACACAATCATTTGCATCATCATGTCATTCACATTATTTATATATATATATCGTCATATAGGTTTTGTACTTACCTCAAAAACAAATCACACCACTCTTAACACTTCCTTGTTCAAGATCCTTCTACCTCTTAGATAGATGATTAATCACTATCTTCAAGACCTAAATCAAAAGTAATAGCATATACTTGCTTAGGGATACACAAAAGATAATCCAATTAGGAATTAATTAGAGCAAACCCTAACCCTGACACGCTCACCCACACGGGCGTGTCCATGACCGTGCCCTAACTCCACAACACAGAAGCATTTACACGCTCAACAACATGGGCGTGTTCCTGGGCGTGTAAATTCTCAAATCTTATAGTAGCTATGACACGCTCAATAACACGGGCGTGTTACTGGTCGTGTCAAACCTACTGCCTCCAACACAATTGACACGCCTAAAGACCCTGGACGTGCTCTTGGGCGTGTCCGGCCACAAATCAAAATTCCGGCCAAAACAACCAAACACTCAACAAAACACTTTTATCCATCAACATCCACTTCACACCATCTTAACAAAACATACTCAAAACTCATCTAAAACTTGCAACACACCCAAAACAAACCAAAACACACATCAAACACAAAACACAAAATCATCTCAAAACCCTCACCACATATACAACATCATCTCTTCCAACCACTTACTCTTTTCTTCAATCCATACTCAAAATCCATCATCAAATCACTTAAACACTTCTCACATCTCAAAATCAACCAACACACTCTTAAAAAAAAATCTATCAAACTCAAATATCATTTCAAATAAGCACAAAAATCACAAGAGAACTTACCAAAGTTATAAGACTTCTTGAATCACCAACTTGATCACTTAGATTTCCTTCAATTTGAGCTTCACACATCAAGATCTTCACTTTGTCTCTTGTTTTCCTTTGTCTATGAAGGAGCCGGCCACACAAAGAAGAAAGAAGAAAATGAACCACAAAAACAAAGTCAACTCTTCTTTTAATCTCCACCAAGTGTTTCAATTCAAGCAATTACCAAAACACCCTTTAACCACATGTTTTGATTTCCTTACAATCACTTGTCCTTTTAAGTCATTTCACAAATCTCAACTAAAAATATCTTCTTCCCTTGACCACATATTTGACCCACTTATATGTTATATATATATCATATAAACAACATATACACTTCTCTCTAAACCCTCTTTTCTTTCCCAAAACACATATACACAAACATTCTCTTTCCAAATTCTTTTCTTATCACATAACATATACATTCCATTCAATATACAACAACAACATAATCAAAACTTTTAGGGCATGCATTGGGATATTACAGGTTATGTAACTTTTGGACTTTTGAATTCATGGATTTTAATTGTGCAAATTGATTCCAAATGAGTTGTTTTGATGCATAAACAAGTATTTTAAAGTCAAATATTGGATTTGGTTGAGTTTGATTAGAGTTTGAGAATGGAAGTGGTGATTTAGGGTTTTGGAAAAGTGATTTTTTCAAAGTTGTTGAATTGTTTGATTTTATTGGTTAAGGTATGTTCTTTAGTAATAAAAAGATGAATATAAGCTTGAAATGATAAATGGATTGAGTTGGAATGAAAAACCTTCAATGGGGGAAGGTTATACCATTTTAGAGTTTTGGTCATAAGTATGTGTTTTTATAATGTAATTAGTTTAAACATGTTAAAATACATTTTTTTAATAATATAAATAAACTTAAAATACCAAATTGAATAACCTAGTATGGTATTCCAAAGTTAAAGTGAGGTTAGCCTTAACTTTGGAATTTTTGTTTGAATGATGTTTAATTATGATTTAATATTGGAAATGCCTTAGAATGTAATACTAAATGATTATTTATGATCACATTTGGTATAGGCATTGAGGAGAATTGATTTGCCCAATTCAAGTGTTGAAGGGCAAGTTAGAAGAGAAGGTTGAAGGTAGCGTTTGAGCTTGCTTTTGGTTGTTTTTAGAGGTAAGTACAAACTTTGGATGAATTAGACATGTTTACATTACATTGGGCTAAACACATTTTGAAATGGGAAATGTGTTAAGCTACTTGATGTTTTGATTATTTTATGAATGATCTGCTATGACATATGTAATGTCATATATGCATTAAATGTATTGTGAAAAGCCATTGTTAATGGATAAATTGTGTAAAGTGTGAAATATGTGTATTATGTGAAAATGACCCAAAGTGTTTGGATAATTCCATTTGTTGTGTATGTTTTAAGGGCATTATTAAGAAGCCACTGTTAATAGCTAAAGTGCATAAAATGTTATTCATATATGAATTATGTGAAAATACCTAAAATAATTAGGCAATGTAATGTAAATGTAAAATGTGGTACATTATGATTATATGTTGATATATGATGATATGAAGTGATGACATTGAAATAAATAAGAAAATAAGGTAATGTACCTAATTGATAATAAGAAAAGAGGCAATGTGCCTAATGAATTATGAAAAAATGAGAAAGAGATTAATAATGAAATATATGTAATAATTGTGTGACTAGTATGTTATTCAATTTTTAAAGTTTTGTGTTTGGCGGCATGCCTATGAGATTATCATCATTATTTGCCTTCAGGAATAGCTTTTGAGTAATTATTTGATTTGCCTTCGGGCTAGACACTGGGTGTCAATTGACTTCGGGCTAGATGCTGGGCATCACTATGACTTACCTTCGGCTAGATGTTGGACATCACTTGCCTTCAGGCTAGACATTGGGTGCCAATATAGACTAAAATAGTAACTCTGAGATTTTAATAATATATTAGATTATTTGAGCCCATGTTTGTGTTTGTTATATGTGAAATGTAAAATGATTGAAAAAGATGTTTAAAATGAAATGATATGACATATGGTGTCATGACATACATAAGCATTGTACATTGGCATTATTTTACAGTTTTATTTCTATCAAAGTTTGTACTGCTAGACTTTTGTCTTAGCATAATTGTAATTCATTGCGCAGGTGACAAGAGAGATCCAGTAGAGCCGGAGAGTTCATCTAGACCGGGTCAGGTCTAAATTTGAGATTTTCAGTGTAGAGTTAATTTTTGGGCATCTAGATCGGAAACACTACCAGCATGTATATGTTTTTATTATATTTTTATATTTCATATATTATATTATGTTTTGATGTATATATATTGTAAATTATAAAGAATGTGTTGAAAAACTTTATAATGTGGGTTGATATGTATTTTAAAAAATTATATATACATATATGTATAAATGTGTTCTGAAATTTGGAGAAATTGAGGAGTATGGGTGAAATGGTGATTCGATAACATTTGGGAGTGTTATCTTATGCATGTTGTGGTTTTGTTTAATTTAGAAATGTCCAAATTACAGATAAAACTCTAACAAATTTTTTTCAGAGATTTTTTTATGGAAAATGCTTAATTTAGAACCTATGATTTCTAATAATATTTTATTTGTTATTTAAATATACATTTAAAAGTATTTAAGATTATAAATCAGAAAAGTGAAATTTTTTTATTAAATCGGATTGTGACATTTTTGTACCGTGTATGCATATTTTACATATACTAGGTATATGTATTGTACGTATATAGGTATAAGGGTGTTACAGAGTTGTTTGATATTATGCCTTTGGGTGAGACACATTGGTGTCGAAAGGAGGTGGCCTTCAGGTGATTTATGTAAAACTTGTCTCTAGTGTCAAGAGAGGGCAGCCTACAGGTGATTTATGTGATACTTGCCCTTAGTGTCAATAGAGGGCGGCCTATGGGTGATTTATGTGACAGTTGACCATGGTGTCGATATAGGTGGCCTATGGGTGATTATGAATTTAAATAACATGTTTTAAATGTTTATTATTATAGAATTATATGCCACTATGCTTTCGAGCTTAGCGCGGTTGAATGTATCGCGCAGGTAATGAAAGTGCAAAGCATTAGTTTCAAAGCTATCTTTAAAGGTAGAGTTTTGTCACCAGACCAGCATAATTGGTGTTTCATAATGCATGTCATGAAAAGGAATGTTTTTTCAAGTACTTTATGAATATGTTCATAATAATAATTTTGTATATATGTATACCTGATTATGGTATTGGAGATCCATCTAACCTTCATTCACAATTAGATATTAAGCCAATTTGTTACACGATATCTTAAATCAAGCATAAGGCATGGAATATGTCATCCTTATATTGATAAATAAAAAAATTTCTTAATTTCCAAGTAGACTGGCTAAACAAATAATAGTAATAACTCTTATTTATTTATTTAAGCATAGCCATGTATATTTCTCAGTCTTACTTATCAAGAGGCCTAGAGATATCTCTCTTAAGAAATAAGAGGAACAAATCTCATCTAGATCATCTATGTCTCTCTTCATGACTCATTGAATATACAATAATAATCCTTATTAAATCTGTTTAAAGATAAAATGAAATTATGTTAAAAACCAAAACTCTTCAAATAGGGAATTATAATGATTTCAAGTCAAATTACTACTTCACACTATTGTTATGAAAATCACTTACCGACATTAATCCATGTAGCATTCTTATTTTAGGTCTATATAGTACAATATTCTCTAAAATTTACTTATGTTTTGACTTAATATCTCATATTCATGATCAATAAAATATGATCATCAATCAAACTACATACTAATCTTTATTCATTATTATTCCATCAAAATACATATTAGGGCTAGTCCAACCATGAAAATGCTTTGAACAATAATTTAGTGGGAGACAAGAATCAAGCATGTTGGTTCTTACCCCAAAGGGCTAGTTCAAGACTTGAAGGCTATAAATACCTTAAGAAACTTCATTTTTGTGTAAGATTGTGATTCTTATAGCCAAGTTTAACATTTTTCATTTCCTTACATCAAAATTTATACTTGTATTCAAATTGAGTGTTGGGTGTTAGCATTAAACACCATTGTAAGTTTGAGTGTGAGCTTGGAAACACTTAGGTTGTCAGAGTGAGCCTGGGAAAACTCTTATAAAGGTTGTGAGGATGGATCTCAAACCATTGTAATAGTTTAGTGTGAGCTAGTGAAAACACTAAGTTAGAGTTAAGCTTGTAAAAACTCAAGACCAGTGGAACCTTAACAAGTTGTTAAGGAAGTGTATGTAGGATTGAGGTAAAACGAAACTACTATAATTCTTTGTGTTCTTGCTTCTATACTCTACTCAATCTTATTCTACATCTTCTTCATCTTTTGCTTTTGAATTTTGAATTTATCATCACTCTTCAAATCAACCAATTCACTCCCCTCCCCCACCCCCCCCCCTCCCTCTTGGTTGCCATCTTAGGACAACAATTGGTATCAGAGCTAGTAAATTTCTTTAAACATAATTGTGAAATTTGATCCAAAATGGCAACTATTCCACTAACAAACACCTCTACACATGGAAACCTAAATTTATTTCTTGGACCCTATTTCGATGGAACAGATTATTCCTATTGGAAACATAAGATGTATTTGTTCCTGGATAGTGAAGGAATTGAGCTATGGGAATTTGTTAAAAATGAGTGGAAATCTCCTACTCATGAAGTTGAAGGTGTCCAAGTTCCTCTTTCTAAATCACAATATTCAAGTGCCAATGTGAAAGATCTGTTCAAGAACAATAGAGCAACCTCTATCTTGATGAATTCAATATCAAGAGAAGAAGGTAGGGTAGTCCAACATCTCACTTATACACATTGTATTTGGAAAACTCTTGAGAACTACCAGAAGGGTACTACCCAAGTGAGGTTTACTAAGAAGCAAATGCATGTACATGAGTATGATTTATTCAAGATGAAGCCCAACAAAAATGTAACCGACATGACAAATCGCTTGCTTGCCATTGTCAACGAATTAAAGAAATATGGTAAGATTTATGATCAAGGTGATGTTAATAGAAAAATCTTGAGAGCTCTTAGAGCAATGAAGAGCTTTGAGTCATAAGTTTCTTCTATTGAAGACATTCATAACCTTAGCACCTTGAGAACTAATGAACTTGTGGGAAAGCTACTCACTTTTGAACTACACAATGAAAAGGAAGAAGAACAAGGTAAGAAAGAGAAAAGAAAAGCAATAGCTCTCAAGGCAATCAAAGGAGTTTAGAGCTCAAGTAACGAAGATAGTGATGAAGAAGAAAAACTGTTAATGCTTTTAAATAGAATAAGTGATTGAAAGAGAGAGAAGATTGCAAGCTAATAAAAGTACATTTTCTAAATCCTCCTTCAAAGATAAAGATAAAATGAATGAAGTGAAATGTTATGAATATGGCAAATCCAGTCACATCAAATCGGATTGCTTCAAGTTGAAGAACAAAAAGAAGTGGGATAAAGAAAAGAAGAAATCACTCAAAGCTACATGGGATGATTCTTCCTCAAGTGAAGAAGAAGATGAAGAGGAGGAAGGAATTGCTAATCTATGTCTCATGGATATTGAGGATGAAAATGACTCCAATAAGGTAGGTACTTAATTCTTGAACTTAATTGCATATGATAATGATGTTGTTGATGCTTTAGATGATTGTGATTTGATTAAACATATGAACCTTAGAGTAGAAAAATATTTTTCTAAGATGAAATTTTATAAGGATAAATGTTCTAAGATAGAAAAGGATTTTGTGTGCTTAAAAATCTCTACATTAGAATTAAAGACCTAAATGAACAATTATTGAAATTAATTGATGAAATGACTAAAAACTCACAAAGCTTAAAAAATATGACCAAGAAAAATAAAATATTAAAGGATGAAATAAATCAGTTAAAAGAAACTATTTCAAAATTTTACAAGGGAAAAGAGGCCTTAGATACATTGATTAACAATAAAAGTTTACCCTCTTTGAAACATGGTTTAGGATTCAATGGATCATCCATCACTACATCTAATGCACCAACATTTGTAAAAGCATCTACAACTCAAACTTCTAGTATTGAATTTGTAAAGAACACTAATGCACAAAACAAACCTAAAAATCCTAAAATGATTACATTGGGTTCACAAGGCTCTAGAACTAAAGTTCCAAGAGCAAACCATGCATTCATGTATACAAGACATGTACATAAATACAAAAATGCACAAAAATAATCTCATTCAATACACACTTGCAATTGTATGCATGGTTCATTGAATTTCAATAAGAAAGTGCATAAGTATAGAACCTTGTATGAATGCACTTATTGTATGAAATTTAGATATAAGAGCACATTTTGCTATATTAGGAAGGCTCATCTCAAGTGAGAGGATCCTTCTACTACTAACCTCCAAGGACCCAACTTCATTTTGGTACCTAAAAGAAGATAAACATTATTATTTTATAGTTATGCCTAAAATCTACTATCAATAAAATATTTGGCTTGTGGATAGTGGATCCTCAAGGCATATGACGAAAAGTAAAGTTTTTTACAATATTCACTTACAAGCATGGAGATAATGTTACTTTTGAAAATAATGCTAAAGGTAAAATTATTGGCATTGGCTCCATTGGCATGCTTGGTAATAATATAATTGAAAATGTGTGGCTTGTTGATGGGTTGAAACATAATTTGCTTAGTGTAAGTCAATTATGTGATAAAGGATATGATGTAAGTTTTAATTCTAAAGGATACAAAGTTACCAATTCAAATGGTGAACTTGTATTCAAAGGAGTTAGAATTGGCAATACATATAAAATTGACATACATTCCAATAATGCATTTGAATATTTGATTACCATTAGTAATGATGCTTGGCTATGGCATAGAAGACTAGAACATGCTAGTATGGATCACTTACAATGCATTAGTAAAGAAGAACTAGTTGATGGTCTCCCTAAAATAAAATTTGATAAAGATAGGACTTGTGAACCTTGTTAATTTGGTAACCAACATAAAAGTTCATTCAAATCTAAAAATATTGTAAGTACTTCTAGACCTTTAGAATTCATTCACTTGGATTTGTTTGGACCAAATAGAGTTGCTAGCCTAAGTGGCAAGTTATATGCATTTGTGCTTGTCAATGATTACTCAAGGTTTACATGGGTAAAATTCTTAGCTCAAAAGAATGAAGCTTTCAACCATTTTAAAATATTTGCAAAAAGAGTTCAAAATGAAAAAGGCTATGTAATCACATCTATTAGAAGTGATCATAGAAAAGAATTGAAAATGAGAACTTTGAAAAATTTTGCAATGAGTTTGGTATTTTACATAACTTTTTGACATCTAGAACACCACAACAAAATAGTGTGGTTGAAAGAAAAAATAGAATATTGGTTGAAATGACTAGAATAATGCTCAATGAGAATGATTTACCATCTTACTTTTGGGTGGAAGCAGTTAATAACGCATATTATATTTTAAATCGTGTTTACAAAAGGCCTTTAATAAACAAAATTCTTATGAGATATGGAATGGAAGAATACCCAAAATTTCATACCTTAGAGTGTTTAGATGAAAATGATTTATATTGAATACCAAGTACAATATTGGAAAATTCACATCCAAATTGGATGAAGGCATATTTTTAGTGTATTCATCATCTAGCAAAGCATATAGAGTATTTAATAAGAGAACAATAGTAGTTTAAGAATCAATGCATGTTGTTTTTAATGAATCCTCTAAACTTGATCAAAAGAAAGGTAGCATTCTTAATGATTTTGTAGGTACATTTGAACAATAAGAAACAATTGATGTTCTAAAGAATAATCATGATGAACAAGAAGAAGAGTCTCAAGTGCTACCAAATGATTGGCAATACAAGAAGGATCAACCAAAAGAATTCATCATTGATGATACATCAAAGGGAGTAACTACTAGATCCAAACTTAAATACTTAGATGTTAATGTTGCATTTGTTTCTCAAATTGAGCCAAGGACCATTGAGGAGGATTTTAGCGATGAATGTTGGGTAATTGTGATGCAAAATGAACTCAATCAATTTGAGAGAAATAATGTGTGGGAACTTGTTCCTAAATCTAAAGACCATCCAATTATAGGATGTAAATGGGTATTGTGAGCAGGGATTTTCGCCCCCACTCCCGGTGGAATGGTTCTTGCAACTTCGGCACTGTTTAGGCTCGGGGCCTTAGAGAATACGAACCTAAGTCGTATTCCTAAGGAATCCCTAACCCCCTAATGGGTTCAGAAAGTTCGATAGTGTGGGGAAGGTGAGAAATGGCCCAACACCCCCACAACGCCCGGTTCATTAGAACCGGCCTCCTTTACAGGTCTTAATATTATAAAATTCTTAAATATAACAACATTATCCATATTACACACAATAATTAAAAGAAAGCATCAATATATTAAAATCAAAGCAAGGTCCAAGCAAAACAATAAATGGACATCCATCCAAAGATGGAAACATGTCCTTACATCACATGCCTAAATAGGACACCCACCGAAAGATAGAAACATGCCCTTTACATAAGTTCTAAGATAGAAAAACAAATTAAATTACATGATATTTAACTAATGAGGTACCCACCAAGTGGAAACATACCTCTTACAACATTTAGAAACCTAAATAAATTGATAAAAGTAAATAATCATTCATCATAAATAAATCATTCATTAAAAGTATTAAACATCCATCCATGATAAATTAAATAAATCAAGTATTGAACTTAAATAAATTAAAGCATCTAAAATAAATCAAAGCATAATCAAATATGGAACTGAATAAGGCAAATAAAAATTCAAATTATAGCTATGTTTCCATTTAGGGTTCTTTATTTTATATGTTTAGGGTTTTGGATTTTCATAAGTTTAAGCTGCTGTGACTTTTAAAGAATTAAAATAAATTAAGGATTTTATGTTTTAAAAGGTTGGTAAGACATTTTGATTAAACAAATTAAGGTTTGAATGGTGAAATCATGAAACTAGGATTTTGGACACATTAAAACACTTTGATTTATGATTTTCGGTTATTGCATTGTATTTTTAAGCTACTGTGTAAAGTTAAAATATTTGTGTTTATATAATTTTTAAAGTTTTAAAGGATTAAGGTTTAGAAAAAAAATTAGGGTTTAAGTTTTTAAAAGGGTTAGTGTTCACTATTTTAGGTTTTGGAGTTAAATTAGGGTTTTAGGATTTAAAATTAGGGTTTCGGGTGATGAATTGGTTTTTAGAATTTGGAAATCAATTTGATAATTTTTGAAGTTTTATGAATTTAAACAAATGATTTAAAGTTTATAAAAATAGAAAAGATATTTGTTAAGGTTTGTTGAAAGAAACAGAACCAAGTTTAAAATTTTGAAAGAAACAGAATCAAATTTTGGTTTTGTTGAAAAACATGTTCAATTAGGGTTTTAAGATTAAAAATAACAATTTTAAGCCTTTTGAAAAATAAACCAACGAAATAGGGTTTTTAACTTTAGAAAAACTAAATTAAAGTTCTAAGGTTTTAAATTTTGAAAAACACAATTTCCTAGTTTTAACTACTGTGAAAAAATAACCAAAGACTTTAATGCATACCTCCTTTTGATAGTTCCTTCAACAAATAATTCTTCTTGGATGAACAAGAACAAAGGCAAGTCTTTTTTCCTTTGAATTGCTTAAATTTTTTTTCTTCTCCCTCAAAAAATCAGCTTGATTCAAGCTGATTTCCTTCACGGATTCGGATCCACTATTGTTCAAGCTTCTGTCCCTTATTCTCCTCTTTTTTCTCCCTTTTGTGCTGTTATTTATAGAGATTTTTTATGGTTTTTTCCTAGTTACTCACGGCATACAATATTTAATAAGAAAAGGAAATCGAAACCTAATTGTATTAGGTTTCAAAAAATTTACGTCAGAAAATTTCGCTGGGGAAAATAAACTGCTGCGGAAAAAATTGCGCTGGCGAAAAAATTTTGCAGCAGGAAAAATTGCGCTGGCGAAAAAATCTGCCACAGTTGGCTGCGGCAGGGGGCGGGGAATAGACCCGCGGAAAATTCCTGTGGGCGAAATAGCCCACGGCCAAGCCCGCTGGAATTTTCGGCGATGATTTTTTCATCGCCGATTTTTATTTTTATTTTTATTTTTCAATTTTTATTTGTTTATTTTTATTTTTTATTAATAAAAATTAGATAATAAAGCAAAAATTATTTAATTAAGATAACAAAAATTATTTTGGACCAATTAAAATATATTAGACAATACAAAAATTATTTTAGACTAAATAAAATATATTGGATCGAACTAGGTCAAAAATTAAGGGTCTACAGGTATATAGGAATAAACTTGATGAAAATGGTCCCATTATTAGAAACAAAGCTTTTTTGGTAGCCAAAGGCTATAAACAAGAGGAAGACATTAACTATGATGAGATATTTGGCCCCCGTAGTAAGATTAAAAGCTATTAGAATATTACTTGCATTTTCATGTCATATGAATTTTAAATTTTTCAAAAATGGATGTTAAAAGTGTATTTCTAAATGGGTTTATTAATGAGGAAGTTTATGTTAAACAACCTCCCAGTTTTGAAGATTATAAATTTCCAAATTATGTTTTTAAACTTACCAAAGCACTATATGGATTAAAATATGATGTAAGATCTTGGTATGATAGACTTAATGCCTACTTGCTTCAAAATGATTTTTCAAAAGGCAAAGATAACAAAACTCTTTTTCTTAAAAAGAAAATGCATAACATTTTGATTGTACAAATTTATGTTGATGACATTATATTTGGTACTACTAATGAATCCTTATGCAAGGAATTTGCTTCTTGTGTGACTAGAGAATTTGAAATGAGTATGATGGGTGAACTTAAATTCTTCCTTGGACTGTAAATCAAGCAATGCAAGGATGAGATCTTTATCAACCAATCTAAGTACACAAAGGAACTCCTCAAGAAATTCGGAATGGATGGTTGCAAAATTAGCAAGACTCCAATGAGCACATCTTTGAAACTTGATAAAAATGAAAGTGGTAAGGCAGTAGATGAGAAGAAATATCGAGGTATCATCAGATCACTACTTTACTTAACTGTCTCTAGACCCGATATAATGTATAATGTATGTTTGTGTGCCAGATTTCAATCATGCCTTATAGAATCACATTTGAATTCCACTAAAATAATTTTGAAATATTTGAATGGTACATTGCATTTAGGACTTTGGTATCCTAAAAATATATCATTTGACATTTTAGGCTTTTCAGATGTGGATTATGCTGGTAGTCTTTTGGATAGAAAAAGCACGACCGGGGGCATGCCATTTTATTAGTGATTGCCTAGTTTCTTACTTTAGTAAGAAACAAGTGTCGGTTGCTCTTTCTACCATGGAAGCCGAATATGTTGCTGCTTGTTTTTATTGTACTCAATTTCTATGGATAAAACAATAATTATTGGATTATGATAAAACCTTTGATCACATTCCCATTAAATGTGATAACACTAGTGCCATTAATCTATCTAAAAATCCAATCCAACACTCTAGGCCAAAACATATAGATATTAGACATCATTTCTTAAGAGACAATGTTCAAAACCAAAATGTTGTCATAGAATTCATTGATACCCAAAACCAACTTGCTGATATCTTTACAAAACTCTTAAATGAAGAAAGGTTAAACTTCATAAAGCAACATTTAGGGATGAAAGATGGAAACACCTTAATGTAGGAATTGGAATTTCTTGAAAAACTTATCTTACATGATATAAATTTTACATTTGTATCTATTTTTTATCATACATTGAAGCTTCTAATTAAAACACATAATTTTCCTGAAAGTCTTAATTTTTGCCTTTTCTTGATCGGACCACATTATAGTCTGACCGTATTTGTTTGAAAATCCTTGGCTTAAAATTTTTTGTAAAAGTATGACCATACCCTTATTGGTACGACAGGAATATTTCAAAATTTTCTAACTGTTGTGCCTAAAATTAAAATTTTGTTCGGTCCTTTTATAGTTTGACCTGCCTTTTCTTATTTTTTAAACTTCACTACCGAACTCACAGTAGTCCGATCAGACTTGTGCTCTAGAATCAAAATTTTTTAGCTCTTGAAACTCATTCAAAACATGCAAATTACTCATCCAACAGCTATAAACGGCTAGTTTTCAACCAAAATACTATAAATACCCCCCCCCCTCCTAATATCGGTGTTTACACCTTTTATCAAACTCTAAACTCTTAAACATTCAAAACACATGAACTCTCTTAAAATTTCTTCTTTGCTTCATCTACTTTCTCAATCAAACTCAATGGATCCCAAAGAACATAAAAGCAAAGCATCAAGAGTTGAAAAAGGGAAGGAAATTATTACCTCTTATCAACAAGAAGAACCACCAAGAATAATTTCCATAAGATAAGATTCAAAGATGATAAAGAAAGACAAAGGTATGCTGCCCTTAAGGATAAAATTGTAGAGTCAAACAGTCCCTTCACCACCCTCACTCTATAATATCTAGGAATTGAAACCGATATTAGATTTCATCTCTAAAACTTAGGATGGTAGAAATTTGTCTTCTTGGAGCATGATGACCTTGGTTGGGAGACCTTGACAAAAGAGTTTCTCACTACCTTGGTTGTTAGTAAAAAGAGCACTAACCTCTTAGCTTATTATGGCATATCCTTTAGGCTCTTTAACCAAGAATATGGTCTCACCTTATAGGATTTTTCATCTATTTCGGATTTTCAATTAGAAGAAATTTCTCATATCTCAAATACCGTCCTCACTCCTGAAGTTCAATTGGAATTTTAGAAAGAAATTTCCATTGAAACCTCACTTCACAAGCAACACAATGCCAAGAACCTTAGGACTTTTACCTATTGAATGTTTCATAGGATTATCACCTATAAAATGAGTGCTAGGGGAGAAAGCAATGAAAAAGTAGCTCAAAAAGATCTCCTCTTCCTTTATTGTCTCATTAGAGGTCAACCCATTCAAACTGAAAAATTCTTAATTGACACATTTCTACACATTTGGAAAACCAAATCTGGACTTATTCTTCTCTCCTCCCAAATAACACAAATTACCAAATATGTTGGTCCACTTACACCAACAAACAAAGCCACTCTCTCCAATCCTCTTGATTCCACAAAAAAATCCATAAACATAGGATATCTCAAATATGCCAAGTGTATTAGAAATGATAATGGGACATATTTCTACCTTTTTAGGAGTACTAGGTGCTAGAGCTCAACAAAGAAAAAGACCTAGGATTGTAGAAGAAGGTGAAAAGACATTTCAAATGGAATTTCCTAGAACTCCAACCACAAGACCTCAATCCTCAATCCTCTAACTTCTCCATGATATTCATGGTTAAGTGAGCTCCCAAGGATCAAGAATTGATAGCCTTACTAACCAAATCTCTCATCTTCATCTTGACATTCAACATATTCAAGAAGCTTTGGGACTACCAAAATATTTTGATGATGAACCAAGCTTATCTCCTTCAATCCATGGTTCCTTTCTTCATGAAGAAGTGGGTGAAGCTGCTGTCTCTCGCCGAAGGAAAGAAGAATAGGAAGGGGATGAAGAAAGTGACAATGATAACCAAGATGATTAAAACTTAATTTATCATTTTATTGTACTTACTGCTATCATTTCATTTTCAAATTTTGTTCTTGTGTTTGTTTATGAATACTTTTGAATGAATGCTTCATTTTTAATAAATTAATTTGTTTAACTCTTTCTTTGAATGTTTTTCCCTTTGTCAAATAGGGATAAGTGAATTGATTGAATATAAAGTTAAAATTAAAAGAACAATTAACTCAATTTAGATGAAGCACTTATTAAAGGGGGAGCAAATCAACTTAATTTCACTTAAACACATTTTTCAGTTAAACATACTTTGCACACCTTGAATTCAATTTAATTGCTAAAGTTAAAAAGGGGAGACTGTTAGCAAAACTCTTGGTATAATTACTCTATCTTTTATCTTAGGAAATCAAATTGAATAGAATTAATATTTGTATCAAGATACATTTTGCAGAAAGATAAACTTTTGAAGAAACCTTGAAAGGTATGATCGGACCAAACCAAAGACTGACTGGACTTTTAATATCAATATAAGTAACATTTACACAGAAAGTTTCACGGTGAAAAGTACTCCTAAAATCTCACCATACCACTAACAGTCTGCTCGGACCATGGACAAGTCCAACCACTCCATTGGTTGTGATAAAAGAAGATTCACACAGTAAGTTTCACGGTCAATAGTACTCCCATTTTCTCAAAGTACCAGAAAGGTCTGATCGGACAATTAGGAATGCTGACCGGATAATTTTCAGTGTGAGCCTGAAAATACTTAGGTTATTAGAGTGAGCCTAGAAAAACTCTTATAAGGGTTGTGAGGATTGATCTCAAACAATTGTAAGTTCGGTGTGAGCTAGCGAAAATACCAAGTTAGAGTTAAGCTTGTAAAAACTCAAGACTGGTGAAACCTTAACAAGTTGTTAAGAAAGTAGACGTAGGATTGAGGTAAATCTGAACCACTATAACTCTTTGTGTTCTTTCTTCTATATTCTATTCAATCTTCTGCTACATCTTCTTCATATCTTGATTTTGAATTTTGAATTTACCATCACTCTTTAAATCAACTAATTCACCCCCTCCCCTCCCCTCTTGTTTGCAATCTTGGGACAACAAAAGAGATTTCTTCTCTTGTTTCTTGGTTCTTTCTTGAATTAAGATTTTCTATTGTCAGATTTAACAACTTTGTTATAGGTAATTCCAAAGTTCTCTTCCATAAATTGAATTTGGGTCAAGGACTTGGCAAGGATATGATTTTGCTTTCTAAGGAGTTGCTTCCAGGCATAAATGCTAGTAGGTCTCTGGTTTTATATACCGATGGTTCACATCAGTTTGGTATCAGAGCTTAGGCTCTAAATCAAGTTTCCAATCTATATATTTATCACAATTATCCTTTGTTTATTATTCTTGATGTTCTTGTTAATTTGTTGATTCAAAATTCTAGATTTAAAAAAACAATTGCTTTCTTTATTTCACTTCATTTATTGATTGTGTCCTTTGATCCTAAATTTTCAGTCTCCCATTGTGCTCTTGTATTTATTCATAGTTTATTCTTATCAATTCTTTAAAAAATAATAATAATAAAGTTTTGTTGATCTTATTATAGCTCAAAGTTGTGTTTATGATGTGTTATTAGTTGCTAAAACTCTATTTCAAACATTAAAAACTATAGAAGAGTTACCAAATTTGTGAAATCCTAAAACAATTTTCATAATTAGTTTGTAGACCATTTCCTAAATATACCACCCACTAGTCCAGTCGGACCACATTGTTACGTCCAAATTCTCATCGTGATCTTTACTGCCTAAAATTTATAGATTTTCCTAGCCCTTCTAGGTCGAACCTCACCTTTCCCGGTTAGTCATTTCTTGTTTCATTCAGTAATCTGATATAACCAACCTTAGCCTAATCGAACCAGCCATCTCTAGATCATAACTCACATATTCGTAATAAATTTTCACCGTACCATCAATCGAGAACCTTAGTGTATTTATTTGATACCACTTTCATGGTTGGACCTCTCTTAGTCTAGTCATGAGATCCTTCTCTCAGGAAATATTTTCTATTTTTTGTGTTTGTGTAACTTGTGGGAATTGTGATCCTTATAAGAAATCTTGTCAAAAGATTTGAGAGGTAAAAAGGCAAGATTGTGAGCTCATCTAGAGAAAAGACATATCTTGAGCACAAATACAAGTGAAATTGAGTGAACATCAAACTTGAGAAAAACACATAAGGGAGTAAGGTGAGGATTTATTTTTAATTCTTGTTTTACTAACATATTTTGTGTAGCTTGATAATTCTTCAAAGATGAGAGGCCATCCTAAAAATTTTCGAAGGTGATGTAAATCCTTTTTAGAATATTTTGAATGAGGTGCAATCCCTGGAAAAGAAGCTTGATAGAATGGCTAAAAGGATGGATGAAATTGAAAATTTACTAGCAAGGAAGAAGTCAATAAATGTTCTTATTCAACAAGCTAGGCGAATTCCAAAGGAGAAATCTTTTGAAGAATGCTGTAAAAACCTATTAACTCTACTTAAAAAAGAAAAAACTTACATGCTTTCATTAATGGAGTCAAAGATTGAAGATGAAGTTGAAGAAGAGTTGGTTTGTACCGAAGACATAAACGAAGACAAAGAATTGCTTCCATTGGAAGTTTCTAATGATGATTCTTTGTTATCTTTGGGAGATGAAGAAGTGGATAATCTTGAAGTAGAAAAAGGTGTGTTTCAAGAAGTTAAGGAAGAAGCTGAAGAAGAGAACTTGATTCAATACGATAAGCACGAGGTTGACAAGGATAAATAAGTGCAACAAGTGAAGGTGGAAGAAGTTGAAGATTTGAGTCTAAGTGCACCAAGTTGAAGATATTCAAGAATTTGCTCTTAATGAACTTCATAATGTTAAAGCTCTTGTTTCACTAACAACTTCTCTAATCAATTTTGTTTTGCCTCATGATTTCTTCGATGATGTTTTAGCAGGAATTCAAGTTCACCATGTACTTCAAATTTTTGGTGTTTGTAACAAGAAAGATGACAACCATGTTTAAAATTGATTATCTTCGTTCAACACTTCAAGGTTAGAGGACAAGTTCACACCAATAAGGAAAGGATGATCTTGTTGAGAGAAGCCCCATTGTCTAATACTACCTTGATGCATGATTCAAGGATGAATTATTTTAAAAGAAGAAGAGAATGACACAAGTAAGGGCATGCAAGCCCATAAAAAGAAACTTTATGGACCCAAAACCAAATATAAAGTTGGATTCAAGGGCTGGAATGTTGATTGTGGAAGAATCAGAAGTGAAAGAACTTTAAAAGAACATATTTTGCAATTTTCATATTTGGACAGATTTAACCTTTGAAGATTTACTTGAGAATTTTAAGATCTTAAAGTTTCAGAATGAGAAAGTATTATTCATGATGTTTTTAGAAGACATCTCAACCTTTCCAAAATGGGCTTATTTCTATAAATCCGGGTTTATTTGGGCCCCTAAACATCTATGTAAAATTAGAACCATGGAATCAGATCATATTAGTATTTTTTTATCCAGACCAGTTTACTTTAAAAGGGAAGAACTTGAGCTTTTGAATCCAAATTAAGTGATTCAAGGCCTAAAGCCATATGCATTTCTAGAGCTACAATTTCTATGAAGATCTTAAGCCCAGATTTGGACTTTATCAAATAGATAATTGGCTTCTAATTTTCTATATGAATTTTATATTATTTAGTTTCCTTATTTTGTTAGGATTTGTCTTTCCTTTTATGCTTAGGATTAGGGTTAAATTTCATAACCCATAAATACTTCTTATTTTCATAATGTAATAGTTTTTTAATTGGCTGATTGATTAATAGAATGTTTAGAACTTTTATTCTTGGAAGAGATTTCTCCTTATGTTTCTTAGTTCTTTCTTAAATCAAGGTTTTCTATTGTCAAAGTTAACAACTTTGTGATAGGTAATTCCAAGGTTCTCTTTCACTAGTTGGACTTGGGTTAAGAGCTTAAAAAGAATAAAATTTTTCTTTCCAAGAAGTAGCTTCTAAGTGTAAAGGCAAGTAGGTCTCCAGTCCTTATACTAGGGGTTTGCATCACTAATGTGGACAATCAATGATTTTCCAGCATATGCTATGTTGTCTAGTTGGAGTATAGCTGGGAAATTAGCTTGCCCATACTACACGGATTACACTTAGGCATTTACACTTCTTCATGGTGGAAAAACTTACTGGTTTGTTAATCACAGAAAATTTCTTTGCCTTATCATCCCTTCAAACAAGCCAAAAAATGTTTTTGAAAAAATACCACTAAGTTTTCTGAAGCTCCACCTATCTGAATTGGGGATCAAATTATGGATCAGTTAAAAGAGTTAGGATTAGGAAAGGTAATTGATCTTGATGCCTAGTGTTGCACTAAAATTAACTCTACCACAAAGCGTCACTCGCAAGTATACGAGGTAGCTGTAGCAAAGGTGATCGCCCCAAGGTCGTCTCTCAAGGAAGCTAAAGTGACTAATTGATTATCAGATTATAAATAAAAAGTAATGAAGATATTTAAATTGCTAACAACTAATGAAAAAGATTGATTGAAGTTTAAAACGAATAAAAGTAAATTAAGCTGATATTTTGATTCACTTGATAGAAAGGTCTAGGGTTTGCACTTCTCTACTACTTATATGTATGAACGGTTATTCCTCTTAACTAATTTAATTTCAAAGATTAAATCTCAAACAACTCAATTAATCGAGTCATGGAAATAAGCTCTCGCATTCAAACCTATTTCAACTAATCTTGTTATAATTGAAATAATCTTTTTAATAGGTTATATCTCTAATTCACCTAAGTCCCTAATTGAATTGTTCCAGCATTAGACTTCATCTCTCAATCCATCATCTAATACCTAAAACACATAATTGGTGGACAATCAATTATATATTAACAATATTCCATTCAATCAAGGCTAAAGAAATTATTAGCTAAGAGAATAACCAATTCATACAATCATAGCAGATCCATACAAACCCTAGACTAGATCAAATTAGTTCATCATGCTATCAAACATACTCATCTCATTAATGTTCAAAGAAATCAAATTAGACATGATAATATCCATTAATACAATTTCAACGAAAATAAAGAGAATAAGTTCGAGAATAAAACCAAATTACAAACTCCTTGAAGCTTCTGAAGAATCTCTTGTTCAAATCTTGCAAGAAGGATGTATCAATGGCATGAACAATCAAATCTAGCTAGTTTAATCCAAAGTGTAATCAAAATCAAAGAAAACAAAGTTAAAACCCTAACTTCACTCTCTTTGACGGCTCAATTCAATCTCAAAATCGTCAACAACCCCCAAAACCCTAGCTTCTTTTTCCTTTTATATGAAACGTCCGCTTTAAAATCCGCTACGGCTTTGGTTCATGAGAGACACGGCCAAGTTGGATGTGACTTGGCCGTGTGGGTGCTCTTTGGAGGGACACGGCCAGTGACTTGGCCGTGTCCCTTGCTTGTGTTCACTACTGGTTGCTTCTCTTCTTTTTCTTCTTTGGTTGAGTGACACGGCCAAGTCCTGAATGAGACTTGGCCGTGTTGGTCCTTTTTGGAGGGACACGGCCACTGACTTGGCCGTGTCCCTTGAGTGTGTCCTTCTCTGTGACTTGCTCTTCTTCTTTAACTTAGTATGAGACACGACCAGTGACTTGGCCGTGTCCTCTGCCTGTGTCAGCTACTGTCCATTTTTCCTTCAGTCTTGGTTCCTTGGCTTTTTAACCTAAAACAAAACTTCAAACAAACTTTAAACAAAAAGCAAATAACCAATAACCAACAAAAATATAAACACCATACTAAAAACTAGATCAAAAATGACATAAACACTGAAATAAACTAAAACTACCAAAATTGACAAAAACACTAAATAAACCAATTTAAACTAACAAAATACCTAAATAAAACAATAATTATCATAATAAACAAGACACAAATCTATGACAAAAACTAACAAAACAACTACCCCACACTTAAAACTTTCCTTGTCCTCAAGCAAATTCACATGGCATAAATTAAAAATTCAAACAGCCTCAACTATAATTCCAACATATAAGATGAAATCCTTCAAGACTCAGACATAAATAATTGCAATTTCCTTCAATCAAGATTTTCTTAACTCATTCATTAATCCAGACATACAAATCTCATCTCTCTTCTAAGTGTTTCACTCGATTTCAAAGTTTAATTCACTCAAACCACTCATGACTGCATACTACCATAAACTTGCTTAATTATCCAATCTCCCTCACTGATTTTCTCAAGAAATAATCCGAAGGTCTTTCATTTGGATGTAATGGGCTAAGGTAAAGGTGTGAGAAAAGACATTTAAGCTGGAGCATCAAGAAATGGAGTATCTAAAATTGACAATACTCTTGCTAAGAAATTCATAACTCCCTCAAATGGCATACTCACAATCAATTAATACTTCACATACTTGCATACTTCAAGAAAAATAACGAGTCAACATTCCTCCAATGCTAGAAAATATATGGATTTTGTATATATATATATATCCTTTTTTTATTTTCACTTTTACTCTTTTTTTTATCATTTTTTTTAAAATATATATATACAAAATATAAACTTGCATGGAACATCTAGCTTAAAATGTAGAGGAAAAGAATAATCAACTCTTAATCTAATATAATGTGCAAAGTATGCATTTCAACCCCAAATAGCAATACCATTTTTTTTTATACTTGCTTACCCCACACTTTGAAATAAACCACCCTATTGTCATATCATAAAACTCCATTCCTTAATGCAGGTATGATGATAATAAGAACATGTTAAGTTGAGAATTGTGTTGATCAAACAATAAAAAGGTCAAAGGCTCAACTTGGCTCACTAAGGAAATCATAATTAAGGGAGGTCTTTTTAAGCTAAAGGGCTAACCTAATTTGCCTTCCTCATTTTAAAACTTGAGATTAAATCATAATGTGAATTTAATTAGTATGCAAAAGCTAGCTCTAGAGATGCAAAATCATGAAGGTGCACACTTAAGAAAAGAAAATCAACCATTTAATCTATAAGGCTCAAAACTCACAAAGGTGGGTTCATAAAGATTTATATGTCATGAATTGCAGAATGCGAAAATTGATCATGAATGAATTCAAATGCTAATCTCTATGCTGATATTAAAGTCTCAACTATAATGCTAGAATCACAGAAAAGATCACTAAATTTTCAACAATTATACCATGCACAACAAAAACAATAAACAAAACAAAAATTAAAGAAAAGCCAAAAGATTAACCCACACTTTAGAATTTACATTTTCCTCAATGGAAAACAAGAATAATAAAGAAAAAGAGTTTAAGGACAACCTGTCTTTCATCGCACCCTGGTGAGGCAAAACCTAACTTTCAAACACAGATGTTCAAAAACAAAATACAAGAGAGCTTTAGGGTTTCCATTTATTTAAACTAAACATAAAATCAAAATTGCTAAATATAAAATTATAACTATGAAAAAGAAATGCAAACCGATGGGTTGCCTCCCATTTAGCGCTTCTTTAATGTCATAAAGCTGGACATCATGCAAGGCTTAAGGATCATGGATCAAAGTGCTGTCAATGATCCTCACTTCCTGAAATCCTTCATTGTATAGTTTAACTCTATGTCTATTTGCTCTAAAAATCTTATTGGTTCTAGAGTTAAGCAATTCAATGGCACCAGAAGGACATACCTTAGTTACCTCGAAAGGACCACTCCATCGAGATTTGAGTTTACCTTGAAACAGACTGAGTCAAGAATTAAAAAGTAAAACTTTCATACCTGGACTCAATGTCTGTCGCACAATAAATCTGTCATGAATTGCCTTAGTGCGATCCTTGTAAACTCTCGAGCTCTCATATGCCTTCGGGTTAAAGCACCTTTGGGTCTCCCTCACTGATTTAGCCCCCTCTTCTAAAGTCAGTGTCAGCTCCAATTTATCTGGGGAGTCTGTCTGCAACACAACATCTGAAACAACTGCTTCAACACTATTAATTAAAGAACATTCCTCATATAAAGCAGTTGTAGGAATAGGAGAAGTGTTAAAAATAAAAAATTCAACAGTTTGCCCTAAGACAGTCATTGACAACTTACCATTTTTAACATCTATTAAGGTGTTGGTAGTAGCCATGAAAGGCCTACCCAGCAATATAATGTGTGCTGATGGTGCAGGTTTACCTCCGTCCGTGTCAAGAACAATAAAATCCACAGGTACTATCAACCCTCCAACCTTAAATAACACATCTTCTATAACCCCTTTCGGGAATCTAAAAGATCTATCAGCTAATTGCAACATCATTTTGGTTGGTTTGAGTTCCCCTAGTTCTAATTCCTTATACACAGAATAAGGCATCAAATTCACACTAGCTCCTAGATCACACATGCCATCAGTCCCCTTTCCATTCCCCATGGTCATTTGAATTATAAAGCTACCAGGATCCTTTAGCTTGGGAGGTAGTTTATGCTGTAGAACAGCACTGGCTACCTCTGAAACTATCACCTTTTCATTCGGCTCATACCTCTTTTTCTTGGTGATTAGGTCTTTGAAGAACTTGGCATAAGCCGGTATATTCTTTATTGCATCCAGTAAGGGTAAGTTAATACTTACCTTAGACAGCATGTTGAAGATGTTAGAAAATTGCTTATCTGTTTTATCATCCTTCAACCTGCTGGGGAATGGTATAGGAGGCCGGTATGGATTGCTTGCCTTATGTAAATCTGCTGAAAGGGATTTCTCCCTTGATTTATCTCCAGCACCTTGGTCCTCTGATTCTCCTTCCTTCTTGCTCCCTTGGTCACCTGTATTTACAGAGTCATTTTCAACATTAGTGTTAATTACCTTACCACTTCTAAGAACAGTCACTGAATGTGCCTGCTCAGGTTGACTTGGAAATTTCCCCTTCTGTTGAATTTGCATCTGTTGTGCAAGTTGTCCTACTTGAGTCTCCACTTTTTTAAAAGATGCTTCTAATGAATCCAGCCTCTTATTAGTCATCTCTTGATTTTGAGCACTGACTTTGATGAAAGCTTGTAACCTTTCCTCCAAGCTCTCTATCTTAGACTGCCCTTGATTTGAGGATTGGCCCTGCTGTTGGTTCTGTCTCTGGAGCAAATGGAAAGGCTGTTGAGCATTATTTGTTGTCCAGGAAAAATTTGGGTGACTCCTCCAACCAGGGTTGTAAGTGTTGGAGTAAGGATCATTTCTGGCCCTTGGTTGGAATCCTCCCATAACATTGACTTGCTCAGCATTACCAAAAGACTCATATGCAGAGGGACATATATTTGCTCCATGCCCGAAAGTCCCACAGATTCCACACACTTCTTGAGTAGATGAAGAAATATTGTTCTTCATATTCAGCATCTGCACTTGTTTTGTCAACTCAACTATTTGATTGACCATCTCACTATTGGCTTCTAGTTGATTCACCCCTTTACTTCTTCCCCTGACACTTTTCTGTTGAGAATTAGCTCCCAACATCTCAAAGATATCATAAGTTTCAGCTGCTGTCTTTTCTCTCATGGCTCCCCCAGCTGCATTATCAACTGTATTCTGAAATTGCTGGGTGAGACCATCATAGAAAATTTGGTTCAGAAGTTGAAGTGGGTAGTGATGATGTGGACACTGGATCAATAGCATCTTGAATCTATCCCAAGCCTCATGAAATGGCTCTCCTTCAAATTGAGAGAATGTAGCAATCTTCCCTCTCAATTCAGCTGTCTTTTGATGTGAGTAGAACTTGCCCATGAATTTATTATAAACTTGCTCCCAAGTTGTCAGTGAGTTTTCGAGCAACATCATAAGCCAGCTCTTTGCCCTATCCTTCAAAGTATATGGGAAACACCTCATCCTCAACTGATCCTCTGTTAATTCTCCCAATGGAAAAGTGTTGAGGGTGGAGTAGAAATCCCGAATAAAGTTCAAAGAATCTTCATTTGGAACTCCAAATAATGATGGCAGCATATTGTAGTGAATGTTCTTCAACTCATAATTTCTAGCTGCATCTGTCAGTCTTATGCAAGAGGTGGAAATTCCAATGACAGGTCTAGCAAAGTCTCTCATCGTCCTTTGTCTTTCTTCAGCCATTTTAACATATTGTGCAGATTCCGACTCAAAATCAGAAGTGTCTTCCTCTGAAGTATCAAATCTTGTGTACAGCTCAAACTCTTCCCTGCTCCTTTTCACTCTCTGAATTTCAGGAATGACTGGGTATAACTCTCCTCCAAGTGATCTCCTGCCTTGCATAAACAAAATTTCTAGAAAAAGAAATTATTAAAAGCAAAAGACAAAATAAAATCAAAAGTAAACAATGAAAAATAATCTAAAATATTTTTGCCTAATAAACAATTACGCCAATTAGTTCCCCGGCAGCGGCGCCAAAAACTTGTTGCGCTAAAATTAACTCTACCACAAAGCGTCACTCGCAAGTATATGAGGTAGCTATAACAAAGGTGATCGCCCCAAGGTCGTCTCTCAAGGAAGCTAAAGTGACTAATTGATTATCAGATTATAAATAAAAAGTAATGAAGAAATTTAAATTGCTAACAACTAATGAAAAAGATTCATTGAAGTTTAAAACGAATAAAAGTAAATTAAGCTGATGTTTTGATTCACTTGATAGAAAGGTCTAGGGTTTGCACTTCTCTACTACTTATATGTATGAACGGTTATTCCTCTTAACTAATTTAATTTCAAAGATTAAATCTCAAACAACTCAATTAATCGAGTCATGGAAATAAGCTCTCGCATTCAAACCTCTTTCAACTAATCTTGTTATAATTGAAATAATCTTTTTAATAGGTTATATCTCTAATTCACCTAAGTCCCTAATTGAATTGTTCCAGCATTAGACTTCATCTCTCAATCCATCATCTAATACCTAAAACACATAATTGGTGGCCAATCAATTATATATTAACAATATTCCATTCAATCAAGGCTAAAGAAATTATTAGCTAAGAGAATAACCAATTCATACAATCATAGCAGATCCATACAAACCCTAGACTAGATCAAATTAGTTCATCATGCTATCAAACATACTCATCTCATTAATGTTCAAAGAAATCAAATTAGACATGATAATATCCATTAATACAATTTCAACGAAAATAAAGAGAATAAGTTCGAGAATAAAACCAAATTACAAACTCCTTGAAGCTTCTGAAGAATCTCTTGTTCAAATCTTGCAAGAAGGATGTATCAATGGCATGAACAATCAAATCTAGCTAGTTTAATCCAAAGTGTAATCAAAATCAAAGAAAACAAAGTTAAAACCCTAACTTCACTCTCTTTGACAGCTCAATTCAATCTCAAAATCGTCAACAACCCCCAAAACCCTAGCTTCTTTTTCCTTTTATATGAAACGTCCGCTTTAAAATCTGCTACGGCTTTGGTTCATGAGAGACACGGCCAAGTTGGATGTGACTTGGCCGTGTGGGTGCTCTTTGGAGGGACACGGCCAGTGACTTGGCCGTGTCCCTTGCTTGTGTTCACTACTGGTTGCTTCTCTTCTTTTTCTTCTTTGGTTGAGTGACACGGCCAAGTCCTGAATGAGACTTGACCATGTTGGTCCTTTTTGGAGGGACACGGCCAGTGACTTGGCCGTGTCCCTTGCCTGTGTTTGCTTCTGTGAGATTTTAATCTTCTTTTCCTTTGGAACTTAGTGAGACATGGCCAAGTTGGAGTGACTTGGCCGTTTTGGAGCCTTTTTGGAGGGACACGGCCACTGACTTGGCTGTGTCCCTTGAGTGTGTCCTTCTCTGTGACTTGCTCTTCTTCTTTAACTTAGTATGAGACACGGCCAGTGACTTGGCCGTGTCCTCTGCCTGTGTCAGCTACTGTCCATTTTTCCTTCAGTCTTGGTTCCTTGGCTTTTTAACCTAAAACAAAACTTCAAACAAACTTTAAACAAAAAGTAAATAAACAATAACCAACAAAAACATAAACACCATACTAAAAACTAGATCAAAAACGACATAAACACTGAAATAAACTAAAACTACCAAAATTAACAAAAACACTAAATAAACCGATTTAAACTAAAAAAATACCTAAATAAAACAATAATTATCATAATAAACAAGACACAAATCTATGAAAAAAACTAATAAAACACCTAGCAAATTAATAATGGTTCAAGATTCAAAAATAATGGGTCGAAGAAAAGAAGTATTTTTTAGGATTTGCCTTATTGGAGTTCAAATCCAATAAGACATAATATAGGTATGATGTATATTAAGAAAAATATTTTTGACAACATGTTTAATACCATTATAAATGTTTCAGGGAAAATAAAAAGATAATATCAAGGCTATAGAAGATTTGAAGATATTTTATAAATGTCGGGAGTTCGAATAGGATGAGTGTAACATCCCTAATTTTTAGAAATTAAATAAAATAAATTAAAATTAAATTTGATAAATTAAATAAATTATTTAAATAGAAAATTGAAGGTTTAGAAATAAGAATATGGAATGTATATGTGAAATATACATAATATATACAAAGTCAACTAAAAGTCAACACTTTAAAAGTCGAAAGTCAAAGGTCAAATGATATTTTTATAAATATACTTTAGAAATTAAAATTATTTAAATAATTCAAAATTAATTTATTTTTATATGAAAGAGGAAAATTATTATTTTTTGAAATAAATAAATAAATAATATAATATAATAAAATAATAATATATATAAGGACAAAAATGAAAGTGGAAAGAAAGAGAAATTGAAATTTGGTCTTCTTCTTCTTCTTCCTTGCCGTGCCGATTTTCCATAGATAAGAACCCAAGCTTTTTGCTTCTTCCAAGCTCCATTAATTGAAGGATTTTAAGGTTTCAATTGGAATTTTTAGTAATTTCTACCATAAAAAGTAAGTTCTCTAACTTTTTCTTTGGAAATCCATGGTTATTTGAATATGTTGAGATTGAGTTTTTGGAATAGCATGATTTAATTGTTTGATTGGGTATGAATGAAGTTATTTTGAGTAGTTAACAGTGATTTTTAAGTTGGATTGAAGAAATGGTTAAGTTTGAGATGAATTGGTTGAAGAGAGAGAATTTAGGGTTATAAAACTTTTGAATTTTTTGAATTCATATGATTTAATTGTGCAATTTGGCTCTAAATGTGTTATTTTGATGCATAAACAAGTATTTTAAAGTTAAATGATAGATTTAATTAAGTTTGGCTAGAGGTTGGAAATGGTAGTGTTGAATATAGGATTTTGGAAAGGGAATTTTCAAAGATTGGTTAATTGTTTGGTTTTAATGCTTAAATCATGTTCTTTAATGATATAAGTGATGAAAATAAGATTTGATTGATAATTGGATTGATTTGGAATGAAAAACCTTCTATGGCGAAGGTTATGCCATTTTAGGATTTTGAACAAAAGCGCATGTGTTTAACTAATGTAATTGGTTTAAACATGTTAAAATATGTTTGTAATGATATAAATTAACTTAAAACACCAATTTGAATGGTTTAATATAATTTTTCTAAGTTAAAGTAAGGAAAGGCTATATTTTGAGATTTTAATTAGAGTAATGTTTAATTACGGTTTGATGCTTGTAATGCCTTAGAATGTAATATTAAATTATTATATTTGATCATATTTGGTATAGGTATTAAGGAGAGGTAATTTGCCCAACCTTAGTGTTGAAGGGCAACTTGGAAGTGAAGGTTTGTGAGAGTTTTTGAGCTTGTTTTTTAGTGCTTTCTAAGGTAAGTACAAACTTTTGATAAACTAGATATGTTGGCAATAAATTGGGCTTAACACATTTTGGATGAAAAATGTGTTAAGCTACTTGATACATTGAACATTCATGAACATTGTGCTATGATATGTGATTTGTTATGTATGCATTAAATTCATTGTGAAAACATATTGTTAATGGCTAAATTGCATAAAATGTGATTTATATGAATTATGCGAAAGTAACCCAAAATATTTTGGTAAAATAATTTTGATGTAAAATGTCATACATTGTGATGAAATGACGGAATGTAATGAGATAAGATGAATTGATATTTATATAAATGAGGAAAATAAGAAAATAAGGCAATGTGCCTAAGTGATAATGAGAAAAGAGGCAATGTGTTTAGTTGATTATGGAAAAATGAGAAAGAAATTGATGATGAAAAATATGAAATAATTGTGTGTCTAGTATGTTATTCAATTTTCTAGAGTTATGTATTTGGCGATATACCTAGGAAGTTATCCTCATTATTTGCCTTCGGGGTTAGTTTTTGAGCATTATTTTGATTTGCCTTTGGGGGCTAGACGCTTGGCATCACTGTGATATTATTTGCCTTCGGGGCTAGCTTTTGAGCATTACTATGAATTGCCTTCGATGCTAGACACTTAGTGTCAATTTGGACCAAAACAGTAACTCTGAGATTTGAATAGCATATTAGATCCTTTGGGCCCATATTTGTATTTGTTCTTATGTGAATTGTAAAATGATTAAAGGATATGTTTTAAGGTGAAATTGAGTGCTACATTGTGAAACATCATATAAAAGCATTTTGCATTTGCATTGTTTTATAGTTTTATTGTTATCAAAGTTTGTACCGCTAAGCGTTTAGCTTAGTATAATTGTAATTCATCGTGCAGGTGTCAAAGGTGACCCAGTAGAGCCGGAGAGTTATACTAGACCTGGTCGAGTCTAGGCTTGTGTTTATTGAGCTTGAAGTATTTTTTGGTACATTAAGATCAGAGTCATTTGCCAGCATGTACATATTTGATATTATAATACATTTTGATATTATGTATATTATGTCATGCTTTTAAAGTATATATATATTGTAAATTATAAAGACTTTTTGGACAAATTATAAAATGTGGGTTGTTTATATGTGTTCTGATATATATATATATATATATATATTGAGAAAATGTAGAGAAATTGAGAAGTTGAGGTGAAAATGTATGATTTATTTTGTTGGGAGTGTATCTTATGCAGGTTGGGTAATTGTTAAAAATTTAGGATGTTCAAATTACAGATAAAACTCTGGCGAATTTTTCTCAGAGATTTTATAATAAAATGCTTATTTTGAAACCTATAATTAAAAAGAAATATTTTATTACTATTTAAATATACATTTTTAAGTATGTGAAATCCAAAATTTGAAATGTGCAAATTTTTATCTTTACTGGATTGTGATATTTTTATATTGTATATGCGTATTTTACATTTAATGAATGTATATATTATACATATATAGGTGTAAGGGTGTTACAATGAGGATATAAGAAAATATCATAAAGCAAAATGCACACTAGATCAAAATCAGAAACAAGTATTGTGTCAGTAGGTAAAACAATTGAAGTTTGCAGATGAATACATGTCAAATATGGGTTGGTATGTGGATATGAGAAAATATAAGTTGTTTGGAATGAAAAACCATGAGTTCCACATATTTATGTGGAGACTTCTTCTGGTTGCTTTTAGTATTACAACCCACTAATGTATGGGAAGCAACTACAAAGTTAAGTTTATTTTTTAAAGACCTAACATCCACAACCCTTAAAGATTCATATATGGAGCAACTTTAGGAGAATATTTTGATAATACTTTGCAAATTAAAGTATATTTTTCCTCTAGCCTTCTTCCACTCAATAAAACATTTGCCTATACATTTGCCTTATGAAGTAAAGTTAGCCAGACCAGTTCAGTAATGATGGATGTATCCATTTGATCGGTATCTTTGACATTTAAAAAAATGTAAAAAATAAAGAAAAAGTCAATGCTTCCATTTATAATGCTTATATAGTTGAGAAGGCATCAAATTTTTGTTCTCATTATTTTGAGCCCTATATGAGTACTAGGTGGCGAAAGCTGCCTAAAAATTATGATGGGGGAGAATCGACGAATAAGGACTTTTATCTATTTCCACTTCTCCTGATCGAGCATATGAAAAACTAAAGACAAGAAGATTGTATCCCAAAGAATATACGGTAGCTCACACATGTATTTTATGTAATTATGTTGAAGTTACTCTGAATCTTAAGTAAGTTTATAAATTACCTCTACCAAAATTATTTTTTACTTAATTATGTTTATTTATATTTTTTAATTATTTTTTCCAAATGTTGAAGTATTTTCATTAAATGACTATAAGAATTGGACGAAGATATTTCTAATTCTCAAATTGACCCGGAGATTGATAGATATTTCGCCAAATGGTTTGAAAAATATGTAAGTTTGATTTCTTATTTTGTAATCAATATATTATATATAATTCTATGTAAATATAATCATCTAAATTATACTTTAACTGCATAGGCACATGAGAACATTAAACATATAAATAGCAATGCATAACGAATCTAGCAAAACAACCATTGCTAACCGTGGAATCCTATGATGTCTATTTCCTAAATGGTACAAATTTCACACAGAATCATATTCTCCTTAAAGATCCATAGTGAATAGTAGAGTTTGCATTAAGGGTTCAAACTACAGGGAGACTTCATGTGACTTCTATAGCTGCTTAGTTCACGATAAGAATTTAGCAGCTTAGAAACAAAATATTATGTTTTTAGAACTTAAAAATTTGTTTCTAAACCCGTTCAGAATGGACTTAAAACTAAAAAATTTGTTTGTAAAATGTTCATTTCTAATGCAATTGAAATGGAATGTCACGTCCGTTTCTGATTAGAAATGGATCTAAAATGGATATACCATTGTAGATTTAAAATGTAAAACTTGTATGTTTTTTGAATCAATTTGTGTTGAGGAACAAATTTCCTTTCTAATAGAAACGGACTGATCCTTTTTTTTTTTTTTGAAATGGAAACGGACTGATCCGTTTCTAAGAGAAACAGAATAGAATATGTATCTATAAGAAACAAAAATTCAATTTCTAGTAGAGGTGTATCCTAGCACATTAAAGAGCCATTTTTTTATTTATATATGGAATCCGTTTCTGATTCTGTTTCTAATAGAAACAGCACATAATTCATTTCAATTAAAAATGGAATATCTATTTCAAATAATATTTTTATTTTGACATAGTTTAAAATGGATTTATTGAATTTAAAATAAAATTTTTCATTTGTAATATTTAATAATGTAGAAACTGAATTTTTTGTTTCTAAATATTTTATTAATTAATTTATTTTATTTATTATTTTGCAAAATTATTATAATTATTATAATTTATTTTATTCAATATTTTATATATTTTTATTATTACATTTATTTTATTTTTGTTATAAGAATGTAAATGCATAATTAAAAATAATGAAGAAATATAAACATATTTAGATAATGTAAATAAAAAATACGAATATCCAAAAATATTATGTTTGTCAAATATATCGATATAACAATCGACATATCAAAAATATATAACAATAATATTCAAAATATCTAATAATCTATACACTTATCATATGTAATCGACATACCAACAACATACAACAACAGTTGAGGAGGAGCTGCAAACTCTCCAGCGGTCATTAACAAATTTGCAAAGGGAGCATCGTCGTGAGTGTGAGCAGCAAGGAGGGAGAAGCGTTGTGAGCATGACCATCATGAGATGATGACCCGTATTGAGGAGCTCATGAGAAACTTCCAGCTTCCATCACATTCTCGTACTATTTCTGATGATTCACTTCCTGGTTAGGACCCTCTAGATGATATGTTGTAACTCTTTTTGGATATTATTATATACGTGTTTTGGTATGTTGACTGCATATGATATGTTTACAAATTTTCTGTTTGGATGCAGACAATGCTGAATGGTTGTGATAGTAAGCAATTGCGGAAGAACCTATACTGTAGACCCTACATTTCTTCTCTCCGCCAACAGCATCCAAAAAAATATGTGCCTCATAAATATCAGTATAATCGGACTCCTCTTGCAACTGAGACTGTTGCTCCTTCATTTATGTGTATTGCTCTTAAAAAACATAGCAAACAAAAACATATATAATTATATTTATTCGTTGATATTTAATAATTCAAAAAAATTAATTTAAATCATATATAATTAATAAATTACACAAAACATATATATTAATATATTATAAAATATATAAACAAGTACAAAAAAGCATAAAAAACATTTTAATTGATAAATTGATTTTAACTAATTAGATTTTTGGTATCATTAAGATTAATAAATGTATCAATGGCACTTTGTCAACTGGTAATTAAGATTGATAATTAATTAATTATATATATAAATAAATTAACATTGATAATTTAAGATTGAGCCAATATTATATATCCAATATGATAGAATCAAAATTTTTCACATGATATGGTCTAACTCTCTCTTGAGTTTGACCAAAATGCAAGTTGTATATTTTTATTTGTTGCACTTTTATATTTTTATTCATAGAGTTATTTATATTTACGGCTTTGTTTATTAATCTACCATGTACAACACAATGAGAGCTGGCATTTTAATTTAAAGTGTTTCTATTTTTCTTTTCTTTTGTTAGTAAACACTGTAAATATCTGTATGTAAACAAACAAACAAATCAACACATTAATTCGCAAATAAATCAAATAACAAATCAATAAACCATCCATTCAATATAATAGACAGTAGCAACAACTTCCCTGGTAAACAAAGTGCAACAAATGCATCAGCAACAATAGCAGAACAAAGGGATATAAAAGTTAAACAACAGTAGCAGCAGTAGAAGCAACTACAGACCAAATTAATAATGAAATGAAATTATTTTTTTTATTAAATTAGTTCTTTTTATTAAACAAACAACATATTCAAACTCATAAGCATTTTTCTCTCTAATCTAACCCTAAACTCTAATACTAAAAGGGCAAACAAATAATTAAAAAAAATAAAATAAGTAACTAGTCCATTAGTGCTAAACTTAGGTGTAAGCCTAAACCCTATACTAAGGTGAAACAATTGGGAGTAATTTGAAACATAAAGGAGCTACAAAATAATACAACAGCTTATCCAACAGAAAACAATCATTTAACAAAGAGAACTTCAACATTCTTGAAAACCAATGTTAGCTACCATACCTGTATCAAACACCCTATAAGAATTTGAAAGTATCTTTACTATACCTAGTTATAAATTGATTGATTAAAATTTTATATTCTTTCGAAATAGGACTAAAAGAAATAGAATGTAACTAATTCTTGTTTGTGATAATAAAAATGGTGGATTAGAAGTAATAAGAATATACAGTGCTCTCCTCTTGTAATTGTCATAAAAATTAATGCTTATAAGAATGTTTTTTTTGGCACCTATTCAAAAGACTGGATCAGTATATGAACGAAAGTATTTTCAATTAAATCAAATATATATTTGATTTAATTAAAAAGATTTATATATTTTAAAGAGGACACAAGTATACTATATGATCACTTGTGAAAAAGTACCTAGCTAAAGTTTTAGATTATTAGTCAGTTAAGTTGTTTAATCTGACTTTAGTTAACTATAGTCTATAATCTGACAACTTTTTTAAACTCTACAATGCTTAAGATTTAAGAATCCAATTGGCCTTGGGTGTAATATCCGTGATTTTAGGCAAATTGAAAAAGTATATATAGGTTAATTAGAGTGTTGGAAAAGATATATATGTTGTATATACCTAATATATACACAAGATTATATAGTATATATATGGTATATGCCTAACATATACTTATTATAAATATTGAATACATTTCAATATTATATACTTATAATATACATGACATATATATATACATAAAAATATACATAACATATGCCTAAAATATATATTACATATACACATACATAAGGATATATATAAGATATATAACAAGTATAAATGAAATATAAATATATTTATATAATTAATGGGTGGAAGATGATGATGATGATAATTAAAGAAAAAAGAAAAGTCAAAGAAAGAAACAAAATATATGGATGGAATTTAAAGCGAAAAATAATAAAATAATTAATTAAGTAATTAATTAAATTAGTATATATGGATAGAAATGAAAAAGAAAAATAAAAAGAGGACTTCATCTTCTTCATCCTTGGAGGCCGAACTTCCTAGTGAGAGAATGAGAGATTTTTTTCGTCAAAAAACTCTAAAATTTCATAAGAATTTTAAAGAAATTAAGTTGTTTTTAAAAGAAAAAATCAATAATTCAAGTGGTTCTTCCTTGAATTTGTTGTTTTGAATTTCTATGGTTATGTGAGATTGAGTTAGTGAGAGAAAGTCCTTTTAAATTGTCAAAATTGATAGTAAGGAAGTTAAAATAATGAATACATGATGATTTGTTGGTTGATTGGTTGAAATGGACATAGTTGATGAATTTAGAGTTATGGAAAGATTATGTAAAAATTAGGGTTTCAATATGAGTGTTTATAATTCTTGTAATGGGTTGATTTAATATTGTTTTAATGTGTATGTTGTGATTTTATTGTTGAAAGTTGAATATGAGTAGATTTTTAGTGAAGTTAGAGTTTTGTAGTAGGCCATGTGAGATTAGGGTTTTGTATGGAGATTGACATAATTATTGAAATAAATTATTTTCTTGTTATTTTGATATGTAAGTAATAATTTTATGGTTAAATGTTGAAAATAAGCTGGGTAGGATAAAGTTTAAATGAAGTAGTAGGTGATGAAATTAGAGTTTTATTGGAATTTTGATGAAAATTGTGTATTTAATGATAGTTTGATATAAATTAACCATGGAAGTGATTTTAGTTAAATAATTTGGCTTGTTGTTGGGTTTATGTGTGTGTAGGCCAGAATGATAAAAGTGGTGGAGTTTTGAATTTTAACTTGGAAAGAGGTTTAGAGTGGACTTGGAAGCAAATAAAGTTATTACAATTTTAATAACTTGTGTTTTCATTAAAAGTGATTTGGCATAATATAGGTATACATATAGTAACTTTGAAATGTGGAAATTCACATAACCTATGCAATGTTGCATAGTTGTGTGGTGAGTGTCATATTGGGCAATTGTCCAATGTAAATTGATATTTATACATGATATATATAAGATATATTAATGTTGTGTAGTATGATATATAATATGAGCATATCTGTGAAATGTGACAAAATGTATGGGAATGAGTCACATTGTGAATGTGACTCATAATTATGTAATGTAATGGTAAAATAGTAATAAAATGTGAAATATGATAAATATGATTGAAAAAGACAAGAAATGAATAATGTGATAAGTAATGAGAAAGAAATTGTGAAAATAGCTAAAAATATGATTAGATGTAAGATGATCATGAAAAGTGATGATCACTTAGAAAATACGAAAAAAAAAAAGAGAAAATATAATAATGAGATGAAGGTGTGAAATAGAATGTGCTATTGTGTCTAGACCCTACATAATTACTTGTCCAAAAAGTTGAGATTGATATACCTTAGCAGAGTTGGCTCTTGACCTGAGCAGAGTTAGGTCTTGAGATTGAGCTTGAAGATGGGCTCGAGTAGAGCTGGGTCGTGAAACCAATGTTGTGATAACTGGACTTGAAAATTGTATAGGGATATTAAGCTCAATGTGTGTGTGTATGGATTTTGAAGTAATAAAATGTATAAGTATTGTAAATTACATTATGAGAAATGTATTTAAATATATATATATATATATATATATATTATTTTTAGATATGTACCACTAAACTATATGCTTAGCGTGGTTGTATGAATCACACAGTTAGGAGGATTGCAAACCAAAGAGTCCAGAATTGTAGTTGATATTTGGAGACTAAAGGTGCAATGAGACCAACTTAGAAGGTGGTGATTCATGTATAATTTTGATATAATGTATTTTGGTTGTTTGTATATTCACATCACATCATATGTATAAAGAATGGATTTTTGTTATGTTATGTATATACATGATTAAAAAGAATAATATATTAATATAAGATCGTGAGATGTAAATTAACGAAGAAGAAAGTTGGGAATGAAAGATGATTATGGGAGTGCTATTTTAGTTATAGATTGTGTTGTTTAATTTTAAAAATATTGAAATTACAGACAAAACTATGACAAAATTTTTTTAGAAATTTTTTTTATAAATTATTTTTAATATTAAAGTGAGGATTTTGCATGTATTTATTGTAGTACATTTGTATCCTAGATATGTATTTTACATATACGAAGAATATGTATTATACATATTTAAGGTATAAGGATGTTATATGGGGATAGAGATGGATAAATTCGTATAAATTTGTCTTATTGAAATTTTTTTATTTAACAATGTTAGAGTTGACAATTATATGTGAGAAAATCATCATTTAATCATTGTTATGAGCATCTTTTATCAGTTACTCTCTATTGGACTTTCAATGTTCTTTGGCATGCAAAGACCATATGGAAAAGAAATAAAATTTCCCCAAAATAATTAATTATAACTACGAAATTTGATGCTAACCGGTAATTTTGTTTGGTCAATAATCAATTCTTATTTCCAAAAGAATGTAAAGAATAGAACTCAACAAATCAAGGACCAAAAAAAAAAAACAACACCCTGCTCACAAAAGAATAACAGAGAAAAAATAGCCAAAAAGGCAAAGAGCAAAACTATCATTCACACTGCAAAATTAACAAAAGCAACCTCACAAAACAAACTCCTACATAGACTTAAAATCTTAACAAAATAGCTCTAAAAAAATCAATCAATCAAGATGAAACCCATACAGATAATAACATTCTCTGGATATGCAATCAGAAAGAATAAAACCAAAATGTATTAGGCCTTCAAAACACAGTTCATCAGTATAATCAGAACCCTGATACTAATTGGTATTAACTTAAACCTGATATTGGATTAAGGTCTTAATTAAGGCAAAACAAAATAGACTCACTGAATACACTTAGGCTTATAATTTGCATATTCTGTTCAGTTTTTATAAAAACATAAAAGAAAGAATCATCAAAATTTTGCATTTTCTTAAAACAGTAAAGCTCATGAGTTAAATTAGTAAAATCATTTTAAAAATCCAACAGAAACCAAATCTTTCAAATTAAATTTTCATTTTGGAAATGTAAAATTTCACTGTAATTTATAGACAATCAAGCTTATTTGAATTTATTTGATCTATTCAATTTGATTGAATTTATAATTTTGATTTGGTCCATCAAATTGGAGTCATCTATGCATGGCACAAGAGTTGTGTTCTTCCTTTTTTTAATAAAAAAATACTAGATTTCACCACAACATCCAGCGAAGATGGACACCCAATGAAAAACAAAAAACATCCAGTGATGATTTAAAGCTTATTTTTTTATGGAAAATGGACACCTAATAATTCGACAAAATAACACCACAATCATCATTGCCAGTAAGAGGACACTCACTAAACAAAAATAAATTTGTCATTTGAAAAATCACAATTCAGGTCAGTTAGAGAATGAATCTAAAATATATTGAACAAATATAGTGAACGACCAAAAAATTCATCTCTAAAACACTTCAAAACAAATATTGACTGAACCAATAATTTTTGCACTAGGTATTAAGCAATCAAGAGAGACCGAACCTGTTGAGCTGATGAGGGGCATCTCCTTTCCAATGCGATTAGGGCATCTGAGATAAGAGTGAGAGGGGAGGTGATGGTTACAGTGAGAATGAGAGGAGGACGATGATGGTGAGAGTGAGAGGATGGTGATAGGTTAGACAAAAATGAGAGGAAAACGGTGATGGCGAAAATGAGATGAGGACGGTGATGGTGAGCGTGAGAGAAAGACTCTGACAGAGAGAGACAAAGTTAGAGAGTGACGGCGAGAGTGAGAGAAAGATAATAGGTAAAAAGGAAAGTGAATTTTTAGGGAACTTAAAAATTAGAAACGACATAAAAAAAATGGATAAAACATATAATTCCATTTCTATATTGCCCGCTAACTATTCTCGCACGTTTAAAAAAGGAAATTTGTTCTGTTTCTTATTTTTCTAAAATATTTGGCTACAAACTTTCCCTCCCACAATCTAAAATGGATAATAATCCATTTTTGATAGTCCGTTTCTAATCCATTTTAATTTTGCTTCTAAATACCATGCCAATTTGTTCCTGCGAGTAGATCAAAATGAAATATTTCCGTTTTAAAATTTAGTTTCAAATCCATTGTTGAATCGTTGCAAAACTAATCTCTTTCCATTTGTTCATTTTTTGTTTCAATTCCATTTCTATATAAAAATGGAATTTAATCTGTTTCTAATGCCAGTTTCTAAACTATTCAATTCTTGTAGTGGTTGACCTTATTGAAGTGAAATATTCAACTTTATCAATTAAGCTAATTATCTTATTTAAATGAGACTGATATGATTTTATTGCTAGAATGAAGATTCATAAAACATATAAAGTGGTAAACATCAATAAAAGATGTATATAAAATAAGTATAAACCTTTTATTCTAGCAATACACGCTTATAGGTTCACAATGCGTCATATTTTAATTTGAGACAAGATACAACTGATTGGTTAGTAGTTTATAAAATCAAAGCTCGATCAATTATTGATCTTTCTGGATCATCAATAAAAATCTTAAATTGTGAGTGGAAAGTTTTGCCCTCATTATCATTGAAATAGTTTTTGCGACTTCAACACTGCTAGATTTTAAACTTTAGAAAATTATTGCATATACCTAGAGAATTGGAGTCACCACCCGAATGAACTATAAAAAAAAGTTAAAAATGGTGGTAGACTCGATTTCTAAATAATTCATAACTTTCTGTTGAGTTCTTAAAGTTGAATAGCATGAAAAAGATAAGAAATAGCCCCGGCATCTCAATATATCTATTTATTAGAATCAGCCTCCTTTTTAAGTATAAATATTATATTATTTTTAAATTATTATGATATTATCCACGTTACAAGCATTCTAAAATAAATAAAAATTCATCCATGAAATGAATAATCCAAAGTACAAAATAATAAATAGGTATCCACACTTAGTAGAAATATTCTCTTATAATATTCAAAATCCATAAAATAAAAATTAAATTAAATAATTAGATTAAATAAGACACTGACTCTTTTATAATTTTTCTCCGGAAATGAAATAAATAAAACATACTACTACTACTACTACTAATAACAATAATATCACAAGATTTGATAATACATGTGTATAAAACCAAACACTAAGGAATCATATAAGCAAGTCCAAAAATTAACAAAAGAAAAGCTTATAAAACTTCCAATATATACAAAATATACCAACAGCAAAATAAAGCTAACCAAATGAATCTTATTGTTTTAATTTTTAGAGACAACGTGATAAATAACAAAGTTGAACTTTTTATTATTTGTTAAAAAATCAATACCTAAAGATAAAAAACGCAGACTATTGTAAATTTTATTAAAGTAGCATTAAAACAAAATAGAAAAGACAAAATTAAGGTTACAAGGAAATTAATTCTAACCAACTTAATTTTAACACAGCGCCTCGGTCATTCAAATTAACAAAATCCATTTTCATTTAGGCCATGGATTTAGACTGTGACCATTTTATTCAAAGGTCATAGAAGTTATTTTATTAAGACTTCTTCATGATAACAATATTTTAAAAAACTATTCATTCAAAAAAAACACAGTGACAAAATGATAAAACTTACAAAATAACTTTCGACATACAAGGAAAAAAAAAACAACTAAACTAATTTTGATCGGAATTTCTAATTCATTTATTTTCATAACTTGAGAAACCACACATAAATGAATACATATCAACTAAGAAACCGACAGTATCATAAATATAAACCAAATAAAGTTTGCAAGAAATAAGTAACATCAACAATTAAATTGTTTAATTAAATCTATTAGCATCACGCTTAATCATAAAGACAACGTAGTACCATAAACATATAATTGTAGAAACTCACAAATTAATTCAAAGAAATATTCATAAAAATTGAAGTTGCTATGTTTAAGAAGTTTCATAAGTTTCATACCGACGTTGTTAGCTTCTCCTTACTCCTGCTTTGATGAATTTCAAGCTCAGTTTATTGAGATCAGCACACTCCCTTAGCTAGTAGCTCAGAAGTCTGCCTCAAGTGGTTTTGAGTCTGGACTTTTTGCACTTTCTGTGCTATTCTTCTTCTCTGTCCTTTTTTATTGCTATCATTTTTGCTTGTGTGTTTTTTACCCTTGAACTCCCTGTGTGTTTTTGCCACTCTCCCTCTTTTAAAACTCTATCTCCCTTATCTGCTCTGAAAACTTAAATTCAAAACCCAATCAGATATTATTTTTAAATTTAAAAATTTTTTAAAATAAATTATATTCGAATATTATGGCAAATTTGCGATTAATTATGGCAAATTCGCCATACATTACGGCGAAGTGAGCCATTTTTAATAAATTTGTGGCCAACTTTTCTTTTTTTAATAAATTATTATTTAATTAAATAAATAATCAATTAAATAATTGATTAATTAATTATTAATATTAATTAATTAATCATTTTATTTTTGGGCTAGATTGTTTTTTATGGTAAAATTAAGAGTGTTAGATCAAGATACTGCCTTTTCAAGAAGATGTATGTGATTTTATGCATGAAATAGACAAAATAGCATGAGGAGATGATCAAGATTCTTTAAATAATTCAGTCAGCCAATTGGTTGATATTGATATAGGAGATTCATATCAGATGAAACTATACTAGAATCAAGCTCGACTCTAAAATTAAATTTAGAAGATGAGAAAGGCTAAATAATTTATGTATTAATGTAATTATTAATATTTTCTTAGAATTAAATAAATTTTTTAGTTTATGCATTTTTGTAATTAATTTATGTGTAGAATTAAATTGATTTTGATTATATTAGTGTAATTTAATTACTTATATATCATTTTAAATTTATAATAAAACTAATTTTTTAAAAAAATTAAAAACAATTACCGAGAGATGATACAATCCATCATTAAATTTACATAATTTTACTAATGGATTACTGATAGAATTTAAATTTTTAAAGAAATAAAATAAAACAATAACTGACAGATTACTAGTCGAATTCTAATAAGTTATAATGAATGTATTATACATTTACCGACAGTTTAATGACTAAATCTTGAATATTTTGCCAATGGATTACAGACAAATCTTATCTAAAATTATAATAAAATAATGTACTGACAGAAGGCTTGTCACCAATTTGCTGACAAATGTATATTCTCTAGACGTATCATATAAATTTTAGAATCAAACTTCTATTGGTAAATTGTCAATAATTACCGACCGCTGTTATTTTCTCTCAGAAATTTTTTTTCTTGAAAAGGTAATCGAAGGCTGAATTTTTTGGTCAAATAAGTCATTAGTAAATTATTTTAAAGACAATTTTTTTTTAATTATCGACAAATTTTTTTTTACCAATAATCCGTGTGTTTTTTGTAGTGTTAGATTGGTCTATCACTTTTGAGATCTATTATCATTATCTAAAACAATATGCTAGAAGTGAATTTCTATCACTAGCTTTCGCCATTAGTCATTTTATATTAATATGGCCATTCCGCATTATAAACAGAACCTCTCAAAAAATAGACAAAAGATAGCTAAGATAAAAAAAAAAAAGAGTTTATTTAGGAAGGAGACAAAAGAGAGATACGAAGTGGATGGAATCTTGAGACAGAGAGAGCCAGCCATTTTTGGTCGAAGAAGCCTCTTTTACGTGAGGTGAAAAGAGAATAAAAGAGAGTAAAGATAAAGAATCTACAATGTACCCAAAGTCAAACATTCATACCTATATAAACCCAAACCAAAAATACCCAAAGAAATCAACAACAATACAAGAGAGGAAGGAGAAGGCAAATCCAGCATCAGGACCTCCCACATTCTCCTATAGCTTGAAGGATAAAGGAATTGATGACATAGGTGTCGTATTCTTTAACCTTTGATCTTCTTAGTTTTAATCTTTGTTTTCTTTGTTTGCTCTTTTCTAACCTGATAATAATGTTCTAAGAGTTTAAAAATGGTGAACTACACTGGCTAAGCTTAAAATGAACATTATTTATACACCTTCTTTGTTAGTCGTTAAATAAACTAAAATGATAATATCACAAAAATGGAAAGTTGGCTTCACTAGTATGTTAAAAATTATAAATGGCTTCTGGAAAACACAAAAGAATGGACTTGTGATTGACCTTGGATCTTTGACTAAAACATGACCTTATGGACTGGGTTTTCACGGATGAACTATTGGAAGTATTAGCAAAATGCCGGTAGGCATCATTGGTGATGGCATGCTCAAAGGATAGGGACGACTCACCACATGCTGGCAGTAACATCACTACTTATGACTTGTTGCCACTACTTGTGGCAGCCATGGCTAAACCTATGGCATTTCGCCAATGGTTCCTGCTCCATGCATGCTCTCCACCTCCATTTTAATGACCCAAGACCTTTATATCTGATTTAACATCAACATAACCCACCAAATTGGATTATTATAATTAATAACTAGACTTGAATGTGAAGTTTGAGTTTTACTATTATTGAATATGTTAGTATGAGTATGTGAATGTTGTGTATGATCATATCATACATATATATTTGACATTACTTTCATTTTCCACTTTCATAGACTCAATGTAGTACGTATTATTACGTAATTTCCTTTTTTCTAGACTAAACATAGTAGTTTTTCACTGATATACCTTTATCTTTTATTTTTAATGTAACTTTATTATTTTGGACTTTTAGATTATAAGGGCATATTTCCACTTCACTAGGTGCCCATTTGGTTATTTGTTCATTTATATGATCGTAGAATCTAAAAACGATGTCAGTTCCAATAAACTAGGTGCATGGGAGTGTTAGGTCATTCCTACCTTCCCCATACATATCTAACTTTCTAAATCTAATTGGGGTTGACAATTTCTTAGGATAAGATTTTTCACCCCTTTCTTTCTCGATCTTCTAAGTGGCAACTCTTGTCTTTAGGTTTAGACTCGTGATCTCTAAACATTATCAAATTGCAAGATCCATTCCAGCGAGGGCTTAAGGCCGAAGACCTTTGATGCTGATAGGTGCTGCAAGGTGTTTGCATCATTGTGATAACTAATAAAATGGTCTCCAGTAGATTGACCCCTAGTTGATTGACCCCAAATAGATCTAATAGACCTACCAACATGTGTAATTTCTCTACCTTAACCTTTAATCATTTCTAAACATAAACTATGACATTATTAATTAGAAGCATTATATATACAAATTATATTTGGTAGTGAAAAATTATAATTACCATAAATTACAATAAAGTAAAAACTATTTAGTCTTTTTTATTATTGAAGTCTTTTTCATCTTATAGTTTTGATTTTAACTCAAGGATTTGGTCATCTGATTCAATATCACATGTATTAATGTCAACTAGTTAGCTAGTGGGATCACTCAAAGAACCTGGATCATCATCGATCCTCTGCTATTCTATCTATTCCATGCACAAGCTCACAGTCATCTTCTTGAAATGTGGTTTCTTAGTTTTGGGCCTTTGTTAATGATTTTGGATGATTAAAAATTGACTTAACTTTGATTTTACAAATCATCAAATAATCTACTGCCTTGGCTCAAGCTAGAGTAAGGCATATAATACACTTGCATAGGTTGCATGGTGAGAATGAATGGTCCATACTTATTTTATTTACATCTTTTCTTGACATCCACCAAATTATATTGTGCATGGACATTTGTTCTAATAATCGGATCATGACCATTCATATTTGAATAATATAACTCTCTTAATGGGTGAAATGGCTACTCTATTTCAATAATCTCGACTAAGCAACTATAGAAGTCATATGAATTATTGCTATAGTTTGACCCCTTCATACAAACTCCATTATTCATGGTAGATCTTCATGAACAATGTGATTATGTGTGAATTTTGTGCCCATTTATAAAACATATATTATAGTATTTCATAGTGGGCAATGACCCTTTTGTAAGATTTATTATGCACTTGTTACTAATTAGTTAGTTGTTTTCATGTGCATATATAATAAATTAACGTATAATCTATTATAATTCATGTTAATTCAAATAAATATGATATTTATGAAGTGTGTATGTCATGGAACTATCCAAAAAAAAAATACTATCAATATGAGAACCTAATAGTAGTGATCCAATTCTTTGTAGCTCACCAGTGTAAATACTTCAACATTGAATAAAGATATGAATAAATTGAAGTTAATAAAAAAGGTGAAAATAAAAGATAATGAAATTTATACTTCGAATAAAGAGTACCCTCAAAGTAGTTCAACAAATATAGGTGTAAGATGTCATATTATTTACAGTCTAATTTTCTTATTGCTTTACCATATAGTTAACCAAGTTATGTGAAAATTGATAAAAGTCCTCTATGTTTATCAACATCCCCACCATCATCATATCTAAGCACTTATTGCAATCTCGTATTCATATGAGGCTTAAAATAATGAAAACAAAAGTTTATGTCTTTTTAACTATATAAGATATATAGAGGCTTCAACTTTTACTTTATTTTTTGTTTATTCCTTTTCAAGTTTCAAATATACCTTTCAAATGAATACATCAATCAATATTGAACTGATCCAACTAAATTTGTTTCATAAGACAAGTGTACTGGCAAATGTTCCATTGAATTAAAGAAATCTAGAGGAAATATATGCTTCAATTTGTAAATGGCAATTGAAATATTTTCTTCAAGCCTCTCTATATGAGATACTTTGTAATATCCCAAACTATACCCTAAAATTTTGGAAATGATTATTGTTGAAATTGGATTAAATGATTTTAAAGTGTGTATAATGGATTAAGAGGAAAGAGAAGTGTGTATATGTTGTATATATAGAGATATATACAACATATACAAGTCAACTTTTATTTAATGGTCAAATGAGATATTTTGGTTATTTTAAAATGGAAATTAAATAAGTGGAAGATGATATTTTGGTTAATTAATATATTATATTAATTGCTTGGTGGAGATTAATTGGAATTTGAGTGGTTAAGAGAGGTTGAATGTTTGACTTGTGATAACTTTCATCTTCTTCTTCTTTCTTTTCTTTGGCCGGCTATCTCCATAGCTAGAAGGAAAGAGATTTTTGTTGCTTCCTAACTCAAGATTTAAAGGTGTTTCAAGAGATCAAGTTGGAGTTTGAAGGATTTTCCTCACTTTTGGTAAGTTTCCAACTTGATTCTTTGGTTTTCTTTTGAGTTTGTGAATTGAGTTTGGTGAATGGTTGTTGTTGATATGTGTATGGTTAATTTTGATGTGTTTGAGATTGTGTTGTGTATTTGATTTTGATTTTGAGGTTGGTTTGGAAGAAAGGTTAAGTTTGGTGAAGGAAAGCAAGAGTTGTGGATTGTGTATGTGTTGAGTTGTGATGATGGTTGAGATTGTGTTTTGATGTATGTATTGAGTTATTTTGGTGTTTATGCAAGTTTAGTCTGATTTATTGATAGTTTTGGTTAAGATTGTTTGGAGTGGAAAAGGGTTAAGTATGATATTTATTGGATGTGGTGTTGTTGGTGTCGGAATCAGGATTTTTGGCCTGACACGCCCATGAGCACGGCCAAGTCTTTGGGCATGTCAATCGTTCTGTTTTCTGGATGGGTGACATGACCAGTGACGCGCCCATGTCACTGAGCGTGTCACAACTTCTGTGTTGGAGTAGTATTGACACATCCAGTGACACGCCCATGCCACTGAGTGTGCCATAGCTACTATGATGTTGGTAGATTGACAAGTCTAGTGATACGCCTATGTCACTGAGCGTGTCATAGCTGCTGTATTGAGGGAGGATTGACACGGCCAGTGACACGCCCATGTCACTGAGCGTGTCAAAGCTTTTGTGTTGTGAGTTTAGGGCACGGTCAGGGACACGCCCGTGTTGTTGAGCGTGTCATGTGTAGAGTTTGCCCTAGTTGGTTCTTATCCTTATTATCTTATGTGTATCTCTAAATGAGTGTGTATAATCACTTTTGGATTAGGTTTTGAAGGGATTGAGTTGCCCTAATCCAAGTGTTGAAGGATTCTTGGAAGAGGAAGTGGTTAGATTGGTGTGAGTTGCTCTTGAGGTAAGTACAAACCTTACATGGTTGCATACATTTATATGACTTTGGGACTTAACACATTTGGTTGTAAATGTGTTAAGTAATCTATTACGTTGTTGATACATTTGATTAATGCTATGATTTGCATAATGTGAAAGATATAATGATCATTCAAAATGTATGTACAATGCAATTGGTTATATATACCCTAATGATGAGATGTGAAGCCATTGTTATTGGCTATAATGATGCAAATGAAATAATTGGGGCATGGTTGCCTAGATGATTATGAGACAATGAGAATGGAATTGATAATGAAATAATGAAATAATTGTGTGCCTAATATGTTATTCAATTTTCAGAGTTTTGTTATTGGTGGCATGCCTAAAAGTAACAATCCCTTGAAGCTGGGTTGGGCTTGGTCCTTGAAGCCAAGTTGGGTTAATGCTTAGCTCCTCTTGAAGCTTGGTTGGGCCTACTCCTTGAAGCCTAGTTGGGATGTTACATGTGAGATGTTTCTCATTGTGATAATGATTCGCCTACGGGCTTGATAAATGTGATATTGGACCAAAACAGTAACTCTAGAATTTGAATGGCATATTAGTTTCTTTTAGGCCCATACTTGTCTTTGCTTAAATGTGAATCACGAATGATGAAATAATTGAATAATATAATGAAATGTAATGTTATGAAATATGATATCTTTGGGTATTGTTTATAATTCTTGAAAGTTTGACATTTGCATTACATTTGAATCATATTGTTACCATAGTTTGTACCACTAAGCATACGGCTTAGCGCGATTGTGATTTATCGCTCAGGTGACAGGGTAGATCTGGCTGAGCTGGAAAGTTTAGTTAGACCGAGTCAAGTCTAGGATTGTGATCCCTTGTGAAGTGTTGATTACTGGACTTCAAGATCAGAGATGAACTGCCAAGCATGTATGAACTCTATATTTTTGTGATTATTGTTTTTTGTTGTATATATATGTATATTCAGCTACATAATAAACAAATATTTTATGTGTTATGTTCTATAATATAAGTTAATTGTTTTAAGTTTTCTCATAAGGAATGTTTGTTTAAAGTAGCCTGTGACATTCTTATATCCGGTATACGTATATTACATATATGGGTGTATGTGATGTAAGTATATTGGGTATAGGGGTGTTACAATTATTTTGGTATCAGAGCTTAGGTTTGAGGTTCTCAACCTAGGTGAATTGTAAGCAAATGAAAATTTTGAATTTAAAATATGGTTTTTGAATAAGATACATGTTTTGGCACTGGCAGTTTCTAATCTTTGATGAGGTATACTCTGCAGTGTTTGCAGATATAGGTAGTGATGACGTCTCAGTCACGTTAGTCCATAGAAGGTAGTGCTGAGAGTGTAGCTCCTGAAGAGGGTAGAGATGGAGCTAGGATTGAGAGAGCTAAAGAGGCACATGCTCCTGTGCCAGATAGACTAGCTGCTGATAAGATTCCACCAGTTTGGTTACGGCATATGGTAGAATTATTTAGGCAAGCTCTAGTGTAGCAGCCACCACCACAACCACAGCCACAAGTACCGGTGCGGCATTATGATAAATTGAAGAAGTATGGGGCTGAGGATTTCTTTGGTACCACAGATCCTGCAGTAGCTGAGCAGTGGTTGGATAGAGTTCAGAGGGTATTCATTCAGCTGCAAGCTACTCCTGAAGAGAAATTTGATTATGCTAGATCTCTGTTGTAGAGAGATGCTTATGATTGGTGGAAGACAGTTCCACATGCCATGGATGATCCACCAACCCTAACTTATGGTGATTTTCTGCGGGAGTTTGAGCAGAAGTATACTCCGAGGGAGTATAAGGATGCTAAGAAGATAGAGTTTTTGAGTCTAAGATAAGATAACTGGACAGTGACAGAGTATGAGATTGAGTATATCCGGTTGAGTCATTATGCCAGCGGAATTATTTCAGATGAGATAGGCCGGTGCAGGAGATTTGAGGAGGGGTTGAGACTCTCTATTATGTGTATCATTGTTGGTTCTCGATACCAAGATTTTTCTCAGTTGCTTGCAGCAACTAGGAGTGTTGAGAGAGCACAGGGTATTGCAGTAGCTGCTACTGAGGAGGAGACTAGAGTTAGGAGACCCCTGAGTGAGGCAAGACCTTTGTCTGTGAAGAGAGGAAGAGGAGGCTATTCTTCGAGGTTTATCAGGAGTCAGAGCCAGTCTAGTAGGTCAGTTCAGCATCAGAGACAGAGAACGAGACCTACAGTTTCTGTAGCTAGTGCTCCGACTCCAATGGTTTATAGATCTATTCCACCTACATTTATCCATTGTGGTAGGGCACATGGGGGTGCTTGCTAGAAGACGGGTGGACCAGGAGTGTGTTTTAGATGTAGGTCACCAGCTCATTTCATCAAAGATTGCCCTGAGCTATTAGAAGATAGACAGACTGATACTGCAGCTTCTCGACCTAGTGTCAGTAGAGGAGGTAGAGGGGGCAGAGGTTTTAGTAGAGGTGGTCGACCCGGGATTAGTCAGAGAGGAGGTTCTACATCCGGAGGCAGTAGGCCAGATGAGGCTGGGTCATCTCATCGAGTGTATGTGATGCAGAGGCAGTCGGATGCACCAGCAGTCATTGCGGGTACATTTTCTTTATTTGGCATTTCAGTTCTTGCTCTTATTGATCCAAGATCTACGCATTCATACATAAGTGCATCTATTTTACCTGTGTCTGAATTACATTTGGAGTCCCTAGGATTTGATGTCTTGGTGACAAATCCTTTAGGGCATAGTGTGGTAGTTAGCAAGGTGCACCGAGATAGTTCAGTTGTGGTGCAAGATGAGGAATTTCTTGGTGATTTGATTGAAATGCCTTTTAAGGAGTATGATTTGATCTTAGGCATTGATTGGTTGTCTAAGCATGGAGCTGTAGTAGACTATCAGAATAAGTGTGTTACCCTGAGAACCAGTGATGGTAGAAGCATTATGATATCTAGTGAGCAGAGACAACTTGTATCTATGTTCGTTTCAGCTGTTGCAGCTAAGAGGTTGATTCGAAAAGGATGTGATGCTTATCTTGCTCATGTGGTAGATAATAGAGTTGTGGATTCTCAGCTTAATAGTATACCCACAGTTGCTGAATTCCTAGATATTTTTCCTGAGGAGTTGCCACGGATACCCCCTGAGAGAGAAATTGAGTTTAGTATCGATTTTTTGCCTAGTACCACTCCCATCTCTATTACTCCCTATCGAATGGCACCTGCTGAGTTGAGAGAATTGAAGGTGCAGTTACAGGAGTTGTTGGATAGAGGGTTTGTTCACCCTAGTGTGTCACCATGGGGAGCATCTGTTTTGTTTGTGAAGAAGAAGGATGATACTTTAAGATTGTGCATTGATTATAGGCAGTTGAATAAGGTGACTATCAAGAATAAGTATTCTTTGCCTAGGATTAATGATCTCTTTGATCAATTGAGGGGAGCAGTAGTTTTCTCTAAGATTGATTTGAGATCAGGGTACCATCAGTTGAGAGTCAGAGCTGAAGATGTAACTAAGACAGCTTTCCGCACAAGGTATGGGCATTATGAGTTTTTGGTGTTGCCTTTTGGGTTGACGAATGCACCAGCAGCTTTTATGGATTTGATGAATAAGGTGTTTAGACCCTATCTAGATCGGTTTGTGGTGGTCTTTATCGATGATATTTTGGTGTATTCGCATAATAAGGAGGATCATGATAAGCATTTGCAAATTGTATTGCAGACTTTGAGAGAGAAGCAGTTGTATGCTAAGCTGTCCAAATGTGAATTTTGGCTTGATCAAGTGATTTTTCTCGGTCATGTAGTTTCAGCAGAAGGTATAAGAGTTGATCCGAGTAAAGTTAAGGTCATTTTGAATTGGAGTCCACCGAAGTCAGTGATTGAAGTTAGAAGTTTTCTGGGTTTGACAGGCTATTATCGACAGTTTGTGAAAGGTTTTTCTTTGATAGCTACTCCACTCACCAGATTACTTCAGAAGGGAGTTAGATTCGTGTGGACAAATCAATATCAAGCAAGCTTTGAACAGTTGAAGGAGATGTTGTCTCAAGCTCCTATTCTTACCTTGCCTGTGGAAGATAAACCATATGTGATTTACAGTGATGCTTCATATAATGGCTTAGGTTGTGTTTTGATACAAGAGGGCAGAGTCATAGCTTATGCTTCTCGGCACTTGAAGTCACATGAGCTTAATTATCCGACGCATGACTTGGAGTTAGCAGCCATAGTTTTTGCTTTGGAGATTTGGCGACATTATCTTTATGGGGAGAAGTGTTTCATCTATACAGATCACAAGAGTTTGAAATACTTGGGTGTTCAGAGAGAGCTGAATCTTAGGTAGAGACGGTGGTTGGAGTTGATTAAAGACTATGACTACTTGATTGATTATCATCCTGGTAAGACGAATGTTGTTGCTGATGCCTTGAGTCGGAAGTCTTCAGCAGGTTTGACTGCTTATTTGCTCTCATTGCTTGTTGAGTTGAGAGCGTTGCATGCTAGTTTTGAATCATGCAATGATGGTGCTTTATCAGCTCAGATGCAATTGAGACCGGTGCTGTTGGATCATATTAGAGATGCTTAATTGGCAGATGAAAGAATTCAGAAAGTTGTATCAGATTGCCAAAAGGGGGAGAACAGAGATTTTCTTGTGAGAGACGATGACAGCTTTTAGTACAAAGATAGATTGTGTGTTCCTGGTGATGCCCTGGTGATGCAAGATTGAAAAAGACTATTTTGGAGGAAGCACATCAGTCGGCTTTTGCTATGCACCCTGGGAGTACCAAGATGTATCATGATTTGAAGCAATATTATTTGTGGTCAGGTATGAAGAGGGACATAGTGGAATTTTTATCTAAATATCTCACTTTTAAGAGAGTGAAGGCCGAGCATCAAGTTCCAATAGGGTTGTTCCAACATTTAATAGTACCAGAATGGAAATGGAAACGTGTAATGATGAATTTTGTGATAGGTTTGCCATTGACTCAGAGGAAGCATGATGCCATCTGGGTGATTGTTGATCGGTTGATAAAGACAGCTCATTTTCTTCCAGTTCTAATGGACTATTCTCTGGAAAAGTTGGCTGAGCTGTATATCAGTGAGATAGTGAAGTTGCATGGAGTCACAATTTCTTTGGTATCTGATTGAGATCCCCGGTTCACTTCAAGGTTTTAGAAGAGTTTGCATGGTGCTTTGGGTTCTCGGTTGTATTTTAGAATTACTTTCCATCCGCAGACAGATGGGCAGTCAGAAAGAGTGATACAGATTTTGGAGGACATGTTGAGAAGCTGTGTTATTTATTTCTCTGAAAGTTGGGACATATTCTTACCATTGATTGAATTTGCTTATAATAACAGTCATAAATCCAGTATTAGAATGACACCCTATGAAGCATTGCATGGAAGAAGATGCAGGATGCCTCTATGTTGGGATGAAGTTGGAGAAGGCAAGTTGGTTGGTCCCGATTTGATTAAAGAAACGGAAGAAAAAGTGAAGATAATTCGGGATCGGTTGAAAGCAGCTTCAGACCGACAGAAATCCTATTCAGATTTAAAGAGGAGAGATATAGAGTTCAATATGGAGATAAATTATTTCTGAAAGTGTCTCCTTGGAAGAAAATTTTGAGATTTGGCCGCAAAGAAAAGTTGAGTCCACGTTTCATTGGACCTTATGAAGTATTGGAGAGAGTTGGACCAGTTGCCTATCGTTTAGCTTTGCCACTTGAGATGGGTCTGATCTGTACCTCCGTAGCATAGAGACATGGAAGAAAGGCAAGTTGGTTGGTCCCGATTTGATTAAAGAAACGAAAGAAAAAGTGAAGATAATTCGGGATCGGTTGAAAGCAGCTTCAGACCGACAGAAATCCTATTCAGATTTGAAGAGGAGAGATATAGAGTTCAATGTAGGAGATAAAGTATTTCTGAAAGTGTCTCCTTGGAAGAAAATTTTGAGATTTGGCCGCAAAGAAAAGTTGAGTCCACGTTTCATTGGACCTTATGAAGTATTGGAGAGAGTTGGACCAGTTGCCTATCGTTTAGCTTTGCCGCTTGAGATGGGTCTGATCTGTACCTCCGTAGCATAGAGACATGGAAGAAAGGGAAGTTGGTTGGTCCCGATTTGATTAAAGAAACGAAAGAAAAAGTGAAGATAATTCGGGATCGATTGAAAGCAGCTTCAGACCAACAGAAATCCTATTCAGATTTGAAGAGGAGAGATATAGAATTCAATGTAGGAGATAAAGTATTTCTGAAAGTGTCTCCTTGGAAGAAAATTTTGAGATTTGGCCGCAACGAAAAGTTGAGTCCACGTTTCATTGGATCTTATGAAGTATTGGAGAGAGTTCGACCAGTTGCCTATCATTTAGCTTTGCCGCTTGAAATGGATAGAATTCACAATGTCTTCCATGTCTCTATGCTACGGAGGTACAGATCAGACCCATCTCATATCTTGTCAGTTGAATCTATTGAGGTGAGTCCGGATCTGACTTTTGAAAAAGAACCAGTGGCTATTTTGGCACATGAAGTGAAAGAGTTGAGAAATAAGAAAGTGCCACTTGTGAAGGTTCTTTGGAAGAATCATGCTAAGGAAGAGGTAACTTGGGAGAGTGAGCAAGTGATGCGAGATCAGTATCCTCAATTGTTTCAGACTTGAGATTAGGTAATTTCGAGGATGAAATTTATTTGTAGAGGGGGAGAATTATAATATCCCAAACTATACCATAAAATTTTGGAAATGATTATTGTTGAAATTGGATTAAATGATTTTAAAGTATGTATAAAGGATTAAGAGGAAAGAGAAGTGTGTATATGTTGTATTTATAGAGATATATACAACATATACAAGTCAACTTTTATTTAATGGTCAAATGAGATATTTTGGTTATTTTAAAATGGAAATTAAATAAGTGGAAGATGATATTTTGGTTAATTAATATATTATATTAATTTCTTGGTGGAGATTAATTGGAATTTGTGTGGTTCAGAGAGGTTGAATGTTTGACTTGTTGTTAACTTTTATCTTCTTCTTCTTTCTTTTCTTTGGCCAGCTATCTCCATGGCTAGAAGGAAAGGGATTTTTGTTGCTTCCAAACTCAAGATTTGAAAGTGTTTCAAGAGATCAAGTTAGAGTTTGAAGGATTTTTCTCACTTTTGGTAAGTTTCCAACTTGATTCTTTGGTTTTCTTTTGAGTTTGTGCATTGAGTTTGGTGAATGGTTGTTGTTGATATGTGTATGGTTAATTTTGATGTGTTTGAGATTGTGTTGTGTATTTGATTTTGATTTTGGGGTTTGTTTGGAGGAAATGTTAAGTTTGGGGAAGGAAAGCAAGAGTTGTGGATTGTGTATGTGCTGAGTTGTGATGATGGTTGTGATTGTGTTTTAATGTATGTATTAAGTTGTTTTGGTGTTTTTGCAAGTTTAGTATGATTTATTGATGGTTTTGGTTAAGATTGTTTGGAGTGGAAAAGGGTTAAGTATGATATTTGTTGGATGTGGTGTTGTTGGTGTCGAAATCAAGATTTTTGGACTGAAACGCCCATGAGTACAACCAAGTCTTTGGGCGTGTCAATGGTTCTATTTTCTGGATGGATGACACAACTAGTGACACGCCCATGTCACTGAGCGTGTCATAGCTTCTGTGTTGGAGTAGTGTTGACACGTCCAATGACACGCCCATGTCACTGAGCATGTCATAGCTACTGTGTTGAGGGAGAATTGACATGGCCAGTGACATGCCCATGTCACTGAGCGTGTCAAAGCTTCTGTGTTGTGAGTTTAGGGCACGGTCAGGGATACGCTCGTGTTGTTGAGCGTGTCATGTGTAGAGTTTGCCCTAGTTGGTTCTTATCCTTATTATCTTATGTGTATCTCTAAGTGAGTGTGTATAATCACTTTTGGATTAGGTTTTGAAGAGATTGTGTTGCCCTAATCCAAGTGTTAAAGGATTCTTGGAAGAGAAAGTGGTTAGATTGGTGTGAGTTGCTCTTGAGGTAAGTACAAACCTTACATGGTTGCATACATTTACATGACTTTGCGACTTAACACATTTGGTTGTAAATGTGTTAAGTAATCTATTACATTGTTGATACATTTGATTAATGCTATGATTTGCATAATGTGAAAGATATAATGATCATTCAAAATGTATGTACAATGCAATTGGTTATGTATACCCTAATGATGAGATGTAAAGCCATTGTTGTTGGCTATAATGATGCAAATGAAATAATTGGGGCATGGTTACCTAGATGATTATGAGACCATGAAAATGGAATTGATAATGAAATAATAAAAGAATTGTGTGCCTAATATGTTATTCAATTTTCAGAGTTTTGTTATTGGTGGCATGCCTAAAAGTAACAATCCCTTGAAGCTGGGTTGGGCTTGGTCCTTGAAGCCAAGTTGGGTTGATGCTTAACTCCCCTTGAAGCTTGGTTGGGCCTACTCCTTAAAGCCTAGTTGGGATGTTACATGTGAGATGTTTCTCATTGTGATAATGATTCGCCTACGGGCTTGATAAATGTGATATTGGAACAAAACAATAACTCTGGAATTTGAATGGCATATTAATTTCTTTTGGGCCCATGCTTGTCTTTGCTTAAATGTGAATCATGAATAATGAAAAAATTGAATAATATAATGAAATGTAATGTTATGAAATATGATATCTTTGGGTATTGTTTATAATTCTTGAAAGTTTGATATTTGCATTACATTTGAATCATATTGTTATCGTAGTTTGTACCACTAAGCCTATGACTTAACGCGATTGTGAGTTATGGCGCAGGTGATAGGGTAGATCCGGCTGAGTCAAAAAGTTAAGCTAGACCAAGTCAATTCTAGGATTGTGATCCCTTGTGAAGTGTTGATTATTGGACTTCAAGATCAGAGACGAACTGCCAAGCATTTATAAACTCTATATTTTTGTAAATATTATTTTTGTTGTATATATATATGTATATTTCGCTGCATGATAAACAAATATTTTATCTCTTATGTTCTATAATATAAGTTAATTGTTTTAAGTTTTCTCATAAGGAATGTTTGTTTAAAGTAGCCTGTGACATTCTTATATCTGGTATATGTATATTACATATGTGGGTATATATGATGTACGTATATTGGATATAGGGGTGTTACATACTTTAATAGTTGTAGAAGTTAAATTTTTAAAAAATAAGCTTAACTCTGTAAGATGTTATAGGGTAATAACTCCCTGAATGCAATCGGTGTCATTCTTTGCATGAATACGTGGCAATTATGACTCTTCATATATTTCCACAAATCCACATATTACTCCATATTCGAAACATAAATATATGAAAACTTTAATTATTTTAGACATTAATGTAACACTTTTTTTTTATTTCGATCCAAATTATAACTTGCTTTAGAATATTTTTTGGATCATTCATCTTGCTCTAACTATGGTCGTCTGCAAAATAAACATTATCTTTAAACATTCATCAATATATTAAAAAAAATTAAAAATATTTTTTCGATATGCATGAGATCGAGATTATACCTTAGGATTTTTGCATTGTGATGATTTGTTTAAAGAAGAAAAAACAAAAGACTACAAGTTTGAAGTAGATTCGATTTAGGCATGTACATAAGAAGTGATGATTTGATCTAAGAGAGAGAAGCTTAGTAAATTAGTCTAAACACAAAACTAAGAGGAAAGGCTTACATCAATCTAAGCCTTGCAATATAAGGAATGTTTCTATATAATAGAAAAGAGAAGAAAAAAGAAGGTGTGAACTAATTTTAATATTCTATATATTGCCAAAAATGGAGATTTAAATGGATTAGTTACACCCATCATTCCTAAAAAATTCACTAGTGACCATCGTAGTCTCTAAAGTTTAATTTTCCATGTCGTCATTCATGGATTTTCAGTTTACTCCCACTTTCATTTAGTTTTCATTCAAAAATCTAATGGTGCTAACATGATGAATTATATCAACTAACATGTCAAATGATATAGCACGCGACATCATTTACCACGTTAGCCTTTCAAGTACTAAGCCTTAAAATGTTTTACTGTTGGGATTTGATCTCATGTCCTCTTGAATAAAAGAAATGATTACTTACAGTATGAGCTGCTTTTGTCAAGTATGATAAAAGTTACACTAATTATATTTTAACTATAAATTACTGTAAAATTATAATTAAATTATAAATTTGTATTTTAACAATAATTCTAAGAAAAAATATAAATTATAAAGTAATTTTTTCTAATAACTAAATAAAATTTATTTATTATGTTAATAAATTTATGAGTATTTTATTAAAAAGATTATTTTTTAAAGATATCTAATTTTTAATAAATATTTTAAACTTATTTTATTAAAATATTTAAATTTATTAAAATTATTATAAAGGTTCAATTTTTTAATTTTTTTTAATTTCAAACTTATTTTTTAATTTTTTTATTCTCAAGAAGTAGATTATATTTTGAAATAATCTATCTTTTATTGATATTTTTCAAAATAGTCCAATTTTTATTGAATATTGATAAGTTTTCAATAATAATTATATTTTTTCATGTTCTAATAATCCAATTTTTATTGATAATTTATATATTTAAGAATAATTATTAATTTTTTAATAATTTTATTTTAATAATTTTATTTAATTAATTTATTATTTTAATAAAAAATAATTTAAATTTTTTATTTGAAATTAGATAATTTTAAAAAATTGAACCTTTTAAATAAATTATCCACACATTTATTAACATAATAAATAAATTTTATTTATTGTTAAATGAATTACTTTATAATTTATATATTTTCTTGGAATTGTTGTTTAAATACAAATTTATAATCTAATTATAATTTTACAGTAAATTACTTTTAAAATATAATTAGTGTAATTTTTATCATATATGATAAAAACAGAACACATGGTAAGTAATTATCTCGTTTATTTAAGAGGTGGGGTTAAAATCTCACAATGTAACATGTCTAGCTCATTTGAAGAACTCATATCATTCGCGGCATCAACAATGTTAGATTTTAATATTTTAAGACTTAATATTAATATTTAAAAAGTTGATGTGGTTAATGATGTGCACAATATAATATTTTAACACTTAATATTTAAGAGGTTGATGTGATTGATGATGTGAAATTATGTAAAAATAATGTGACATGTCAGCTGTCAGCTTATTTTAAGAGCTGATTTCATTCATCACTTCAGTGTTATTAGATTTTTAGATAAAAAATGAATGAAAGGATGAAAGTGAGAGTAAATTAAAAAATTAAGTAATGGCAATATGACAAATTAAATTTTAAAAATGATAACGGTTATTAATGAATTTCTCAAGAAGAATGTCGGGTGTAATTAATCTGATTTAAAGTGTCAGAATGTTTTCCAATATGACTCCACCGCTATAACTTTTTTCTATCTTGCAGGTTCATTAGAAGTCGAAATTTATCGAAAAAAAGTTCAAGAACTTTATTAATAAATATAAAAATGTTGTTAAAAAGAATTATGACAGAGTTAGTATTAATACACTAGTTTAATTTTAAAATTCTCCATATTGGTTAGAGCTGAATTAAATCCAAAAATTCTCCAACCACAAATTAAATTGATAGATTTTTCATTTTCCTTGAATTAAAATAAATAAAATACAAGAATAAATTGATACTTTCAGTTTAATTTGATTCAAACAAATTGATTTAGAAATTTGTAAGATCACAATAAAATAATTTTAAAATAAAATACCTCCGGCCCTACATTTAATATTTTAAAATCATTTGTAAATTGATCTATTATGGATCTATTCTGATTATAATTAATAAGAAAGTCATACTTAAAATTTATGAAAGCTTATACATTTTAAAAACCGCTTTTAAAGTATTGAAGTTACTATAGTGCGTATTGAAGCAAGATCCTAAAATCCACTACCATGTTAGGTCTCAAATTTCGAATTTTTAGTGGCGGATTTTGAGAAATTCAAGTGAAGGCTGTCCCAATTGCAGAGCTCATCTAATAAGTCGAAAACAATTGTAATCTATATGTATGCCAGTGCTATATTATATAAATTATTTCTATAGTGAAGTAAATATTGTAAGTATTTTATAGGTGACTTCCACAAACTTATAATACGAATATTAAAGCAAGGAAATCTGATAGAACGGATGGAAACAAAAATTTTCCAGGTTATATAGTATATACTATGCCAACCTCCACAAGAGCAGCATAAGGGATGTTAAATTCCACTGGAGGCTCTCTACAGTTTTTATCAAGAAAAGTATATATCATAATCAAGAACTTCTTGATGAAGCTGGAACCTTCACGTAATGCTAAATGTGACTGTCCCAAGAAATATGCAGTACCACTCTCCCTGGCATTAATCAGTTCTTGTAACTCCTCCCTTACAGATACTAGAATTTTAGGACTACTCATCGGTAATGCAAACCGCACTTTTTTCCTACTTGTGGAGGCACCTTTCTCAAATAAATCTCCGCCATAAGTTTCAGAATTTGCAATGTTTGTTAGATGCAAAGTTGAGTTACTGTCATGTAAAGGTATCAAAGCATTTCCATCTAGAGATGGCTTCCCAACAACCATCATTCTTCCCTCAGGGGAAATGAACGACTCGGAGTCATTTTCTTCTAACGAAATGAATTCTCCAATTGATTGAATAATCTGTTCATCAAAATCATCTGTATCCCTGATATGATCACAGTATCCATATCTTACAATGCATCTGTAGATTTTGCAGTCTCTAGCACCAACCCTGCCTACAAGATACCGCTCACTTGGATGAACGTATGGCAAGGGTAAAGGCTTAAAAGACACAAAAATAAGTACCTGATGAAATGCCGGAAGATTGGTAATGAAATGTGAGAAGAAAGCTGGGATTCCTGACACTATATTAGTATAGATTAAACCAATTCCAGGTACTCTAGAAACTCCAAGCCCCAAGCTCAAATCTGTAAGCCATTCTGTTGGAACCTTGTTTTGTAAATCAAACTCATATTTCTTCTTAGTCCCATATTGCCAAGCAAGCATAATTGTGAAGGCCAATACTGAGAGGACAACTAGATACCAACCTCCTCTATGAAAACTCAACAAACATGCTGATAAGTAAACAGCCTCAACAAATCCAAAAAACAATAAAAAGCATCCAGATGCAAATATAGTCTTCTCCCAGTGCAATGCAATCACAAGAGACATCAAACATGTAGTAACTACCATTCCAGATACAACTGCCAGACCTGTAACAGATTTAACCAGTACATGTTAACATAAACAATGAATATATCTTGTCCAAGAGAGAAGAAGGGAAAAAAGATAGTTCAACAACTACCTAACAATTGTAGAATACAGATGCTCCAAATTTAACAGTTTGCAAATTATCACATACTTCTTTTTGGTACATTGGAATTTCTGAAAGGGGAGAGGGCTGCTAAAGTTTGGGAGGGGGCTGCTAAAGTTTGAATCTTATTACCTTTTTAGTACAAGATAGGCACTCAATTGCTAGGCTACTAACCCATTGGCTGTCCAAGATGGTTTTCATACTATAATGGAATTTATTCTTAACAGAAAAATATTATATTCAACTATAGCTAGGCATTTTTTTTCCTTTGTTGAAATGCAGTTTTTTTCTCAAGTGTTCAAAAAAAAAAAAATGCTCAGCTGCTTCATTGAGATAAAAAAAAATTCACATATTATCATTTTCTACTCAAAAGCTGTTAGCACCTCAATTTTTTTTAATGAGAAGATAAGAAAGTGAAGAACAAAATACATAAATAGAAAGGAATACCTGCTGCACTTGCAATTCTTCGTACATCATGAAAAGCAATAGTAACAATGAGGCAGAGGACCATCACTAACCAGTTGACGTCTGGAATGTATACTTGCCCAGGTCGGTTAGCTGATGTATGAATAACTTTTACTCTGGGGAAACAACCAAGAGCCAGGCACTGGTTTATGATGGAGAAACTGGCTGTTATTGTTGCTTGGCTACCAATGACAGAAGCAAACAGGGACAAGAATATGAAGAGATGGCCAAGATGTCCTGTATTTGTCATTTTTCCACATGTCAGGAATCAAATCCCAGGGGGCAGCAGCTTCCATACAAAATGAAACACAATGAAACAAACTTACTAGGAACAGATTTACTAAGATGGTTAAAATCTTCAGAACCATGCAAGTTTTTAGAGATAAAAGCAGCTTGGCCAGCATAGCAAAATACTAGAAGTGGATAAATCAAGCATGTGAATGTTACCTGCAGCACAAACACCATATAGCAGTTATTTGTAATTCTTTACACATTAATTATATATATAACAGCAAGAAGCAATGGTTATTTCATTGCCTGGATCGATTTCTTGGAGAAATGACCCAGATCTGCAAACATTGCCTCTGATCCTGTCAGAGAAAAAGAGAATTCGTTATAACATTTATAAGGTAGAAATGGTATTGTTTGCTATAGCATTTATAGGAATTGTATTTTTTTTCATAAGGTAGTTTTCAATATCAATGTGAAACAAGCTTTATGTCAAGATAGCAAATGTTGAATACAAGAAACATTTTATTTTAGTCCATGCTATCTAACCTGCAGCACAAAGAAGAATGCTACCCAGCGACCTCCAACTCTTTTTGCCAATATTTCTCACAAATCTATACATATATGCCGGGGAGATAGCACCCATAATTTTAGGATTCAAATGGAATATGTTGTATATTCCCATTCCACTGATAAATAAGAGCCATATAGTGACAATTGGGGCAAACATAAACCCAAGTTTTCGGGTTCCATAGTGCTGTAGCATGAAAAGGCATACCAAAACAGCACATGCAAAAGGAACTGGTACATCTGAAAAGAAGGGGAAAAAATCAACTCTTCTCGAGAAATCTATAATTCTAGTTTGAATTTTCAGTGAAATCATAGTAGGAATGAGCATGTAAAAAATTGGCTGGGAGGTTAAAGATAGCTGAGATTAATATAATTCTATGGATAGATATGAGCTATGGAAAATAAGAATCGTCATAGTACCATATACAAAGATTAATTTAGGAAGTAGAATGTGCATAATAAACAAAAGGAGGAGTGCATATGAAATCCGAACGAAAGGAATTTGAATTCACGTTAGGGATCTTACATCTTTCTAAAGCATCTGATATGGACTGCTGTCTCTCTGGTGAAGATGAATCTGGAGAAAAACCACTGTACAAATCAGATGCTGAAATGCTATGAGATTGGAAGTCTTTTGTAATTGAAGAAGCATTTATAAAGTTCGTATATTCAATCTTACAGCATGCTCTTACATTTAATTTTTGACAGAGATCGTTGAAGACCCCATGAAGCTGATAAAACTTGTAGAGGTAGCAACATTATAATGTTAGTAGAAAAAGAGAGAAGAAAGAAAAAGAACAAGAAATAAATAAATAAATAAATATATATATATATATATGTTAATCAATTAATGAAAACCAATAAGAATCAAATTTTGAACAAGAATGACAAACCAGAAATGGATGGGGTAAGCACTGCATCCCCAATAATCATACAAGCACCAAGCAGCGCTGAAAGCAGCAGTAAATAGTGAGTACTTTTATGTTTTTCAATGGCCCTTCTAGCCCTTGATTCAACCTTGATCCTAAGAGGGCTTCCCTTATTCTGTTGCATAACCTTGTTGGTGCTTTGATCATCTGGAAGTAAACCCACTTTGGCATGCCTGCACAATAAGGAGTACAGAGCAAAAGGACCACCTGCAAGAAGTCATTAAAGTAAACAACTCAGTTTTGCAATCCTATTAAAATGATCTTTTGCGTTAAACAATTACTATCGGCCATTACCTTCCCCATTATCATCAGCCCTAAGTACTATGAATGCATACTTGAGTAAAGAAACAATGGTCAAGGTCCAGAAGATAAAGGAGAAATATTCATGTACAGTTTGATCTGATTGGAAATCATCAGTAGGAATAGTTCCAAAGACATATAGGGGAGCAATACTCAAGCGACCATAAACCACTCCAAGGCTTTGGAAGGAAAGAATGAGTGTGTGCCTCCATGTCTCCTTCTGTTCATTACCACATCAGAAATACAGAGAACAATTAGGGACTTTGCTGCAGTTTTTTAGCTACACAGCAGAATGAATGTAAGCTCTAAATGTTAATATAAACAGAAATTACTCCATTCTCATTTAACTGAAGGAACAACACCGAGATAATTCCAAGCATAGACAATTGAATGAATTTTGACACCTATGCTTGCAGAATGACATCTCAAAGTTACAAATTCAGTTTTAGAATAGTTAAAGAGACTACTTCAAGTACGACACAGGCCAACTTTGATATTAAATTGAACAGAGAACTTGTAAGAACCAATTATCCTTTCTATATTGAGAAGTAAATTTCATTTTTTGAGTATTTTTTAGAAGCATTAGCATTTTGCCCACCCAATGCTCTGATGGACGTAGCCCTTCCCTCCATGAAACCCTCCATTCCCGTCCCAATTCTGTTGGCAGGAGACCATATCCCATTCCCAAGTCACCATTACTTCTGCATCCACTTACAATTCTCCATATGGAAATCGAAGGCAATATTCATATCAATGATAAAAAGAAAATTAACTATTAAGCCTAACGGTCATATACTTTTGACTAATCTATTTGATAGAGTGGAGAGAGGGAGGGAGAGGGAGAGAAAAAGAGCTTTTAAGCTCTCTTTCAGTATTTGTATCCAATAAATAAAATGGTCACAATCCCAAAGGTCGATAAGCTTCAGACATTTTAGTTCACCAGACTCGACTAGCCTCAATTTCAACGTACTTGGTATACTTTTATGAATTCAATCCTCCACATTGAACAATAGGGCTACATTTTCCATAACTTCTAGTGAGCTAAATCCTTTTCAACCACGTTGCCCCATGACATAACAATTATGGTGTACACGTTCAACAAAATACCCACAAGAAGATCAAGCCAATTTTATAAGACATAAAGTAGGAATCTTAGCAACAAATTGCTATTTGTATCATTCAAAGAAAAATAACACTATAATTCTTCTTGCTATTGAAGTCCAAAGTCGGCAGACAGTTAAATCAGCAAAGCCTCTCTTTGCAAAAAATGAAACTCAAATCTATCATATCCAGAGTTTTCTCGAAAAAAAAAATCCACACACTATTGAAGCAAATTTCAGTATAATTAACGTAAAACACCAGAAGCAGCCAAATTAGCAGCGAATAAAAATAACCTATTGTCAATTTAATAAACCATAACAGGAATTTTTTTTTAGAGAAAAAAAAAACACAAAACATATAGAAAAACAAAATCACATTTCAAAAAAAAAAAAAAGAATAAGATGAAAAAGAAAAGAAAATATAAATAAAAAGCAAGAAATGATACCTTAAATTCAGCAGAGTAAATATTAGGACTACCAGCAGCATCCATAATTTGCATATAAAGTATTTGACACAAGGAAAACAGAAAATATACGAGTAGAGTAACAATTTCACCAAGAGAAACAATATCAAAATATTTAATAAAAAGAAGAAGAAGAAGAGAAGATCCAGAAGGGAAAGGATGGCGAAGCAACCAATGCAATATGATCAAATAACGGAGTAAACCAAGAGATAAATCTTTACTATAGCTTGAGACTGATAATATAGTTTTTAGTTAATTAGTTGAAGAGAGGGAAAGCAAGACTGACAGGGACGGCTTTGTAATTTTCATTTTAAAATAATGTTTAGCATATAAAAAAGACATATCACATGGCTTCTCCGTTGAGAAAAAATAGCTATGCACATGATTGTTTATCAGGGCGGACAAAAAAATTGAGAAAATCGAATCGACTGAGAAATCGACTGAAAATTGACTAAAAAATTGATTAATCGACTGGTTGGTTTGGTTTTTGGTTTTAAATTATATCAAACCAAAAATATTCGGTCGGTCAGCGGTTTCATTGCTCAGAAAACCGAACCGACCGAATATTTTTGGTTTTATGTAAAATCGCTGGTTTATAATGAAACCGATCGAATTTTTTTGGTCTAAACCGAAACAGACCGAATTTTTTTGGTCTAAATCAATTTTTTCGGTTTGAACCGAAACCGACCGAAAATTTTTGGTTCGATTTTTTTTCGATTAATCGACTAGTCGGTTCGGTTTCGATTACTAATATATTTGATCGGTTTTTATTCGATTTTTACAGATCGATTCGGTTCGACCAACCGAACCGAAAATGACCACCCCTATTATTTATTAATCAAACTATTTTGACCCTTTTTCAGGATCTTGCTTATTCATAATCACGCCAACATCATTTTCATTTTTTTACTGCTTATTCATGTTCTTATCCAATTTTCTTCAAAATGAAATTCGGTGTACCCTTTGCACACTAAATAATATGAAAGGAAAATGTAAATGTACAAACTCCAAATTTATGAATAACTAACTTCTAATTGTACAAACGAAATAATAATTAATTCCTAATTTATTTTAGAGATGAGCCAATAGTCTAAAAATGACTCCGATCATGCCGATTTAAATTGATTGAGTTGGTCAATTTCGACTTATATATTTATAGTAAAATAGGTTGAAACCAATAAAAATAACCAAACAGACTAATAATGGTTAATTTTGAAAAATAAATTTTTTTGATTAATTAATAATGATTAAATTAGCTAACTTCTAAAATCTAATCAATCTAACTAATGTTACCCTAATTTTCTGAAGTATAATTAAATAGTAAATACCTATGCAACTTGGGCAGCTAAAAATAAAATAGTAACATTCACAACCATATTTTAGATGTAACAATTAAAAAAAAAGTGTTGATGAGAAGAAGACAAATGGAAAGAAATATTTAGGCTTTTGCTAGTCAAATTTGTTTCACAATACAGATGAATGGGAGACTCCCACAAATCAAAATCTAATTACAGATTACGATCAATTAACGTATCAAGTGGAATGACTCTTGGAGCAATTTTGCTGCCAAAGTTAGAAAGGAGTGGAAACAGAAACACCACTGTAATCTATTTATTAAAAAAATTAAAACATACAGACCAGTGAAAGATGCTAAATTAGATAAGTAGATTGATTCGATGCTTTTTTTCATTAAAAAAAGAATTATATCAATTCAGTTCTAATTGAAAGTAAAGTCCAATTTAAAATCTGATGACATAATGCTTCAAAAAGCTTTAAATTATCCAAAAAAAATTTTCATTCGCAGTTCAAATTATTTTAAGAACTCAAATGTGACTAACAAGAAGTTCAACTTTACAGCATGAACTCTCTATACAGCAGATATGCATATGCATCCTCCATTTCAATGTGAAAGCTTCAAAAAATTAGACGATCTAAATGACAACATGAAAACCCAAATTAAATGGGTGATAGAACTATTTAAAACGACCACGGAAAAAAAATGAAATGCAAAATGGTTTGACTTCAAAAAAGTGAGCAAAACAGGTGCAGACTAGATGCCACTCCCGTCTTGTACGTATTCCAAAATCACATTAACCTATGTTACATTCTCAGAATCATAAGCTTTCTCCCAATCATCCACCACTTCAGACAACTCTGTTTCACTTGGATCTCCTAAAAGCTGCGCAGGTGAAATGGAAATGCTCGTTGCATTTGATCCCATTCCTGAATTAGAACCGTTTCCCACTCGCCTGACCGGATCCTCAGTCCTGATAGATGCAGAAGGTGAACTGACAGCCACTTCAGAATCTAAGACATTCCACCGGTTGACTGAAGCTGAGATTGGAGCTTCTTTCCCTTTCCATACAGAAGCCTGAACATCAACTGATCCATGAGACCACTCTTCGGCGCCCCATGAATCTTCCCTCCAACCATGCTCTAGACCTACAGCTTTTATCCATGGCTTCAAAGTTGCTACTGCTCCTCCATCTTTGCTCCCCCCCGCTCCCCCCCAAGGATTAGCGGCTGGTGAAGCTGCTGATGCACCACCACTTTGAAGAACCACAGCAGCACCATGATATACTGATTCATGATCCAACCTCCTCATAGCAGTTGCAGCACGAGCAGGATCATTAAATACAGCCAGTGCATTCTTATCATTCAACCAAACTAGTTCACATTCTCCACCAAACCTGAGAACGAACGAACTTATATCTGCTTCCCTTGGCAAATCTAGAAAAGAAACCACAAGCCTGGGGTCCATATCCACTAGAGGATCAAATACAGGTGGATGGGGAGCAGTAAAAGTGGTTGTACCCTTCATCCAAATCACACGAGATGGAGGCTTGGATCTGGACGTAACATGTACCACAATAAAGCGCTTTGGCTCCCAACCAGCAGAATAAATTGCAAGCTTCCACCGTTCGGCTATCAGCCTAACTGCATCTCTCTTATCCTTCAGCATAGGACAGAAAACATGAACCTTAAGACCAGTTAAAGATCCTCTGTTTTTGCCAAGAACCAAGAACTTGCACCTCTCTTCCACAGCAATAACCCACCTTGGATCACGTCTATACAGGTCTGCAAGCAACTCTGTCACAGCAGAATTCTCACCAAAATGAAGTGCTTCCAAACTCGGGGGAGTTATGTCAAAAGCATCAGCAAGAACCCTTTTGCGCTCTAACTTGGCACAATCATCATCACACATAAGTTTTCTCTGGCCAAGAGGAATTTTCTTGCCAGTTGATTCCACTGGTTGAAGTGATACAGGCAATTTTTGAACAATGGATGCTTCAAAAACAGTATCAGCATTAAAACCACCGCTATTCCCTCCAGCATCACAAGGAACAGATGCTGTTATTCTCCCACAAGAACAATTAATTGTGACAGGGAACTCGCATCTGACATCAGGACAAGCAGCAGAAGGATGACAAAGTGCAGTGCAACTATGCCTGCAATCTCTTCTAGGAGCACCACATGTCTGCCCACAAGAAGCTTTTGTACCTGCTTCACTTCCACATGAGGAATCACAAGGCGGTGGATGACAAGTTCTGCCACATGCATGTAGGCCACACTGTCTGGTCTTACTACAGAGTTTGCTACATCGGATATCCTTTGAACCACAAGGTACGTTTCCAAGAACCACATGCCCACCAACGCACTCCTTTGCTATAGGGACTGAGCATGGTGGGCAATCTCCAAAGTGGCAGCTGTGTGAAGCTGAATGGCCACAAGGCTGAGGAACTGAGCATGAGAGCTGGCATGAAGGCGTGGGTGTACCACATGGCAATGGAGGAGGGACTGAAGTTCTCCCGCATGCACAGCTCAAATCAGTAAATATTGTCTCAAGACAAGGTGGACAATGGCCACTATGACACAATGATTCACAAGAATGCTGCCCACACCTAAGTTTCTTGCTACATGTCATTTGACAAAAGTGGGGATCCCAATAACCAGAGAGAACATTATATGGGTTGGAAAGAGGGCAGCACCTCTCACTACACCGGTGCCTACCACAATTCTTCTTCCTACCGCAAGGTTTCTCACATGTAAATTTTTCATTTTCCTCACTTGTTTTGTAGCACTCCACAGTTTGAGAGGTTGATGCGCAGCGGCATTTTTGTGTGACAAGAACCATACAAGGTGAGCAATTCCCAGCATGGCACACGTCCTTACAATGGTGTATCCCACAAGGAAGGGGTTTACCACATATTTGAGTACAATTTGGAATAGGGTCCAAGCAACTCTTTCTTTCTACTTCCAAACTTGTTTTCCCACAATAGCACGTCTTCACCCTGCCTGGCATGAAGTCACAATCCCCACAAGGGCCAGGATGGCAAGTCTCACCACATTCGTGATATCCACAACCCAGCATCTTTCTGCATGTCGAATAGCAAGAGAAAACACCATCTTCAGCTTTCACTTCACCTTTTACAGCCATGTCTCCACATAGGACAACTTCCACTTTTTTCATGCAAAAACATGAAGCATTGATTAGAACCTGACAAGGATCGCAAGGACCCACATGGCATATCTCCTTGCATCGATGACGCCAGCATTCAAGAAGCTTATCACAACGTTGACCACATGTAAGAACAGACATCCGATCAAAGCATCTAGTTGTGATTATTTTCTTCCCACAAGGGCACAAACGTGGTGGAGCAAATGCTTTGCAAGGAGGACAGGGACCAGGATGACATTGCAAGACACAAACATGAGGGCAAAGATCCTCCTTGCTCTCCCCGGCACCTGGACGTCCTCTCTCAAGTGGCTTTCCACATGGTTCACCACAGGAATGTGGAGTCAAATACAAATCAGAAGGTGGATCAATCCTCTTCCCGCAGAAGCAAACATACTGTATATCCTTTGACGGCGTTAGCTGCACAGACTGACAACCAGGGCATCGCCAATTAAAACCTTGACTCTTCTCAGCTGCCAAGTCAACAGAAGTAGGAGCACGAGCCCATTTCTTGATGCAATTCAAATGAAAAATAGAATAACAACCCAAGCAAGACCAAATGGACGCAGACCTTCGCACCATATCATAGCAGATCATACACTCAACAGTACCCTTCACAAGTTTGTCCTGAATTTCTTGTACAAGCTGGGGTAAATTAGGATCTTCCAACTTCTTAACCTCCCTTTCCTTCTCTCTATCTCTCCTGTGATTCGTAGGCCAAGTTTTCCGACTGCCTCTAGAGGCATTGATATTGTAATTTCCACCATTTCTTGGATTGGATGAAGCCAAGGTATGTTTGTGGTGGGCAGTACCAATTCCATCAGGAGATGAATTGAAGGTTGATGGTTGATTCACAACAACAAGTGCGCCAGATCCTCTTGGGACCCATGTTTGGCGAGCATTTTGGTTTCTATTAGTCCTATCCCTTTGATCATTTCGGGAAGGAAAGCTCATACTCCGATTACAAAGACACCCAGAACTCTTATCTTCCACTATTGATCCAAAGAAAGAAAAATCAACAAGAAAACTTGAAAAGAAGTCCCAAATTCAATTCGATTCAAACTGCACCCAAAAATTATAGCAAACAAAAAAAAAGTTATCATCATCAATGAACACTTCAAATTAAATCCAACGTCTAATTAATTAACTAATCGTAATTTTAATACCCAAATTCACTTACAGCTAAACAAATTCAATAAAAATTTTCCATGGAACCAAACCCTAATCTAGCAATGGATTACGATAATATTTATATGTAAATGAATTATATTAGAAGTAAATAAAGATCAAAAAGTAAAGAAACAAAATAATTTAAAAAAGAAAAGAAATGAAATGGAAAGAAAAAGAAAAGTACCTGGGCAGAAAAACTTTGATCCAAGTAATACACCGCCCCCTCTATCTTTCTATTTTCGAAGCTGTTTTGGTATTTTTATTTTCCTCTTTTCTACTTTCTCATTTTTCAGATATTATTTATAGAGAGCAAGGGAGGGCGAGAGTCGGCTTTTGGTCATCAAATGGGTTTCCACAGCGGTCAGATTTGGGAAAAATTATATGCTACAACCGTTGTAGCAATAAATGCCTACAACGGACCAATGGAATTTTTACACGTAGATTAAATGATTTATTTCATTGGTCCGTTGTAAGTATTTAATCAAAGTGTAAGAATCTCATTGGTCCGTTGTAGGCATTTATTGCTACAACGGTTGTAGCATATAATTATTCCAGATTTGGTGATTTTATTAATTAACAAATTAGATGAGTCTTGCGTAAGCTCCAAGATTTTTTTTTAATTAACATATGTATATAAATATGAGTTCATGAAATGATTTGTAATTATCAAAAAAATTATTTGAAAAATACATAAATTAAGAAAATAATTAAATGGACCAAATTTATGATTTCATAACTAGTTTGGACTCTTTGAAATTGAACTATAGAGCTGCTGTTCGAAATGAAATTTTGATTTTTTTTAATTTTTAAAAAATTTCTTAATGTTTTTCATAAGATAGTATTAAAGAAAAGACTAATAAAATTGAATTATAATTGTTTATATTTTAAATAAAATAAATAACATTTAATGAAAGTATATTAATCATAATATTAAACGCATATATCTATTTTTCCCACTCAAAATTGTAAACAATGCCTTTTAAGAAAAATTTCCATGGTATAGTAATGAAATAAAAATATGTATATTCATAATTAACATTATGATTATGATTAGTAGTAGGAACCATTATATATATATATATATATATATATTAGATTGGCGTATTCGTGTTGTTTTAGAAATAAAAATTTTAATTTTTTTATAAATAGTCTGAAAGACAGTTAATGCTTTTTTAAATGATGAGAAAAAGTAAATTAAAAGTTAATAATAAGATATTATCAATTGAGTATAAAAAAATAAAATATTAATATAATTTTTATAAAATACTATTAACTGAGTGTAAATAATTAATTGAGTGTAAATAAGTAAATAGTAAATTATTTTATGATTTTTTAAATACTATTTCTATAAGTTTTCAGAAAAATTCTTCTACAAAGTGTATTATCAATTTTATTTAACATGCTCTAATTTTAGCAGCCTATAAATTTTTTTACTATTTTTAAGTTTGTTAATGTTAATTTATTTTTCAATATGATTAAAGGTACAAAATATAAATTCTGTTAAAATAAATAAAGTTTAAAACTTATAATTTAAAAATTAATAGAAAATATTATACATTCTCCAATATGTAGAATTGAAAATTTTCGGAGGTAAAACATATAAAATTTGAGATTTAAGAGTAATAAATAATTAAATTATTTAAAAGAATATAAATTTTAAAGAAATACATAACAATAAAGTGCAAATATATAAAGTAAAGTAATAAATTAAAATAAAATAAAATAGCAATGAATGTCAAGATCAAATAAGCAAAATCACTTTCGTCTATAGAGATTTTGCTTCTTTTTTAATTATAGAATAGATAACCTTTGAGGACGCTTAAAATTTCAAAAATACCCTCATAAAATAAAACCAAATTACAAAAGTAACCTTATAAATGATCCAAGGCCAGAAAGACCCCTACTAGAATCCATCACATCAATGTGGCACTGCTTCAATACATTCTTTTTTTTAGATCAAAATAGGCATATTATTTGTAACATTCCTATACCCCGTATACGTACCAAGCATGCTTAAACGATCGTAATATACGTATACTGAATATAGAAAATGTCACAGTTTAAAAATACACAACATATATCTTTGTAAATAAGTGAAACCAATCTCAAACATTTTAAAAGAAATTCAAAAAACACCATATATAGATATATATAAAATGTTTATTAATTCACAGCGGAAGTTATTACAAATATATTACAAACCAAAGTTTACAAAACATAGAATATATACATGATTGGCAGCTCTTCTCTGATCTTTAAGTCCAAAAGTAAATTCTTCAATGTTTACTCTCACTTGGTCTCGAGGAACTCTCGGGTTCAACTCTGTCACCTGCGCGATCAACACTATCGCGCTAAGCCAACGGCTTAGTAATACAAATCATGCTAGCATTATGCTTTAATGCAATGCAATGTCACCCATTTTAGCAATAAAAATAACATCACAAACCATACACATATATACATATCCCATTGCAAAGTCCTTCCATAGATCTCATTATTCAATCATTTTATCATTAATGAATCACATTTAAACAAAGACAAGCATTGGGCCCAACATACACTAATATGCCATTCAATTTTCAGAGTTAATGCTTTGGTTTTGTTATCACATTTATCATTATCATAAACCCAACTAGGCTTCAAGGATTAGGTTCAACCAAGCTTCAAGGGGAACAAAGCATGCTAAGTATCAACCCAACTTGGCTTCAAGAACCAACCCAACCTAGCTTCAAGGGTGGTAACATCTCAATTAGGCTTCAAGGACCAAATCCAACCTAACTTCAAGAGATTGTTACTAATAATAGGCATGCCACCAACAACAAACTCTGAAAATGGAATAACACATTAGCCACACAATTCATTTATTATTTCATTATTCATTTCATTCTCAATTCTCATCATCATAGCCAAACACAATGGCTTCATGTCTCTTTTGAATCATCATAGCCAATCACAATGGCCTCATGTCTCTTTGGAATCATCATAGCCAATCACAATGGCCTCATATCTTATCATGTCTCAATTTACATTATCACACTTCATTATTCAAGTATACATAACCAAATACATTAAACATCATCACATAGGCATACATGCCTCACTTATCTCAATTCACATTATGCAAAACATAACATTATAGCAACTCATCTTTCAAATACACAATCATTTACATCATATCCTTCACATTATACTTATGGCATCATTGACATAAATATAACAAAGTACATTGGTCATAAGCATCATCAATATCATCAAATGTATATTCAATCTCAACATCATATGAATGTATGTTCCACATTGTACACAACATAACATTATTCATATGCATTAACAATGCAATAATGTAAGATTTGTACTTACCTCAATAACAATTCACACAACTCTAAACACTTTCCTTTTCCAAGATTCTTCACTTTCCAAATTAGGGCAAATCACCTTCTTCACAACCTAACCAAAAACAATGATGAACCACATCAATTCCAATACAATGTAGCACTTGTTAACCTCCTGTTAGACCTTTAGATCATAATTAACAATCCATCAACACACATTATAGCCCACAGCCGTGGCCACCCCAACCCCCACGGGCGTGGGATAGAAACCAAATCTGTCCAAAATATCCAACACCTCCACGGCCATAGCACCAAAGGGCCACGGGCGTGGCATCCAGAATGCTACTGCCTTCGACCAAAATCACATGTTTAATGCTTACAACTCCAACAAACACACCCAACATGAAGATCTATGAAAATAATCAACAAAACTTAACATTAACAACACATACCAACTCAAAACCCTAAAACAAACTCAACTTCAACACTTCCAAAATCAACAACAATTAACTTCTCAACTTAACATCAAATTCAACACTTAAAAACATACCACAAACAAATCTAATAAACCATCCATATCAATTCATCAACCCCAAACACTAATTCAAAAGAACAAAGGAAAATCAAGGAAAAGAACTTACCAAAGTTGATGAATTTCACAAATCTCCAAATTAATCCTTTGATTCTTCCTTCAATTTTGAATTTGAAACAAACAAAAATCACTTTGCTCTCTTGCTTTGGAATGGCCGGCCAACATATGGGAAAGAGAAGAAGAGGAAATGAAGAAAACAAAGTCAACTTCTCTTTAAATCTCCACCATGTATTCCAAAACAAGAAATTACTTAAATACCCCTTTCCATTTGTTTTAACTCTCTTTTCACTTACTTGCCCATTTAGGTAATCTCACACACAACAAATAAATATCCTCTTCCATTGACCATCCCTTTTGACTTATATATATATTATATATATTACCATATACCCAACATATACACTTACTCTCTACACTCTTACTTTCCTTTTTAAACAATACATAAACATTCTCTTTTCAATTTCTTTTCTCTTGCAACTAACATATACACATAATTCAAACAAACAACAATTATATCCAAACTTCTAGGGCACACATTGGGATATTACAATTCTCCCCCTCTAAAAAGAAATTTCATCCTCGAAATTACCTGATATCAAGTCTGAAACAACTGAGTATACTGATCTCGCATGGCTTGCTCACTTTCCCAAGTTGCTTCTTCCTTTGCATGATTCTTCCATAGAACCTTCACCAAAGGCACTTTCTTATTTCTCAATTCTTTCACTTCACGTGCCAAGATAGCAACTGGTTCTTCTTCAAATGTCAGATCTGAATTCATTTCAATTAATTCAATTGGCAAAACATGAGATGGATCTGACCTGTACCTCCTCAACATAGAAACATGGAATACGTTATGGATCCTATCCAACTCAGGTGGCAAAGCAAGCCGATAAGCAACTGGCCCAACTCTTTCCAAAACTTCATACTGTCCAATGAAACGAGGACTTAATTTCCCTTTCCGACCAAATCTCAAAATCTTTTTCCAAGGAGACACTTTCAAAAATACCTTATCTCCCACATCAAACTCTATGTCTCTCCTTTTTAAGTCTGAATAAGATTTCTGTCGGTCTGAAGCTGTTTTTAACCTATCTCGAATTACTTTCACTTTCTCTTCAGTTTCTTTAACCAAATCAGGACCAATAACTTACCTTCACCAAGTTCATTCCAATATAGAGGTGTCCTACACCGTCTACCATACAATGCTTCGAATGGTGCCATACCAATGCTGGATTGATGACTGTTATTGTAAGCAAATTCCACAAGTGATAAGAATCTATCCCAACCTCCAGAGAAATCAATGACACAGCTTCTCAACATGTCCTCGATAATCTGAATCACTCTTTCTGACTGCCCATCTGTCTGCGGATGAAAAGCAGTACTAAAGTGCAATCGAGAACCCAAAGCACCATGTAAACTCTTCCAAAACCTTGAAGTAAATCGGGGATCTCGATCAGATACTATAGAAGTTGGGACACCATGCAGCTTCACAATCTCATGGATGTACAGCTCAGCTAACCTTTCTAAAGAGAATCCATCCGAACAGGAAGAAAATGAGCTGTCTTAGTCAACCTGTCAACAATCACCCAAATAGCATCATGTTTCCTTTGTGTCAATGGCAAACCAGACACAAAATCCATTGTCACTCTTTCCCATTTCCACTCAGGCACTGACAAAGGTTGAAGTAACCCTGTGGGAACTTGATGCTCCGCTTTTACCCTCTGACATGTGAGACATTTGGACACAAAATCTGCAATGTCTCTCTTCAAACCAGACCACCAGTAATTCTGCTTCAAATCATGATACATCTTTGTATTGCCCGGATGCATAGCAAATACTGACTGATGTGCTTCTTCTAAAATAATTCTTCTCAAATTAGCATCATCAGGTACACACAATCTGTTCTTAAACCAAAGACTCCCATCACCTCTCACAATAAAATCTCGACTCTTTCCATTCTGACAATCTGAAATAATCTTTTGAATCTTCTCATCAGCCAATTGAGCCTTTTTAATCTGATTCAACAATATTGGTTTCAATTGCAACTGTGCCAACAATGCACCATCATCACAAGATACAAAACTGGCATGCAAAGCTCTCAACTCAACAAGCAACGAGAGCGAGTAAACAGTCAAACCTGCTAAAGACTTCCGACTCAAGGCATCAGTAACAACATTTGCTTTGCCAGGATGATAATCAATCAAACAGTCGTAGTCTTTAATCAACTCCAACCATCTCCTTTGTCGAAGATTAAGCTCTTTTTGGACACCCAAATATTTCAAACTTTTATGATCAGTGTAGATGAAACATTTCTCTCCGAACAAATAGTGTCGCCAAATCTTCAATGCAAACACAATGGCTGCTAACTCTAACTCATGGGTCAGATAATTGAGCTCATGTGGTTTCAACTGTCGAGAAGCATAAGCTATAACTTTACCTTCTTGCATCAGAACACAACCCAAACCACTATGTGAAGCATCACTGTAAATCACATATGGTTTATCTTCCACAGGTAAAGTAAGAACAGGCGCTTGAGTCAACATTTCTCTCAACTGTTTGAAGCTTGCCTGACACTGATCTGTCCACACAAATCTAACTCCTTTTCGAAGTAATCTGGTAAGTGGAGTAGCTATCAAAGAAAATCCTTTCATAAACCGTCGGTAATAGCCCGCTAAACCCAGAAAACTTCTAACTTCAGTCACAGACTTTGGTGGACTCCAATTCAAAATAGCTTCAACTTTACTCGGATCAACTCTAATACCTTCCGCTGAAACTATATGACCGAGAAACGTTACTTGGTCAAGCCAAAACTCACACTTCGACAGTTTAGCAAACAATTGCTTCTCTCTTAAAATTTGCAACACAATCTGCAAATGCTTGTCATGCTCCTCTTTATTACGCGAATACACCAAAATATCATCGATGAAAACCACCACAAACTGATCCAAATAGGGCCTAAACACCCTATTCATCAAATCCATAAAAGCTGCAGGTGCATTCGTCAAACCAAAAGGCATTACTAGAAACTCATAATGCCCATACCTTGTACGAAAGGCTGTTTTAGGAACATCTTCAGCTCTGACTCTCAACTGATGGTACCCTGATCTCAAATCAATCTTAGAAAACACTGCTGCACCCTTCAATTGATCAAAGAGATCATCAATTCTAGGCAAAGGATATTTATTTTTAATAGTCACCTTGTTCAATTGCCTATAATCTATACACAATCTCATAGTACCATCTTTCTTCTTCACAAACAAAACAGGAGCTCCCCACGGTGAAACACTAGGGTGAACAAACCCTTTATCCAGCAACTCCTGCAACTGCACCTTCAGTTCTCTCAGTTCAGCAGGTGCCATTCTATAAGGAGTAACAGAGATAGGAGTGGTACCAGGCAATAATTCAATACCGAACTCTACCTCTCTCTCAGGAGGCAACCCTGGCAACTCCTTTGGAAACACATCTGGAAATTCTGCAACTGTAGGTATACTACCAATTTGAGAACCCTTAACTCTAGTATCCACCACATAAGCAAGATAAGCGTCACATCCTTTTCTAATCAATCTCCTAGCTGCAACAGCTGAAACAAACAAGGATGCTAGCTGTCCCTGCTCATTAGATACTATTATCTCTCTTCCCTCACCAGTTCTCAAAGTAACAATTTTCTTTTTACAATCTACCACAGCTCCATGTCTAGATAACCAGTCCATGCCTAGGATCACATCATATTCCTTAAAAGGCATTTCAATTAAATCTCCAAGGAACTCCTCACCTTGCACCACTACTGCACTATCTCGGTGCACCTTACTAACAATCACACTATGCCCTAAAGGATTTGTCACCAATACATCAAATCCTAGGGATTCAGCATGCAAATCAGACACAGGCAAAACAGATGCACTAATATATGAATGTGTAGATCCGGGATCAATCAAAGCAAGTACTGAAATACCAAATAAAGAGAAAGTACCAGCTATGACTGCCGAAGCATCTGGTTGCCTCTGCATCACATAAATCCTCTGAGAAGTTCCAGCCTCCTCTGGTCTACTCTCCCTGGATGTAGAACCTCCTCTAGAACTGAACCCAGATCTACCTCCTCTGCTGAAACCTCTGCCTCCTCGACCTCCCCTCACATTAGATCGAGAAGCTGCAGAATCTACTGACATCTGCTCCTGCCTCTCAGGACAATCTCTAACAAAGTGATCAGGCGACCCACATCTGAAACATACCCCTGTCACACCAGTCCTCCAACAAGTACCACCATGTGGCCTACCACAATGAATGCAGATGGGTAGAGTGGATCTCTGAGTCACTAGGGTCGGAGCACTCGCCACTGAAACTGTAGGTCTAGATCTCTGCCTCTGAAACTGTACTGACCTACCAGCTGGCCTCTGACTCCTACTAACCCGAGAAACAAAACTTCCTTTACCTCTTTTCGCAGATGAAGACCCTGCCTCAAATTGGGGCCTTCTACCCTGATCTCTTCCTCTGAAGCAGCTGCAATAACCTGAGCTCTTTCCACACTCCGAACTGCTGCCACAAGCTAGGAAAAACCATGATATCTAGATCCAGCCACAAGACACAAGATAGAGGGCCTCAATCCCTCCTCAAATCTCCTGCATCTATCTATCTCATCAGATATAATACCCCCAGCATACTGGCTCAACCGGATAAACTCTAACTCATATTCCATCACAGTCCGGTGATCTTGCTTTAAGCTTAGAAACTCCATTTTCTTCACATCCTTATACTCCCTCGGAGTATACTTCAATTCAAACTCTCTTAAGAAATCAGCATAGGACAATGTAGGTGGATCATCCATAGCATGAGGCACTGTCTTCCACCAGTTATATTCATCCTTCTGCAACAAGGATCTTGCATAATCAAATTTTTCTTCTGGAGTGGCTTGCAACTGAACAAATATTCTCTGTACTTTATCTAGCCACTGCTCAGCTACAGCTGGATCAATAGTACCTAAGAAATATTCTGCTCCATATTTCCTTAATTTGTCATAATGCCTCACTGATACCAAAGGCTGTAGGGGTGGTGGCTGTGGTTTCACTGGTACTGGCCTCAAAGCCTCTACCACATGCCTAAGCCAGACTGGTGGAACCTCCTCACCAGCTGGTCTCCCCGACACAGAAGCAGGTACATCTCCAGCACTATCCATTCTAGCTCCCTCTCTAACCTCATCAGGAGCTACGCTCTCCGCACTACCCTCTACTGACTGTCGCAAGTGAGAATCCATCACAACCTATGTCTGCAAACACAGCAGAATACATCTTATTAAAGATCAGAGACTGCCAATCCCAAACATGTATATTATTCAAAAACCAATTTTTTAAAGTCAAAATACTCTTTTTCTTACACTTCACCTAGGTTGAGAATCTCAAACCTAGGCTCTGATACCAAAACAATTGTAACATCCCTATACCCCGTATACGTACCAAGCATGCTTAAACGATCGTAATATACGTATACTGAATATAGGAAATGTCACAGTTTAAAAATACACAACATATATCTTTGTAAATAAGTGAAACCAATCTCAAACATTTTAAAAGAAATTCAAAAGACACCATATATAGATATATATATAATGTTTATTAATTCACAGCGGAAGTTATTACAAATATGTTACAAACCAAAGTTTACAAAACATAGAATATATACATGATTGGCAGCTCTTCTCTGATCTTTAAGTCCAAAAGTAAATTCTTCAATGTTTACTCTCACTTGGTCTCGAGGAACTCTCGGGTTCAACTCTGTCACCTACGCGATCAACACTATCGCGCTAAGCCAACGGCTTAGTAATACAAATCATGCTAGCATTATGCTTTAATGCAATGCAATGTCACCCATTTTAGCAATAAAAATAACATCACAAACCATACACATATATACATATCCCATTGCAAAGTCCTTCCATAGATCTCATTATTCAATCATTTTATCATTAATGAATCGCATTTAAACAAAGACAAGCATTGGGCCCAACATACACTAATATGCCATTCAATTTTCAGAGTTAATGCTTTGGTTTTGTTATCACATTTATCATTATCATAAACCCAACTAGGCTTCAAGGATTAGGTTCAACCAAGCTTCAAGGGGAACAAAGCATGCTAAGTATCAACCCAACTTGGCTTCAAGAACCAACCCAACCTAGCTTCAAGGGTGGTAACATCTCAATTAGGCTTCAAGGACCAAATCCAACCTAACTTCAAGAGATTGTTACTAATAATAGGCATGCCACCAACAACAAACTCTGAAAATGGAATAACACATTAGCCACACAATTCATTTATTATTTCATTATTCATTTCATTCTCAATTCTCATCATCATAGCCAAACACAATGGCTTCATGTCTCTTTTGAATCATCATAGCCAATCACAATGGCCTCATGTCTCTTTGGAATCATCATAGCCAATCACAATGGCCTCATATCTTATCATGTCTCAATTTACATTATCACACTTCATTATTCAAGTATACATAACCAAATACATTAAACATCATCACATAGGCATACATGCCTCACTTATCTCAATTCACATTATGCAAAACATAACATTATAGCAACTCATCTTTCAAATACACAATCATTTACATCATATCCTTCACATTATACTTATGGCATCATTGACATAAATATAACAAAGTACATTGGTCATAAGCATCATCAAGATCATCAAATGTATATTCAATCTCAACATCATATGAATGTATGTTCCACATTGTACACAACATAACATTATTCATATGCATTAACAATGCAATAATGTAAGATTTGTACTTACCTCAATAACAATTCACACAACTCTAAACACTTTCCTTTTCCAAGATTCTTAACTTTCCAAATTAGGGAAAATCACCTTCTTCACAACCTAATCCAAAACAATGATGAACCACATCAATTCCAATACAATTTAGCACTTGTTAAACTCCTTTTAGACCTTTAGATCATAATTAACAATCCATCAACACACATTATAGCCCACGGCCGTGGCCACCCCAACCCCCACGGGCGTGGGATAGAAACCAAATCTGTCCAAAATATCCAACACCTCCACGGCCATAGCACCAAAGGGCCACGGGCGTGGCATCCAGAATGCTACTGCCTTCGACCAAAATCACATGTTTAATGCTTACAACTCCAACAAACACACCCAACATGAAGATCTATGAAAATAATCAACAAAACTTAACATTAACAACACATACCAACTCAAAACCCTAAAACAAACTCAACTTCAACACTTCCAAAATCAACAACAATTAACTTCTCAACTTAACATCAAATTCAACACTTAAAAACATACCACAAACAAATCTAATCAACCATCCATATCAATTCATCAACCCCAAACACAAATTCAAAAGAACAAAGGAAAATCAAGGAAAAGAACTTACCAAAGTTGATGAATTTCACAAATCTCCAAATTAATCCTTTGATTCTTCCTTCAATTTTGAATTTGAAACAAACAAAAATCACTTTGCTCTCTTGCTTTGGAATGGCCGGCCAACATATGGGAAAGAGAAGAAGAGGAAATGAAGAAAACAAAGTCAACTTCTCTTTAAATATCCACCATGTATTCCAAAACAAGAAATTACTTAAATACCCCTTTCCATTTGTTTTAACTCTCTTTTCACTTACTTGCCCATTTAGGTAATCTCACACACAACAAATAAATATCCTCTTCCATTGACCATCCCTTTTGACTTATATATATGTTATATATATTACCATATACCCAACATATACACTTACTCTCTACACTCTACTTTCCTTTTTAAACAATACATAAACATTCTCTTTTCAATTTCTTTTCTCTTGCAACTAACATATACACATAATTCAAACAAACAACAATTATATCCAAACTTCTAGGGTACACATTGGGATATTACATTATTAATTCAAATCAGCAATTAGTGCATAATTTAGAAAGCTAGGTTGAACATCCCAGCTATGTTGGCTTGCAAAAGACATGGAAGCTCTATCTATAAAGTGAGCAACCATGTTGGCTCACCTAGGTATCCACTTAACTGAAAATAGTGCCCTATCAATAAGAAGAAAATAACAATTAGCAGCTAAACTACTAAAAATTGATCTATCCAAATCATGAGTTTGAATCACCCGCACCAATTCTTTGGAATCCACTTCCATAATAACCTATTCCTAAAGCCTAGACGACAACCATTAAAGTGTAGATCGAAGGGCCATGGCTTCTGCATGTTTGGCCGAGTTAAACATTGGCAATGGTCTTGCAATAGATTGCACAAAATCTCCTTTCCAATTTCAAATAACAACTCCATATCCGGAAACTAATGATGAAATATTAAAGATTGCATCTTTATTGCACTTTAAAACACCATAAGGAGGTGGTTCCCAACCTTTAGATACTGAACCAGGAGTCACAGTCCACTAACTATGTTGTTGCATAGCGGTTTGAGAAGAGATCCAAGAGTCATAGGCAGCACCAGCTGAAGCAACAACATCAGAGCTTAAAGTATCAATATTGTGCCATAATCTGGCGTTACGTGCATACCAAAGTTTCCAGAGGAATCAACAAAATTTTTCAACCTCATCAATTTGCTGCTCTTGCAATATTTGAAAAAAGAAGTTATCAAAGTTATTAAAGCAGTCAACCACAACTATAATGCTCAGATCACACAACTCCTAGCAGGCTTTCGCCTTTGGACAATTAAAGAACACACGGTTGATATCCTCCACCCTACTATAGCTGGTGCAACACTCATCCATATCAACCCCTCTTTGTACTAGACGAGACTTATTTGGAAGCATATTTCTCACAACTCTCCACATGAAAATCCTAGCCTTCTTTAGAATGTCTAGTCTCCATATTTTGTCCCAAGGTCGATCATAAAGATGAGGATCAACCTTTTGTTCATAGCATTCACAAGCTAAGTGATACCCTGATTTAACTGTATATCTGCCCTTTTTATCATAATGCCAAGCAATAACATCTTCAACACTATTGCGACAATTGAGAGTGATACTCTTTATCATGTTTACTTCCTCAACATTAAACAAATTTGCAAGCTTTCTAGAACCCTAGCCTCTAGGTTCATTATACATAAGATCATAAACTGTAAATTGACCCACATCTTCATTTATCGGGATATTAATAAAAAGTATCCATCATAGGGTAGACATGGATCGTGCCATATTTTGATATTTTGACTTGACCCAACTTGCCATCTAACACCTTTTCTCAGTAAATCTTGTGTAATTACAAGCCCCTTCCAAGTAAAGCTCGGATTGTGACCCAATTGAGCTGATAAAAAGTCCCCTAATGGGAAATATTTAGCTTTGAGAATGTGACTGAGCATGCTATTTGGGCAGGAAATACATCACTAACCCTGTTTCGCAATCATCGTTATATTAAAAAGATGTAAATGAAAAAAGCCTATACCTCCATTTGTCTTCTTTAACACATAATATGTCCTTAGCCAATGAATCCTTCTCCTGTTATTATTTTTAGGACCCCCACCTAAAGGAGTTCATCATACGCTCCAAATCCTTACATAAAGACATAAGCACCATAAACACTCCCATACAATAGGATGCAATAGCTTAGGCTGTTGATTTTATCAAGACTTCTTTACCTGCACTAGATAAAAGTTTGTTATGCCAGCAAGAGATCTTTTTCATAGTTTTATTTTTTAGAAAGGCAAAAATTCTCTTTTTATCTCTTCCTACCAAAGAAGGCAAGCCCAAATAATGCCTTGTATCCAACGGATTTATAACCCGAATAATGTTGGAAATTGTGGTACGCAACTCAGGTGACAAGTTTGCATTAAAGTATATACAAGATTTTTGAAAATTTATTGCATGGCTAGAAACCCTCATAAAGCAATTAGATTTCCTTCACTTTATCACATTCCTTTTCAGTAGCTTTAAAGAAGAAAAAAGAATCATCAATGAAAAGTAAATGTGAGACTGCTGCAGCTCGCCTACAAACGCTGCTACCGTGGATTGCACCATCTAACTCAACTCTCCTGAACAAAGCCTATACCTCCATTTGTCTTCTTAACACATAATATGTCCCAACTTAGCCAATGAATCCTTGTCATGTTATTAGTTTTAGAACCCCTACCAAAAAGGAGTTCATCATACGCTTTAGATCCTTACATAAAGACATATTCACCATAAACACTCCCATACAATAGGATGCAATAGCTTGGGCTACTTATTTTATCAAGGCTTCTTTACTTGCACTAGATAAAAGTTTGCTATGCCAGCAAGAGATCTTTTTCATCATTTTATCTTTCAGAAAGACAAAAATTCTCTTTTTATCTCTTCCCACCAAAGAAGGCAAGCCCAAATAATGCCTTATATCCAACGAATTTATAACCCCAATTATGTTGAAAATTGTGGTACGCAACTCAGGTGACAAGTTTGCACTCAAATGTATACAAGATTTTTGAAAATTTATTACTTGGCCAGAAACCCTCATAAAGCAATCAAATTTCCTTCACTTTATCACATTCCTTTTTAGTAGCTTTAAAGAAGAAAAAAGAATCATCAATGAAAAGTAAATGTGAGACTGCTGGAGCTCGCCTACAAACCCTGCTACCATGGATTGCACCATCTAGCTCAACTCTCCTGAACAAAGCCTACCTTTTTTTGTCTTCTTAACACATAATATGTCCCAACGTAGACAATGAATCCTTCTCCTGTTATTAGTTTTAGAATCACCATCAAAAAGGAGTTCATCATATGCTTTGAATCCTTACATAAAGACATAGGCACCATAAACACTCCCATACAATAGGATACAATAGCTTGGGCAACTTATTTTATCAAGGCTTCTTTATTTGCACTAGATAAAAGTTTGCTATGCCAGCAAGAGATCTTTTTCATCGTTTTATCTTTCAAAAAGGAAAAAAAATTCTCTTTTTATCTCTTCCCACCAACGAAGGAAAGCCCAAATAATGCATTGTATCCAACAAATTTATAACCCCAATTATGTTGGAAATTGTGATACGCAACTCAGGTGACAAGTTTGCACTAAAATATATACAAGATTTTTGAAAATTTATTGCTTGGCCAGAAACCCTCATAAAGTAATAAGATTTCCTTCACCTTATCACATTCCTTTTCAGTAGCTTTAAAGAAGAAAAAAGAATCATTAGTGAAAAGTAAATGTGAGAGGAGCGCGCCTACAAACCCTGCTATCCTAGATTGCACCATCTAACTCAACTCTCCTGAACAAAGCTAAAAGGCTCTTAGTACATAAGATGAATAGATAAGAGGATAAAGGATCTCCTTGCCTCAATCCTTTATGGGGAACAATAGGCCTTATATCCTAACCATTCATAGTTTTACACACAACATGATCATTTTAACCCAATCCAGATAGAATCCTATCATAAGCATAACAAGTTCCACGAACTGCCAGTTAACTCTATCATACGCTTTACTGACATCCAATTTCAAAGCCACATCCCCATATTTACCAATCACCTTTGTTTTCATAGCACGTATCAGTTCAAAAGCCACCAAAATATTATCTGAGATAAGATGCCCCGATACAAAAGCAGATTGAGAGTCAGTAATCAAATCAGACAACAATCTTTTCAATCTATTAGCTAAAACCTTGGCTATGATCTTATAGACCACATTGCATAAGGCTATAGGGCGTAAGTCTTTCATAAAAACCGACTCAGATGTTTTAAGTATTAATACAATTGTAGTATCCATTAAAAAATTAGGAAACAATCTAGTGGTAAGCCAATTAATGCAATTCTTAACAACATCTGGACCAACAATATGCCAAAAATTCTGATAAAAAGTAGGATTCATACCTTCAGGACCTGGAGGTTTATTTGGATTCATCTGAAAGATAGCTTGTCTAAAAACCTACCTAGAAAGAGGTTCCATTAACAGAGCATCATGTTCATTCATGGCCTTTCTAGGTACCACATCAAGGACAACTCCATACTCCCCTTCTTCAAACTTCTATAAATTCTAAAAATAATTCTTTGCCACCCCTGCTAAGTCATGATCAAAATATACCCATCCACCCCTGTCATTTTTTTAATGCCTTGATAGTGTTGTTACATTTCCTAGAAGTTGCATGAGCATGGAAATATTTGCTATTAGAGTCCCCATATTTTAGCTTAAATGACTTTGAGCACTGACTCCAGTAAACAAGTTCCTCCATCAACAGCTGGTTATACTTTTTCTTTAACTCAGTGGGGTTGAATTATTGCTACCTTCTCTACAAGCAACAATTTGCTGATGAACAATATTCTACCTATGTTTGAAATTACCAAAATTATGATTACACCACTCCAAAAGTACTTGACTACAAAACCCAATGTGATAAACCAGAGAGCTAAGTGAAGAAGCAGACCAAGATGCAGTAACCACATCTTTAATGGAAGCATTAAGGAGCCAAGAATTCTCAAACCTAAATTTCCTTCTATACTGTATATTTTTCATAGCATATGTATCCATCATGATAGGTGAATGACCAAACACCATTTCCACTAAATTTACTAAGCAGTGATGGAGAAATTTACCACATCACCTATCTGTAGCAAGGCCCCTATCAATACGTTCTATGACCCACATAGGTGTATCCCTACTTTGCTCCCATGTAAATGGACATGCAACATGATATCAATAAGATTGCATGCCTCTAATGTTTCTCTAAACCCCTCAAGTAGATAATTTGGGTAGGCACCTCCCCCTGTCTTATCTAGTGGCGAAAGAATATCATTGTAGTCTCCAAGACATAACTAAGGAAGTGAACTGACATTAGACATATGTTTTAACAAAGTCCATGAGTCCCTTCTCCTATTTCTCTCACGAAAACCATAGAATCATGTGATACGCCATTCCTTATTATCCCTATCTTAAACAACCCCATTAATAAAATTTTGACCATAGACCAAAGTACATACATAAAAGCTAAGCCACCACTCCTCCTGAACTGATCCACAGAAAAGCAATTTTGAAAACCCAAAATTGTTTTTATTTCTTGTATTTGACTATCAATAACTAAACTTTCCATCAAGAACACCATGCTGGGCTTATTTCTCTAGCATAACTCATAAAGTGTATGAACTACTTGAGGGTTGCCCAACGCCCAACAATTTCAACTTATAATTTTCATGATGGACGATGGGCCTAATATTCCAAGCCAGTTGATACTTCTTTATGCTTTGTAACTGACTAAGAAACACTATCTATTTCCAAAGAAGAAGATATATTACAGACGAGTTATTGGTTGGGCCTGAACCTCATTTCATTTTTCTTCCAAATTTATCTGGCTATCCTCATCAGTCAGCTCTTTTACCCGAAGCCCATAATTTTTTAGCCCATGGTCATGATCTATCCTAGAAGGAAACTCAAGGAGTCCTCCTCTGATATCTCTAACAAATGAAACTGAAACTTTTCCTTCAGAAACCAAATTCAAATTTCTAGTAGATAAATCATCCTTATCCACCACATTCACCAAAAAACTCTGGCTTACCATTCCTTGTTTATCACGCAACCATTTACTGGTCAATCCTTGATTCCAACGAGGCTTTGCATTGAGCTAAATATCCCACTCCATTTTTAGCTCCTTTTGATTATGGATAGTATGAATCTTATAGAAGCTCTCAGAATGTCCAAGCGTACCACACAATAAGTAAAAAGTGGTCAATCGTTCATACTTTAAATCAATAAAAACACTCCTCTCATCCCTTAACACAAGCTTCTTCCTTCTTGCCAATGGTTTATGAATATCCACTCTAATTCTGATTCGTATAATATTTCTGACGTTTGAAGTCAAGAACTTTGCATATATTCCAGAAAAAGGCTAACAAAATTTTTGATACTAACAACCAATTATTCTGATTAGCAGTTTCTCCAAACCTAGACCCCAAAAATCACAAAAACCAAATCCACCGATGTAGGAGTTTCTCCTTCAGTCAATCTGTGTAAGATTAGCAGATGACGATTGAATGTCCAAGGACCTCCTGGAACCACCCTATCTAAATCAACTTCATGGAAGAACCTGAACATGGACCATTTATCACCAAGGTCATCAATATTGACTTCCCCAACTGGGTACCATAGATCTGCCATGTTGTTTGGCATAGGTTCGAACTTAACAACATTGCTCATCAGAAAAACTACCAACCAAACAAATGCAGCATCTAATTGGTCAAGGTGCAGGCCATCCTCCTCTTTTTCCACATGCATTGATAAATTAACAAACTCCTCCTCCATGTTTACGCATTCAGATCTCTAACAAATAAACAAACTAGGGCAAACCAAATCTAGGGTAATACACACCGTGCTATAGAAGAAACAACTTAGGGTAACAGAGAAAACTTAACATGCCATTGTAGCATACTTTTTAAATTATCCTCTGATTCAATACATTCAATTATCAGTAATTTGTAGTTTTAATCTTATTACTATTAAAACTTTGTGATTCTCTTTTTTGAAATTTTTTTGGATATTTAAATATTCTTTTAGTAGTCCTAAAAAAATTTAGAGAAAAAAAACGTCTATGATCATAGTATCGGTAAACCTAATTAACATGGTTTAAACAATTTGTATACTATTTTCTCTAAAAAATAGTAGTAAATAAATTAATTTTAATAAATATAAACATATTATATCAAAAGAAATAACAGTTTTCTATTATATTAGTTATATTAATTTAATGACATTACATTAACAATCTTAAAACATAATATTATTATTAAATTATTAAATTATAATTACAGTTTATCAATTTTTTAATCGAATAGTTTATCAGTTATATATGCAATTATGGCATTTCAAATATATATATAAACATATACAATTGGGGAAAAAAATTTCCTTATTCATAACTATAATTGCTCTTAAATTACTTTATCACATATATATTTTCAATAAATATAGTTATTATTTTAGGCTTTGTATTAATATGAGTATTTGCGGTGTATTTTAAAAGGAAATATGTAAAATACCATGCCAAATTATAAGAAATAAATCTTTAAATAATTTATAATACTAGGCCCCTAGGGGTGTTTGAGCCCTATAATTTCTGAGTATTCAAAGATCTGCAAGCACATGAGTAAAACATGTATAAGATCAATTCTTAAAGCATAGCATACACGTTCTATGAGCACAGGTGAAGGTCTGCTTAGGGTTTAAGGACACAGACCGACCTTATGTATAGTCCACAACACAGCCACACCTTGGCTTCAATAGGATAGCGCCCTTTTGACACAGTCTTTATCAATAATTGATTATCATTTCTTCAAATCAGGATTGTAGACCCTTAATTTTTGACCCATTCAAATCCGATAGTCTAAAATAATTTTTTGTGTTATTTTATTTATTTTAATAATATTTTAATTACTAATATTATTTCATAGTTATTTTTAATAAAAATAAAAATATAAAAAATATAAAAAATAAAAAATCGGACGGATCGGCAAGCGTCGCGAGGCAGCCCAATTCGCCGCAGAAATGAACTGGCTGTGAATTGGGACACCAATTTCGCAGCCAGATGCCACTGGCTGCAAATTGGGACACCAATTTCACAGTCAGATGCCACTGGCTTCGAAATTGGCCCGCTGTGCCCATTTTTGCCAGCGCAATTGCTGCCAGCACAGCCCACGGGCTCGACAGCTCGCGCGCTGCTGATTTTTTTGTGTTATCTTAATTAATTAATTTTTGCTTTAGTATTTAATTTTTATTAATAAAAATAAAAATAAAAAATAAAAAAATAAAAGAAAAAAAAGAAGTCGGCTGCGCAAAATGGCCTGGGGCCATTTCGCCCTTAGGAATTCCCTGCGGGCGAAATGGCCCGCAAGCCAATTCGCCTGCGGTAGCTTTTTCGCCAGCGCATTTTTTCTGCAGTAGTTTTTTTTTTCGCCAGAGAAATTTTTCCGACGCAAATTTTTCGAATCCTAATGCAATTAGGTTCCGGTTTCCTTTTCTTAATGAATAATGTATGCCGTGAGCAACTAGAATTAATCAAGAATTATTCTATAAATAAGTACAATTACAACACAAAAAAAAGGAGGAAAAAAAAGAAATCAGACAGAAGCTTGAACAAAAGTGGAAATCGAAACTGTGAAGGAAAACCTTGAATCAAGTTGATTTTTTGAGAGAGCAGAAAAACAATTCAAGCAATTCAAAGGGAAAAAGGCTTGTCTTTGACCTTGTTCATCCAAGAAGCAATATTTGGTGTAACTTACAAAAGAAGGTTTGAATTCTTAATTTCTTTTATTTTGTCACAGTAGCTAGATCATACAATTGTTCCTTTTAACTTAAAAACCTAATAACCTCAATTCATCTTTTCTGAAGCATGCAAATCTTAAATCGTGGCTTTATTTTTCAAAAGTTTAAAGCTATTAGTTTTATTTCTTCAAAACCCCAAAACTAAGATTTGCTTTCCAAATTATCAAAACTTTAAATTGTGTTCTGTTTCCTTCCAAAAGCCTTAAAAATATTTTTTTTGCTCTTATAAACTTTAAATTGTTTTGTTTAAATTCATAAAACTTCATGAAATTGTCAATTGTCTTTCCAAATCCTAAAATAAAATTCATTACTCGAAACCCTAAATTCAAAAATCCTAAAACCCTAATTTAATTCCAAAACTCAAAATAGTAAACCTTAACCCCTTAAAACCTTAAACCTTATTTTTTTTTTCTAAACCCTAAATCCTTTAAAACTTTAAAAACCATAAAAATACAAATATTTTAATTTCACACAGTAAGCTTGAAACCATAAATCAAAAGTATTTTAAAGTGTCCAAATCCTAATTTCATGATTTTACATTACAAACCCTAGTTTGGTTAATAAAAGAACTTCATCAACCTTTCAAAACATAAAACCTTAATCTATTTTAATTCCTTTAAAAACTCACAGTAGCCTAATTCCACAAATTCCAAAACCCTAAACACATGAAATAAAGAACCCTAAATGGAAACAATAGCTATAATTTAGATTTTTATTTGCCTTATTCAATTCTATATTTGATTATGCTTTGATTTATTTTACATGCTTTAATTTATTTAAGTTCAATGCTTGGTTTATTTAATTTATCATGGATGGATGTTTACTTTCTATTGATATTTAATACCTTTTGATGAATGATTTATTTATGATGAATAGTTATTTACTTTTATCAATTTATTTAGATTTTCAAATATTGTAAGAGGTATGTTTCCACTTGGTGGGTACCTCATTAGTTAAATATCATGTAATTTAAATTGCTTTTCTATTTTAGAACCAATGTAAAGGACATGTTTCTACCTTTCGGTGGGTGTCCTATTTAGGCATGGGATGTAAGGGCATGTTTCCATCTTCAGATGGGTGTCCATTTATTTGCTTTGTTTGGACATTGCTTTGATTTTCTAATATAACGATGCTTTATATTTAATTATTGTGTGTAATATGGATAATGTTGTTATATTTAAGAATTTTATAATATTAAGACCTGTAAAGGAAGCCAGTTCCAATGAACCGGGCGTTGTGGGGATGCTGGGCCATTTCTCACATTCCCCACACGTATCCAACTTTCCGAACCCATTAGGGGGTTGGGGATTCCTTAGGAATCGAGTCATCCACCCCTTTCTTTTTACCGGCCCGTCCGAGTGGAGACTCCATTTTCTCCGGACCTAGGTCCGTGTTCTCTAAGTCCCCGAGCCTAAACAGTGCCAAAGTCGCAAGAACCATTCCACCGGGAGTGGGGGCAAAAATCCCCGCTCACAGTGGCGACTCCATTGGGGATAAGAGAAGTTGATTTTGTTGGTCTTTATATTATTCTATTCTTTCTTATAACGATATTATCCATTGCATCATATTAGATTGCATCGTGTACGTGAGTTAGAACACCCGTGTTACCCGTGTTGTGTTATGTAAGGGATACCATACTTTCACTCAAGGTATGGAGATCGAGCATGGCATAACCACATATAGCCTCGTACCATTTGGTATATACTTGCTATGGGAACCTAAGCCTTTTAACCCAAAGACTAAAGCTCATGTAATTGGCCTAGTTACTTTCCTTAGGTTTTTACCCCAAATGCATGTTGTTTGACTATGGTTAATTTATCTTGGCTTAAACCATGGCTTATTTGGTTTGTTCTTTTTCTAATATGACCTAAGTACATTGTAAGCTCAAAATAAATTTTTCTTTAAAATCCAAAAGACCAAAGCTATTTTCAAAATTTTTCAAGATGGTCTTTGGACATAAGACTTTTCTAAAAATAAATCAAAAATTCTTTTGCTCATGGCCCAAATACTAAATCCAAAATCCATTTTTCAAAAATCTTTTACAATGGGCTTAGAAACAAAATTATTTTCACCCGACCTTTTCTTACAAAGAGCTTGCAAAAATATTTAGCTCAATTACAAAATACTAAAAATCAATTGTGGGCCTAGTTTATCCTAAGAATAATTAATCATGGGCTTGTTTTTGGAATGATTCATTAGTTACCTTTTTCAAGTGAGAAATCTATTCATAATAAACCTCTTAATTTAGTTTTAATCCAATATAGCATAAAAGCTACTTTAGTTGGTTGAATGGATTAAAACCTAATTAATGGGAATTATCATGGATTGTGTGAGCGGGGATTTTCGCCCCCACTCCTGGTGGAATGGTTCTTGCGACATCGGCACTGTTTAGGCTTAGGGCCTTAGAGAACATGGACCTAAGTCCAGAGAAAATGGAGTCACCACCTGAACGGGCCGGAAAAAAAAGAAAGGGGTAGATGACTCGATTCCTAAGGAATCCCCAACCCCCCACAATGCCCGGTTCATTGGAACCGGCCTCCTTTACAGGTCTTAATATTATAAAATTCTTAAATATAACAACATTATCCATATTACACACAATAATTAAAAGAAAACATCATTATATTAAAATCAAAGCAATGTCCAAAAAAGGAAATAAATGGACACCCATCCAAGGATGGAAACATGTCCTTACATCACATGCCTAAATAGGACACCCACTGAAAGGTAGAAACATGTCCTTTACATAGGTTCTAAAATAGAAAAGCAAATTAAATTACATGATGTTTAATTAATGAGGTACCCACCAAGTGGAAACATACCTCTTATAATATTTGAAAATCTAAATTAATTGATAAGAATAAATAATCATTCATAATAAATAAATCATTCATCAAAGGTACCAAATATCAACAACAAGTAAACATCCATCCATGATAAATAAAATAATTCAAGATTGAATTTAAAATAATTAAAGCATATTAAATAAATCAAAACATAATCAAATATGGAATTGAATAAAGCAAATAAAAGTCCAATTATGGCTACTGTGACTTTTTTATGGAATTAAAATAGATTAGGGTTTTAGGATTTAAAAGGTTGGTAAGACTCTTTGATTACCTAAATTAATATTTGAATGGTGAAATCATAAAACTAGGGTTTTTGACACTTTGAAACACTTTTGATTTTTGGTTTTAATTGGTAATTTCAAGCTACCGTGTAAAATTTAAAGTATTTATGTTTTTATGGTTTTTAATATTTTAAAGGATTAAAGTTTAGAAAAAATTAGGGTTTAAAGTTTTAAAGGAGTTAGAGTTTAATATTTTAGGTTTAAAAGTTGAATTTTGGATTTTAGGATTTAGAATTAGGGTCTCGGGTAATGAATTTGAATTAGGGTTTAGAAAGACAATTTGATGATTTCATGAAGTTTTATGAATTTAAGCTAACAGATTGAAGTTTTTATAAATAGAAAAGATGTTTTTTAAGGTTTTTTGAATGAAATAGAACCTAGTTTAAAATTTTGAAAGAAACAGAATCAAATTTTGGTTTTTTTGAAAAATATGTTTAATTAAGGTTTTGAGATTTTTAAGAAGAAAAAATAACAATTTAAAGTCTTTTTAGAAAATAAAGTAACGTATTAATGTTTTAACTTTGGAAAAACTAAATTAAAGTTCTAAGGTTTTTTTGATTTAAAAAATAAAATTTCATAGTTTATGCTACTGTGAAAAAATAAAACAAATTTAATACATACCTTCTTTTATTGATTCTCCAAAAATAATTCTTCTTGGATGGACAAAAACAAAGACAATTGCTGCCTTTGAATTGCTTAAATTGTGTCCCTGCTATTCCAGAAAAAAAGAAATTGAATTGCTCCTTTTCCTTCCTTGATTTGGTTTCAAAGTTTCAAGTCTTTGTTGCTTATTCGACATCCCAATTTAATTGCCTTTGGTCCTTATTTATAGTGGTTTGATGTGGTTTTATTCCTAATTAGTCACGGCAAGTAATATTAATAAAAAAAACTAAAACCTAATTGAATTAGGTTTCAAAAAATTTGCGTCGAAAAAATTGCTCTGCCGAAAAAACTGCCGCAGGAAAAATGCGCTGGCGAAAAAATTTTGCAGCAGGAAATTGCGGTAGGGGTGGGCTGTGGGCATCGCCAGCAGGAAATTCCTGCAGGCGAAATAGAAAATCTATTTCACTCACAGGAAAATCCTGCGAGGGAAATAGAAAAGCTATTTCGCCCGCAGGAAATTCCTGCGGGCGAAATGCCCACGGGCCCGCGCGATGATTTTTTCGTCTTCGATTTTTTCAACTGTGATTTTTATTTTTATTTTTATTTTTTGACTTTTATTTGTTTATTTTTATTTTTTATTTATAAAAATTAGATAATAAAGCAAAAACTATTTAATTAAAATTATTTTGGACCAATTAGACAACAAAAATTATTTTGGACTAAATAAAACATATTGGACCGGATTGAGTCAAAAATTAAGGCTCTACAGTTTGCCCCCTGCTTGAAAAATCTGAAACTTTAGTGAAAGAGAGTGAAAAGCAATAAGACTTAATTTTTGAGATGGTTGAGGTTTTGGGTTCTGGACCCGGTTCGAGTTCTGGACGCAAGGATGATTCTAGGTTCTGGATCTAAAGAAAAATTTGGGTTCTGGACCCGGTTCGAGTTCTAGACTCAATGGATGATTCTAGGTTCTGGACCTAAGGAAAATTTAGGTTCTGGACCCGGTTCGAGTTCTGGACTCAATGGATGATTCTAGGTTCTGGACCTAAGGAACATTATGGTTATGGACCCGGTTCGAGTTCTGGACTCAGGGATAATTCTAGGTTCTCGACCTAAGAAAAATTTGGGTTATGGACCTGGTTCGAGTTCTGGACTCAAGGATAAATTCTAGGTTCTCGACCTAAGGAAAATTTGGGTTCTGGACCCGGTTCGAGTTCTGGACTCAATGGATGATTGTAAGTTCTGGACCTAAGAAACATTTGGGTTTTGGACCCGGTTCGAGTTCTGGACTCAAGGATAAATTCTAGGTTCTCGACCTAAGAAAATTTGGGTTCTGGACCCAGTTTGAGTTCTGGATTCAGTGGATGATTCTAGATTCTGGACCTAAGGAAAATTTGGGTTATGGACCCAGAAGGTTTGGATACTCGATCCTAAACTAGATTGGGATACTCGATCCTAATTGGATTTAGATTCTCGATCCTAACTGGATTTGGATACTCGTCCTAAATTAGATTGGGATACTCGATCTAAACTGGATTTGGATACTCGATCCTAAATTGGATTGGGATACTCGATCCTAACTGGACTTGGATACTCGATCCAAAATTGGGTTCGGATACTCGATTCTAACTGGATTTGGACACTCGATCCTAAGCTGAATTTGGATACTCAATCCTAAATTGGGTTTGGATACTCGATCCTAACTTGATTTGGACACTCAATCCTAAGCTGTATTTGGATACTCGATCCTAAATTGGGTTCGGATACTCGATCCTAACTTGATTTGGGTACTTGGACCTGAGCTTGGGTACTTGGACCCGAGATTGGGTACTTAGACCCGAGAATTTAGGTACTTGAACCCGGGATTGGGTACTTGGACCCTAGATTGATTTGATTTGGGTACTTGGACCCGAGAATGGGTGTTTGGACCCGAGAATGGGTGCTTGGACCCGAAAATGGGTACTTGGACCCGAGAATGGGTACTTGGATCCGAGCTTGGGTACTTGGACCCGAGAATGGGTGCTTGGACCCGAGATTGAGTTTGATTGACCTTTTATCATTTGAGAAATCTGACTGCTCCGGTTATTCTATGCATTATTGTTTTTCACCTTCAAAATGGATCTTCATCCTTTGAGATCGGGTCTTCACCCTTGCTTCAATTCTTTTAGCTGGACTGATCTTTTGTCTTTTGCATCTTCATTCTTTGAGAGTTCTAATGTTCCATTCTTTGGTTGTTCCTTTTTGCAAAAATTCAGCTATTTTTAATTGGACCTTGTATCCTCTCCTTGCCCCCCTGCGTGGCAAAATATTTGTAAGTGAGTTTAAAAATATTTTATATATAAACTCTAAAAATTGAAAAGGAGAAACTTTGCCCCTTGTGTAGGCTCAAACCCATGATTTTTCTATGCAGGCTCTGATTGATGTTTTTGCCGTCTAGTTCTTCGCACAAGCACGTATTTCTTCTTTTGCAAAATGACTGAAACTTTCTCAAGCATTGGGCTTTCCATGCCCCCCTGATTTGATATCTTCTTTTGATTTTTTTCTTCACAGAGTGTTTGCTGTTTATTTTGATAAATACAAGACAGGAAAGTGTGATGTGATATTCTCATGTATGCATGATATGCATGAATAATACTTATAGTCGTTCCACCGACTCACAGACCGAGGTGATCAGAAGTGTTCTCATTGGTTCCTTTTTGACGCTCGCTCAAGTCTTACATTGGAATGATCAAAAGCTTTGCATTTGTGGCTTTTATCTTCAAGATGTTGAAAACACAAGTGGTGGAGATCCCAAGTTGCAGAGTCAGGGATACATCCATTTAAATTATGATTCAGCATGTCTGTTGGTAGCTTCTTCATGACCTTGCCAATAATCATTCCCTTTGCCCAATGTGTCTTTTGGAGGTTCAACATACTTCCCTTAACTTAAAGGCTTTGTATGACAAAACATTTTTTGAATTTTCATTTTGAAATCAAATGTTGGCTTTGCCAAATCAATGTCAATGTACCTCAGGACTTGATCTTCCAAATTAATATATCTACAACATGACAACCCTAGTTACCGTACTAAACTCGAGAATCATTTCTATTTAAGCAAGAACTGTTGCACTTCAGATAGGCACATACACATTACTTGGCCAAAGGTCTCATTTGAGTTTAAATATTGTCTATCTCATATAGATGCTTATCCAAACTATCTCTACTAATAGACTCTACCTACCAAAAGAGATCAACAAGTCATTGATAGGCTTGAAATGGGGTCTATAAGGGACAAAGTTTAAGTGAAGGCCATTTTGAGATTGGAGCTGATGTGACACATTGGACAAACCCTCACACTATAAATTTCTTGTTTGAATTTTAGGCAGCTGGGAGGCAATCTTGCTAGACTCCAAATTCCTTCTATCTTCTTGGCATTAATCTGGATCTTGATTAGGATAGTTTTTGCCCTTGCAAAAAAGTTTGGTTCCCAAATTCATTTCTTTTCTTCTTCTCCCTTTTCTTTATTTTTCTTACTCTTCCCATTTCTTTCTCTTTATTTTCCTTACTCTTCCCTTTCTTTTATCATTTTGTCCTTCTTTCTTGTAGGACTATCAAGTATAGAACCTTCAAGAACTGGATGGTCTTCCTCCTTTTTTTCTCTAATTTTGATTGAATCTTTGGTTGGGTTGGACCAATTCAAGTAGAAATGTCTTTATGAACCAAATGGAAGCCTTTTGATGCTTTAGGTAAAAGAGAACTCAGTTGACTTTCTGAACCGCCTTTTTAGGTTTTATCTTTCTTCTCCTTTTTTTTTCTTCTTTTTTTTCTTTTTCTTATTATTTTTCATTCTTCTTTTTTTTTTGTCTTGTTTGGTTCTAGCTCTAAAAGAGTCATCTTGTTTGTACCAACTTGGGCTTCCAGTAATGGATGGGTGGAGTAAAATAAATCTTCTTTAACAGGGATACATCATTTGTTACTCTGATATTGTCTTGATATATTGGAGATATTAGGAGAACTTCAACTACCGTTATGGTCTTGAAAACTTCAACTACCCTTATGGTCTTGAAAACATCAACTATTTTCATGGTCTTGAGAACTTCAACTATCTTCATGACCTTGACTAATCATTAGTTTCTTTTGATCTTCTTACCTCTTCATCTTAGTGATCATAAGACTTGTCAAAAGTATCACAACAGCTCAGGGCAGGTTGTTGGGGTTATATGCCAATGAAAAGAAAGCTAAAATTTTATGAAGGCTCAAAGGGACAACTAGGGATTGATACTTAATTGGGTGGATACTAGTTGTTGGCTAACCAAACAATGCCTAGATCATCTCTCCCTTAAATAAGCAGAGTTCAATTTCACCTCGAAAGTTTGTCAAAGCATGTTCTAAGACTGACTCGGACCTAGACAAAGGTAATTATGTAGGAGCCCTCTCTAAGTAAGCATACACAACTCAATGCTATAGAGCAATTCTCTCACCTAGTAAAGTCATTCAAGTCATGATGCCTAGATATATTAATTCATGAATTATCAAGCTAGATTCCTCATTGGTTGAGCACCAAAATGAACAAAGACCAACAAAATTTTAATGAAAATAATTTATTCAAGCAACTTTAAATTTGAAAAACACAATAGTTCCAAAATATTAAAGAAAGTAAGATTGAAAAGCAACGTTCAAGCTAAGGAATGCGAGATCAGTATCCTCAACTGTTTCAGACTTGAGATCAGGTAATTTCGAGGATGAAATTTCTTTTTAGAGGGGGAGAATTGTAATATCCCAAAGTATACCCTAAAAGTTTTGGGAAAATTATTGTTGTATTTGGATTAAGTATATATGTTTTAGTGGGAAGAGAAAAGAGGTAATGAGTAGAGTGTATATGTTGTATATATTGAGATATATACAACATATACAAGTCAAAAGAAGTGAAAAGTCAAAGAAAGAGTTAATTTTTATTAATTAATTATAAGGAAATTAATTAGTGGAATTTGAGTGAGTGGAAGTGGATGGAGATATTTTGAATATTTTATTGTTTAAATGCTTGGAGGAGAGGGTTTTGAGGAGAGAGTTGTTGAGGGTTGACTTTGTTTTCTTTCTTTTCTTCTTGTTTCTTTCTTCTTCTTCTTGCATCTTCATCTCCTCCTTTTCTTTTCTTTTCTTTTGGCCGGCACTCCATAGCAAGAGAGCAAGAGAGCAAGAGAGAGATTTGATCTTCCAAACTCAAGATTGAAGGAAGTTTTCAAGTGATCAAGTTGGAAATTTTAAGAGTTTCTTCATCCTTGGTAAGTTTTCCACTTGATTCTTTGATTTTCTTTGAGTTTGTGAGTTGAGGTTGTGGTTGATATGTATTTGTTTGATTGTGGTGTGTTTAAGAGTGTTTGGTTCAATTGATTTTGGATTTTGGGGTTGGATTGAAGAGAGAGTGTTAGGTTTGGTGGAAGAACAAGTGATGTGTTTGAGTTGTGTATGTGATGGTTGTGAAGTGTGTTTGATGTATGTTTTGAGTTGTTTTAGTGTTTTTGCAAGTTATATTGGTTTATGGGTGTGTTGAGTTAAGTTTGTTTGAAGTGGATAATGGTGGTAGTAAGTGGTTTGTTGGATGTAGAGTTGTTGTTGTCGGAATCTGGATTTTTGGCCTGACACGCCCATGAGCATGGCGTGTAAATGGTTCTGTGTTCTTGGAAGGGTGACACGAGCAGTGACATGCCCATGTCACAAAGCGTGTCATAGCTACTGTGATGTTGGAGGATTGACATGGCCGTGAGCACGCCCGTGTTGTTGGACGTGTTAATGTTTTTGTGAGACAGAATGTATTACACGTTCAGTGACACGCCCGTGGTTCTAAGCATGTCAAAGCTTCTGTGTTGTGAGTTTAGGGCACGGTCAGGGACACGCCCGTGTTGTTGAGCGTGTCATGTGTAGAGTTTGCCCTAGTTGATTCTTAACCTTATTATCTCATGTGTATCTCTAAGGGAGTGTGTATGATCACCTTTGGTTTAGATTTTGAAGAGAGTTGAGTTGCCCTAATCCAAGTGTTGAGGATTCTTGGAAGAGGACTTTGGTGTGAAGTGAGTTGCTCTTGAGGTAAGTACAAATCCTACATTATTGCATACATGTACATGACATTAGGACTTAACACATTTGGTTGTAAATGTGTTAAGTAATCTATTACATTGTTGATACATTTGATTAATGTTATGATTCGCATAATGTGAAAGATATGATGATCATTCAAAATGTATGTGCAATGCAAGTGGTTATGATGGATACTTTAATGATGAATTGCTTCAATGTGAATTGAGATATGATAAGATGTGAAGCCATTGTGGTTGGCTATAATGATGCAAATGAGATAATTGAGGCATGGTTGCCTAAATGATTATGAGAAAATGAGAATGGAATTGATAATAAAATAATGAAAGAATTGTGTGTCTAATATGTTAGTCAATTTTCAGAGTTTTGTTGTTGGTGGCATGCCTAATAGTAACAATCTCTTGAAGCTGGGTTGGGCTTGATCCTTGAAGCCAAGTTGGGTTGAAGTTTAGCATGCTTAACTCCCCTTGAAGCTTGGTTGGGTCTAGTCCTTGAAGCCTAGTTGAGATGTTACAACCCTTGAAGCTAGGTTGGGTTTGGTTCTTGAAGCCAAGTTGGGTTGATACTTAGCATGCTTTGTTCCCCTTGAAGCTTGGTTGAGCCTAATCCTTGAAGCCTAGTTGGGATAATGATAAATGTGATAATTGAACCAGAACATTAACTCTGAAAGTTGAATGGCATATTAGAGTCTTTTGGGCCCATGCTTGTCTTTGTTCAATATAAATCATAAATGGTGAAATAATTGAATAAGATGATGAAATGTGGTGTAATGAAAAATATTAATATATCATTTATGAATATTGTCTCTATGGTTGAAATGTGTGACATTGGCATTGCATTGAAACATATTGAATTGTAGTTTGTATCACTAAGCCGTTGGCTTAGCGCGATTGTGGTTCATCACGCAGGTGACAGGGTAGAACCAGAGAGTTCATCTAGACCAAGTTGAGTCTAGATTCTGAATTGTTGATAGTGGGCTTAAAGATCAGAGACGAACTGCCAAACATGTATAAACTTTATGTTTTGTAAACATTGATTTTGATGTGTATATATATATGTAAATATCGCTACATTTTCCGCTGCGTAATAAATAAACGTTTTATCTATTGTACTTTATAATATAATTTGAATGTTTTAAGTTTTCTTATAATGTTGTTAAATTGAAAGATTGGTTTGTGTATTATAAACCGTAGCACTCCTATGTTCGGTATATGTATATTACAGGTGTAGTAGTATGTAGTGTGCGTATATTGGGTATAGGGGCGTTACAACTGTTTTGGTATCAGAGCCTAGGTTTGAGATTCTCAACCTAGGTGAATGGTAAGAAAAAGAAAATTTTGATTTTAAAATATGATTTTTGAATAAGATACATGTTTTGGCACTGGGAGTCTCTGATCTTTGATGAGGTATATTCTGCTGTGTTTACAGATATAGGTAGTGATGGCGTCTCAGTCACGTCAGTCCATAGAAGGTAGTGCTAAGAGTGTAGCTCCTGAAGAGGGTAGAGATGGAGTTAGGGTTGATAGAGCTGGAGAGGCACCTGCCCTTGTGCCAGAGAGATCAGCTGGTGATGAGGTTCCGCCGGGTTGGTTACGGCATGCGGGAGAATTGTTGAGGCGAGCTCCAGTGCAGCCACCACCGCCACCACAGCCTCAAGTGCCGGTGAGACATTATGATAAATTGAGGAAGTATGGGGCTGAGGATTTTCTTGGTACTACAGATCCTGCAGTAGCTGAGCAGTGGTTGGATAGAGTGCAGAGGGTATTTATTCAGTTGCAAGCCTCTCCTGAAGAGAAATTTGATTATTCTAGATCCCTTCTGCAGAAAGATGCTTATGATTGGTGGAAGACGGTTCCTCATGCCATGGATGATCCACCTATTTTGTCTTATGGTGATCTTCTGTGGGGGTTTGAGCAGAAATATATTCTAGGGAGTATAAGGATGTCAAGAAGATGGAATTTCTGAATTTGAGACAAGATAACCGGACTGTGATAGAGTATGAGATAGAGTTCATCCGGTTGAGTCACTATGCCAGTGGGATTATTTCTGATGAGATTGACCGGTGTAGGAGATTTGAGGAGGGATTGAGGCCCTCTATTATGTGTATTGTTGCTGGTTCTCGGTATCAGGATTTTTCTCAATTGGTTGCCGCAGCTAGAAGTGTTGAAAGAGCACAGGGTATTATAACAGCTGCTACCAAGGAGGAGACCAGAGTTAGGAGATCCCAGTTTGAGGCAGGGTCTTCATCTATGAAGAGAGGCCGAGGAAGTTTCATTCCGAGGATCAGTAGGAGCCTGAGGCAATCAGGTGGGTCAGTTCAGTATCAGAGGCAGAGACCGAGACCTACAGTTTCTGTAGCGAGTGCTCAGACTCCAGTGGTTCAGAGATCCATTCCACCTATATGTGTTCATTATGGTAGGACACATGGGGGTGCTTGTTGGAAGACGGGTGGATCAGAATTATGTTTTAGATGTGGCAGCTCACTTTATTAAAGATTGCCCTGAGCTATAAGAGGATAGACAGACTCATACTGCAGCTTCTCGACCCAGTGTTAGCAGAGGTGGTCAAGGAGGCAGAGGTTTCAGTAGAGGTGGTCAACCTGGGATAAGTCAAAGAGGAGGCTCTACATCCGGAGGCAGTAGGCCAGATGAGGCTGGGTCATCTCAGCGAGTGTATGTGATGCAGAGGCAGCCGGATGCTTCAGCAGTTATTGCGGGTAGATTTTCTTTATTTGGCATTTTAGTTCTTGCTTTGATTGATCCAGGATCTACTCATTCATACATAAGTGCATCTATCTTGCCTGTGTCTGAATTGCATTCTGAGTCCTTAGGATTTGATGTCTTGGTGACAAATCCTTTAGGACATAGTGTTGTGGTGAGTAAGGTGCATCGTGATAGTTCAGTTGTGGTGCAAGGTGAGGAGTTTTGTGGTGATTTGATTGAAATGCCTTTTAAAGAATATGATTTGATCTTAGGCATGGATTGGTTGTCTAAGCATGGAGCTATGGTAGACTATCAAAAGAAGTGTGTTACTTTGAGAACCGGTGATGGTAGAAGTGTGATGGTATCTGGTGAGCAGAGACAACTTGCATCCTTGTTTGTTTCAGTTGTGGTAGCAAGGGTGTGGTGCTTATCTTGCTCATGTTGTGGATACCAGAATAGTGGGTTCTCAGCTTGATAGTATACCCACAGTTGCTGAATTCCCAGATGTGTTTCCTAAGGAGTTGCCAGGGTTACCCCCTGAGAGAGAGGTTGAGTTTGGTATCGATTTATTGCTTGGTACCACTCCCATCTATATTAATCCTTATCGAATGGCACCTGCTGAGTTGAGAGAGTTGAAGGTGTAGTTGCAGGAGTTGTTGGATAAAGGGTTTGTTCACCCTAGTGTTTCTCCGTGGGGAGCTCCTGTTTTGTTTGTAAAGAAGAAGGATGGTACTTTGAGGTTATGCATCGATTATAGGCAATTGAATAAGGTGACTATCAAGAATAAGTATCCTTTGCCTTGGATTGATGATCTCTTTGATCAGTTGAAGGGAGCAGCAGTGTTTTCCAAGATTGATCTGAGATCAGGGTACCATCAGTTGAGGGTCAGAGAGGAAGATGTTCCTAAGACAGCTTTTTGCACAAGGTATGGGTATTATGAGTTTTTAGTGATGCCTTTGGGATTAACGAATGCACCTGCAGCTTTCATGGATTTGATGAATAGGGTGTTTAGACCCTATCTGAATCAGTTTGTGGTGGTCTTTATTGATGATATTTTGGTGTATTCGCGTAATGAAGAGGAGCATGACAAGCAATTGCGGATTGTGTTGCAGACCCTGAGATAGAAGCAATTGTATGCTAAGCTGTCGAAGTGTGAGTTTTGGCTTGATCAAGTGACTTTTCTGGGTCATATAGTTTCAGCAGATGGTATAAGAGTTGATCAGAGTAAAGTTGAGGCTATTTTGAATTGGAGTCCATCGAAGTTTGTAACTGAAGTTAGAAGTTTTCTAGGTTTGGCAAGCTATTATCGACGCTTTGTGAAAGTTTTTTCTTTGATAGCTACTCCACTTACCAGATTGCTTCGGAAAGGAATTAGATTTGTGTGGACAGATCGGTGTCAAGCTAACTTTGAGCAGTTGAAGGAGATGTTGACTCAAGCTCCTGTTCTTACTTTACCTGTGGAAGATAAACCATATGTGATTTACAGTGATGCTTCACATAATGGTTTAGGTTGTGTTTTGATTCAAGAGGGTAGAGTTATAGCTTATGCTTCTCGGCAGTTGAAACCTTGCTGGTGGAGGTACTCTGTTGAACCTTGGAAATGGATTACCTTTGGTATTAGGCTTGTCCGGCTCCGGCAACTTGCCATTATCAATTAAATTCTGGATCTCATGCCTCAACTTCATACAATTGTCCGTTTCGTGTCCAGGCCTTTGATGGAATTGGCAAAATGCATTAGTATCAAAGTTAGGTGGAAGAGGATTAGGCAAACGACGAGGAGTCAAGGGTTGTAATAATCCCCTCTTTTGTAGCTTATTGAGTACCCAAGATAGTGGCTTCCCTAATTCTGAAAATTGCCTCATTCCTCCTTGACTAGTGGCATTAACATCAACTTCTTTTTGTGTGCTTTGATTGCCTGGTTGATAATTTCCTTTCTCATTCCTTCTTATTGAAAAGCGATTTTTCTCCCTTTCCCACTCTTCAATTTGTAGACCAGCTTGGAGAAGATCTTTGAAATCACAGATGAGTGTATGAGACATCCTCTCACGAAGACTAGGCAACACCCCTCTCACAAACATCCTTATTTGATCAGGTTCATCAGGCCTCTTCTTGAGTAAAGCAGCCTTATTTCTCCATCGTTTCACATAGTCCACAAAATTCTCATTTGGCCGTTGCCTAATGGACTCAACTTCTATTAAGGTAACTTCCAACTCGATATTATACCTATATTGATGGATGAAGGCCTTGTATAGCAAATCCCAATTCTTTTGTGTTCCATCATCTAAGGTATTGAACCAATTTTGGATAACAGGGTCCAATGAGAGCATGAAGTACCTTAGAGTTTAAGCCTTAGTAGCTCGGGCAGACTGCATAACAGTGATGATACTGCTTCACATGAAGGTGAGGATTTCCGGTTCCATCAAACTTTGCGAAAGATGGCATCTTGAACTTATATGGGACTTCTTCATCTAGCTCAAATAATTTATCAACTTCGGACATTTCTTCAGTTTTCAGCTTCTTCTCAAATTTCTTTTCTAAATCTGCGATCATCTTTTCAACATCGGATGTCTTGGTCTTTTCAATAGTTGCTTTCTCAACAACCTTCGGTTCTTTCTTCTTCTCTCGAACATCTTGGTAGTATTGAGCCCAATCATCATCACCAATGATTACCTTACCATCATCAAAAGCTACTTCACTAACTTTGGTCTTCCCTTTGTCCTTTGGTTTCTTAGTGCTAGCAGACGCCTCGGCATGGTTCTCTAAGATTACAGTCAACTGGTTCTTCATGGTCTCAGCTAGGGCCTCTTTGATTTCTTCCATCTTGGCATTGAGGGCCTCATCCACCATCCTTTGAATTTGTTCAGGCTCCATTGTTTTAGGTGAGCAAGTGATTGAGTCGTTGCTAGATACTTCGTCTCCGGCGTGGGTCGGATTGTTGTAAGCTTTAGAACTATCGTAATCCAGGGCTGTGAGCCAGAGAGGATCAATGATATGAGATGCAAATGTATACATGTATGCATGTACACACAAATAATCAACAAATAAAGATAAATAGGACGTTCCTTCCAACCTTATAACATCCACACACGAATGGTGAGTTTCTTTTCCTAGGTATATGGTTAACAAAATACCAACATGGGGTATCTTACTTTCGAATAATTCGCTCGGACGTTTCAACCAATAGTTATATTTTCGAAAATGGAAATCAATCCATGATAATTCATATTAATTAGGTTTTAATCCATTCAACCAACTAAAGTAGCTTTTATGCTATATTGGATTAAAATGAAATTAAGAGGTTTATTATAAATAGATTTCTCACTTGAAAAAGGTAACTAGTGATTCATGCCAAAAACAAGCCCATGGTTAATTTATTCTTAGTGTAAACTAGGCCCACAATTGATTTTTTGGTATTTCATAATTGACTTAAATATTTTTGCAAGCTCTTTGTAAGAAAAGATTGGGTGAAAATCGTTTTGTTTCTTAGCCCATTATAAAAGATTTTAGAAAAATGGATTTTGGGCTTAGTATTTGGGCCATGGGCCAAAATTGTTTTTGACATGTTTTTAGAAAAGTTTTATGTCCAAAGACCATCTTGAAAAGCTTTGAAAATAGTTTTAGTCTTTTGGGCTTTAAAGGAAAGAGTTATTTTGAGCTTACAATATACTTAGGTCATATTAGAAAAAGAACAAACCAAATAAGCCATGATTTAGACTAATAATGTGCATTTGGGGTAAAACCTAAGGAAAGTAACTAGGCCAATTACATGAGCTTTAGTCTTTGGGTAAAAAGGCTTAGGTTCCCATAGCAAGTATATATCAAATGGTACGAGGCTATGAGTGGTTATGCCATGCTCGATCTCCATACCTTGAGTGAAAGTATGGTATCCCTTACATAACACAACACGGGTAACACGGGCGTCCTAACTCACTCACACTATGCAAACTAATATGATGCAATGGATAATATCATTATAAGAAAGAATATATTAATAAAAAGACCAATGGAATCAACTTCTCTTATCCCCAATGGAGTTGCCACTGTGAGCGGAGATTTTCGCCCCCACTCCCGGTGGAATGGTTCTTGTGACTTCGGCACTGTTTAGGCTCAGGGCCTTAGAGAAAACGGACCTAAGTCCGGAGAAAATGGAGTCGCCACCCGGACGGGCCGGGAAAAAAAGAAAGGGGTGGATGACTCGATTCCTAAGGAATCCCCAACCCCCTAATGGGTTCGAAAAGTTGGGTATATGTGGGGAAGGTGAGAAATGGCCCAGCACCCCCACAACGCCCGGTTCATTGGAACCAGCCTCCTTTATAGGTCTTAATATTATAAAATTCTTAAATATAACAACATTATCCATATTACACACAATAATTAAAAAGAAAGAATCATTATATTAAAATCAAAGCAATGTCCAAACAAAGCAATTAAATGGACACCCATCCAAGGATGGAAACATGTCCTTACATCACATGCCTAAATAGGACACCCACCGAAAGGTAGAAACATTTCCTTTACATAGGTTCTAAAATAGAAAAGCAAATTAAATTACATGATGTTTAATTAATGAGGTACCCACCAAGTGGAAACATATGTCTTACAACATTTGGAAATCTAAATTAATTGATAAGAATAAATAATCATTCATAATAAATAAATCATTCATCAAAGGTACCAAATATCAACAAAAAGTAAACATCCATCCATGACAAATAAAATAATCCAAGCATTGAATTTAAAATAATTAAAGCTTATTAAATAAATCAAAACATAATCAATATGGAATTGAATAAAGCAAATAAAAATCCAATTATGGCTACTGTGATTCTTTTTTATGGAATTAAAATAGATTAGGGTTTTAGGATTTAAAAGGTTGGTAAGACTCTTTGATTACCTAAATTGATATTTGAATGGTGAAATCATAAAACTAGGGTTTTAGACACCCCTGAGCTGTTGTGATACTTTTGACCAATCTTATGATCACTAAGATGAAGAGGCAAGAAGATAAAAGAAAGGAATGAATAGTCAAGACCATAAAGATAGTTGAAATTCTCAAGACCATGAGGGTAGTTGAAGTTCTCAAGACCATAAGAGTAGTTGAAGTTCAATTGAATTAGACCAAATATCACAAATCAAGTCAAGACTGAAGCAGATTAATCCAAGAAAACTCAAACAAGACAACTCTATTAGAGCTAGAACCCAAAAAAAACAAAAAAGAAGAAAAAAGAAAAAAAAGGAGAAAAAAAGAAGTGGAAAAAAGAAAAAGGAAAAAAAAGAAGAAAAAGAAAAGAAAAAGAAAGATAAAACCTAAAAAGGCGGTTCAGAAATCCAAATGAATTCTCTTTTACCTAAGACAACAAGAGGCTTCCATTTGGTTTATAAGGACAGTTTATCTTGAATTGGTCCAACCCAACCAAAGATTCGATCAAAATCAAAGAAAAAGGAGAAAGGTCACCAAGTTTTTGAAAGTTTTGTACATGACAGTCCAACAAGGAAGAAAGACAAAATGATAAAATGCTCAAAGAAAGGGAAGAGTAAGAAAAATAAAAAGAAATAAAAGGGAGAAGAAGAAAAGAAATGAATTTGGATAACAAACTCTTTACAAGGGCAAATACTGTCCTAATCAAGATCCAGATTAATGCCAAGAAGATAGAAAGAATTTCGAGTCTAGCAAGATTGCTCCCAGCTGGCTAAAGTTCAAATAAGAAATTTGTAGTGTGAAGGTTTGTCCATTGTGTCACATCAGTTCCAACTTACAAATGGCCTTCATTTAACCCATGTCCCTTATAGACCCCATTTCAAGCCTATCAAAGACCTATTGATCTCTCTTGGTAGGTAGAGTCTATTAGTGGAGATAGTTTGAATAAGCATGCTTATGAGATAGACCATATTCAAACTTAATGAGACCTTTGGCTAAGCAATGTGTATGTGCCTATCTGAAGTGCAATAATTCTTGCTTAAATAGAAATGATTCCCGAGTTTAGTACAGTAACTAGGGTTGTCATGTTATAGATATGTTAATTTGGAAAATCAAGTCCTGAGGTTCATTGACATTAATTTGGCAAAGCCAACATTTGATTTCAAATTCAAAAAAAAATTTTTTTTACAAAGACTTCAAGTTAAGGGGAGTTTATTGAACTATCGAACCTCGAAGGACACATTGGGCAAAGGAAATGATTATTGGCAAGGTCATGAAGAAGCTACCAATTGACATACTGAATCACAATTTGAAATGGATGTATCTCTACTGTTTGGGGCCTCCATTATTCATATTTTCAACATCTTGAAGATAAAAGCCATAAATGTGAAGCATCCTTTCATTCTGAAGCAAGACCTGAATGGGCATCTCAAAGGAGTCAATGAGAATGCTTCTGCTGATTACCTCGGTCTGTGAGTCAATAAAACCGCTGTGAGTATTATCATGCATATCATGCATACATGAGCATATCACATTGCACTTTCTTGTCTTGTATTGTCTATTCTTTATTAAAGTGAACAGTAAACACCCTGTGAAGTAAACAATCAAAAGAAGATATCAAATCAGGGGGGCATGGAAAACCCATTACTTGAGAAAGTTCCAGTAATTTTGCAAAGAAAAGAAATGCGTGCTTTTGCAAAGAACTAGACAACAAGAACATCAATCAGAGCCTGCATAGAAAAATCATGGGTTTGAGCCTACACAGGGGGCAAAGTTTCTCCTTTTCAAATTTTAAGTTTATGCATGAATAAAACATTTTGACTCACTTCTAATATTTTACCACGCAGGGGGGCAAGGAGAGGATCTAAGGTCCAATTAAAAATAGCTGAATTTTTGCAAAAAGGAAGAACAAAAGAATGGAACATTAGAACTCTCAAAAGAATGAAGATGCAAAAGACAAAAGATCAGTCCAACTAAAAGAGTTGAAGCCAAGGTAAAGACCCGACCTCTAGTGGATAAAGATCCAATTTCAAAGGGTGAAGACCCGAAGTCCAAGGACGAAGATCAAATTTCAAAGGGTGAAGACCCGAAGTCCAAAGGATGAAGATTCCTTTTCAAGGGTAAAGACCCGATGTCCAAAGGATGAAGATCCAATTTTTCAAGGGTGAAGACCCAATCTCAAAGGATGAAGATCCATTTACAAGGGTGAAGACCCGATATCCAAGGATGAAGATCCATTAACAAGGGTAAAGACCTAATCTCTAATGGATAAAGATCCAATTTCAAAGGGTGAAGACCCGAAGTCCAAAGGATGAAGATTCGTCTTCAAAGGGTGAAGACCCGATGCCAAAGGTGAAGACCCGATCTCAAAGGATGAAGATCCATTTTCAAGGGTGAAGGCCTGATCTCCAAGGATGAAGATCCATTTACAAGGGTGAAGACCCGACTTTCAAGGATGAAGAACCATTTACAAGGGTGAAGACCCGATCTCCAAGGAGAAGATCCATTTTTAAGGGTAAAGACTAGATCTCAAATGATGAAAATTCATTTTGAGGGTGAAGAACCACAATCATAGAACAGCAGGAGCAGTCAGACTTCTCAACTGTTAAAAGGTTAGTCAAACTCAGTCTCGGGTCCAAGCACCCAAATTCAATTTAGTCTTGGGTCCAAGTACCCAATCTCGAGTCTAAGTACCCAAATCAAATTCAATCTCGGGTCCAAGTACCCAATCTCAGGTTCAAGTACCCATATCAAATCGATCTCGGGTCCAAGTACCCAATCCCGGTCCAAGTACCCAAATTCAATCTAGTCTCGAGTCCAAGCACCCAAATTCAATTCAGTCTCGGGTCTAAGTACCCAAATATCGGGTCTATGTACCCAAATCAAATCAATCTTGAGTTTAAGCACCCAAATTCAATTCAGTCTCGGGTCCAAGTACCCATTCTTGGGTGCAAGTACCCATTCTCGGGTCCAAGTACCCAAATCAAATCAGTCTCGAGTCTAAGTACCCATTATTGGGTCCAAGTACCCAAACCAATTCAAGCTCGAGTCCAAGTACCCAAATAAAATCAATCTCGGATCCAAGTACCCAATCTCGGGTCCAAGTACCCAAACTTAATCTAGTCTCGGGTCCAAGTACCCAAATCAAGTTCAGTCTCGGGTCCAAGTACCCAAAACAAATTCAAGTAACCATCTCATCAAAATTAAGTCTTATTGCTTTTCACTATCTTCTACTAAAGTCTCAGATCGTTCAAGCAGGGGGCAAACTGTAGACCCTTAATTTTTGACCCAGTCCGGTCCAATATATTTTAATTAGTCCAAAATAATTTTTGTGTTATCTTAATATTTGTTTTAGTATTTATTTTTTATAATTTTTAAAAATTATTATAATAATAAAAAAAAATAAATAAAAATAAGAATAAAAATCGGCGATGAGATGGTCGAAATGGCCTCGCCGCGCGCTCTCGCAATTTTTGACGTGGTTTTTCGCAGCAGCCCGCAGCAATTTTATCGCCAACAAAATTTTTTCAACGTAATTTTTTCTGAAAACAAATTCTATTTAGTTTCGGTTTACTTTTCCTAATTAATGATAATTTCCTTAAACAATTGGAATTAAGCTTCCAAAATTTCCTATAAATAACACTAAAAAGACACAGAAAAAGGGAGGAACAATCGGACTGGATTTTAAGGGGAACAAAAGATCTTAAGATCGAGACTTGGAGAATTAAAACTTTGAATTTAGGACTTGAGATTTGAAAGGAGCAATAAGCAAGCAAATCAACGATTGATCAAAGGCAGCAACCTTGCCTTTGTCCTTGTTCATCCAAGAAGCAATTTTTGGTGGAACCAATGTAAGAAGGTTTTAATCTCTAATTTCTTTTTAGTTTCTTACAATATTTTTGTTTTTTTATTCATAAGATTATACATACAAAACCTTGATTTATAAATATGTAGTAACATTGATCTTCATTTCAATGACATAAATGATCTTTTCTGTTTCTTCTAAACCTCAAAAAACCCTAAAAATACTTTTCTGTTCTTGTAATCCTTAAAAACCCTAAAAATACTTTTTTGTTTCTTCTAAACTTTAAGAACCCTAAAAATACTTTTTTGTTTCTTCAAAACCTTAAAACCCTTGATTTTTCCATCTATTTCCAAAAACCCTAAAAAAAAAATACTCTTTTTGTTTCCAAAAACCTTAAATCATTTTTCCTATTTCCAAAAGCTTTTAAAAACCCTAAACTGTTTTCTTCTAATTCTTTTCCAAAATTTCCAAATGTTTTGTTAAATATCCAAACTCTAAACTCACTTCACAGTTTCTAAAAAATGATAATTGCTTTATGAAACTTTAAACTATTTTCTTCAACTCCAAAACCAAAACCAGTAAACCCCAAACTAGTAAATCTAAACCCCAAGTTTTCTTAAACCCTAATTCCCCTAAAACCATAAACCCTAATCTTTCTAAACCTTAATCCTTAAAACCTTAAAACATTATAAACCTAAACATTCAAACCCAATATAGTAAATACAAAATAATAATCCAGTAGCTAAGAATTATAAAGCTAAGTGTTTTAAAGTGTCTAAACCCTAATTTCATAATTTTACCCCTCAAACCCTAATTTGATCAATCAAAGAACCTTACTAATTTCTTAAATTATAAAACCCTAATCCATTTCAATTCCCTTAAAACTTACAGTAGCTAAGAATTACAAACCCTAATAATACTAAAAACCCTAAATATTAATTAAAGAACTTTAGATGGAAATAGTAAACCTCAATTTATATCATTTCTTGCTTTATTTGATTATGTAGTTCATTATATGCTTTGATTTATTCTCAATGCTTGATTTATTTAATTTATCCTGGATGAATGTTTATTATATATATTGATTGATGTTTAATATCTTTGATGAATGATTTATTTATGATGAATGGTTATTTACTTTTATCAATTTATTTTGGATTTCCAAATATTGTAAGAAGTATGTTTCCACTTTGTGGATACCTCATTAATTAAATATCATGCAATTTAAATTGCTTTTATATTTTGGACCAATGTAAAGGGCATGTTTCTACCTTTTGGTGGGTGTCCTATTTAGTTTAGACATGAACGATGTAAGGACATGTTTCCATCCTTGGATGGGTGTCCATTTATTTGCTTTGCTTGGACATTGCTTTGATTTTAATATAACGATGCTTTATTTTAATTATTGTGTGTAATATGTATAATATTGTTATATTTAAGAATTTTATAATATTAAGACCTGTAAAGGACGCCGGTTCCAATGAACCGGGCGTTGTGGTGGTGCTAGGCCATTTCTCACCTTCCCCATACATACCCAACTTTTCGAACCCATTAGGGGGTTGGGGATTCCTTAGGAATTAAGTCATCCACCCCTTTCTTTTTCCCAGTCCGTCCGGGTGGCGACTCCATTTTCTCCGGACTTAGGCCCGTGTTCTTTAAGGCCCCAAGCCTAAACAGTGTCAAAGTCGCAAGAACCATTCTACCGGGAGTGGGGGCAAAAATCCTCGCTCACAACATGTTTCTACTTTTTGGTGGGTGTCCTATTAGTTTAGACATGGATGATGCAAGGGCACATTTCCATCTTCAGATGAGTGTCCATTTATTTACTTTGTTTGGACATTGCTTTGATTTTAATATAATGATGCTTTATTTCAATTGCTGCATGTAATATGGATAATATTGTTATATTTAAGAATTTTATAATATTAAGACCTGTAAAGGAGGCCGGTTCCAATGAACCAGGCATTGTGGGTGTGCTGGGCCATTTCTCACCTTCCCCACACGTACCCAACTTTCCGAATCCATTAGGGGGTTGGGGATTCCTTAGGAATCGAGTCATCCACCCCTTTCTTTTTCCTGGCTAGTCCAGGTGGCGATTCCATTTTCTCCGAACTTAGGTCAGTGTTCTCTAAGGCCTCGAGCCTAAACAGTGCTGAAGTCGCAAGAACTATTCCACCGGGAGTGGGGGCAAAAATCTCCGCTCACACCAGCATGCCAATTTCCACCTACATAACACCGGAGTAGCTTATCAACTTCATAAGAATTGAAGGAGTAATGAAATGTGAAGATATTCAAGAGAAGAGAGAAGTTAATATGGGAGCGGTATCTTTCTCAGATGCAAATTTACCGGAAGAGGGGAGAGATCACATTCGCCCTCTCTTTATCAAAATAGAAATCAAAGGGAAAAGGACTCCATGTGTAATGGTTGATGATGGGTCTGCCATAAATGTTTGTCCACTTAAAATATTGCCAAAGCTAGCCATGTCAACAAGGGATCTAAACCCAACCGAGGTAACCATTCGGGCTAATGACAACATCAAGAGACATGTCGAAGGGACTTTCAAAGCTGCTATCAAGGTTGGTCCAATTGAATCTATTGTTGAATTTTTTGTTTTGGACATTCCTGTTACCTTTGCCTTACTCTTAGGATGACTATGGTTTCATCTTCTTGGTGGAGTTCCTTCCACCCTCAATAGATCAAGTTCCCTAACGGAGATGAGACAAAGGTCATCGAGGCCGAAGATAATGAGGTTGTTAATGCTCTAATGATTGAGAGGCCTCTCAATGGTTTTCAAATAGCTGCAATTTCTAATGATGAAGTAGTGGACTCCAAAGTCTTGAATGTGATGATAAACATGACCTAACTTCCCGGAGCTAGTCTTGGAAAGGGCAAGGCTGGCTTGACAAAGCTTCCAGATTTTAAAACACAAACTTCCAAGAAGGGGTTGGGATATGATGAAGCCAACAAAGATGTCCAGCTAAAGAAGAATGAGAAGATGAGCTTTCCGCCACTTGAAAAAATCTTTGTCAAAGCTCCAGACATGGGACCACTCCAAGGAAAGCCCGAGCCAATCATGTTTATGGGAAAGTTGATCTCAAATTTTGAAATTTTTGCAGTTGTTGCCGAGTTAGTAGAGCAAGTGAAGAAAGAGCCCACCCTGCTAGCTAACAAGGAGTCCAATCCGGAAGGGAAGAAGGAAGCTGTCCGGAAAGCCGAGAAGACTCCGAAGGAGATTGCTGCCCTGGTTGAAGAGAAGTTTGAAGATATTCTGCCTTATGATTTTGAGAATAATGATTTTGATTTTGATTTTAATTTGCTTGCTTTGTATGAGGATGATGATGTTTTCTTTTCCAAAATAAATGCAATAAAGTCTGATTTTACTTACTTGTGTGATGTTTCTCCTGATGGTTACATACATTCAAATAGCAATTGCATGAGCATCTTTAATATTAATTCTATTGGCACACAACCATTAAATTTGGGAACAATTAAAAATTCTAAAAATATTAGCATAGTCTCCGACCTTACTCCTGATGAGAGAGAGAGAGTCAAAAAAAATATTCAAAAAATATGAAGAAGTATTTGCTTGGTCTTATGAGGATATGCCTAGAATAGATTGAGACATAGCCAAACATCTTATTCCTACTTACACTCACATGAAACCTGTCAAACAAAAGCTTAGGTGATTAAGACCTGAGTGGGCTAAATTGGATAAAGAAGAGGTCACTAAACAAATACAAGTAAAGTTCCTTGAAGTGATAGAATATCTAGATTGGCTAGACAACATGGTACCCATGCCAAAGAAAGATGGAAGAATAAGGGTCTGTGTGGACTATAGAAATTTAAACAAGGCTTCCCCTAAAGATGATTTTCCTTTACCCCATATAGATGTCCTCATTGATAATGCAGCCTCTAGTGTGCTACACTCATTTGTAGATGGATTTTCTGGATACAACCAAGTGTTAATGGCCCAAGAGGATAAAGCCAAAACTGCTTTCATTACTACATGGGGTATGTTTTGTTATAGGGTGATGTCGTTCAGCTTAAAGAATGCTGGAGCACCCTACCAAAGGATGACCACCATGCTATTTCATGACATGATGCACAAAGAAGTTGAAGTATATGTTGATGATAAGATGGTGAAATCGGATACAAGGGAACAACATAGCCAAAACTTAGAATTATTCTTCGATAGAGCATTAAAATATAAGCTAAGATTAAACCCAAAGAAGTGTGTGTTCGGGGTTACCTCAGGTAAATTGTTGGGACATGTGATTGGTCCGAATGGCATTGAGATTGATTCTGACAAAGTTAAAGAAGTAAGGAATATGCCAGCCCCAAAGACGGAGAGAGAAGTTTGGGGATTCATTGGTAAATTACAATACATTAGCAGGTTTATAGCAAAACTCACAACAATCTGTGAGCCTATCTTCAAATTGCTAAAAAAGAATCAGCCAGTCCTGTGGAATGAAGAGTGTCAAAAGGCCTTTGAGCGAATAAAAGAGTATCTACTAAATCCACCTGTTTTAAAACCACCTAAACCCGATAAACCCTTGTTACTATACTTAGCAGTAGAAGAAGAGTCAATAGGAGCCATGCAAGTCCAAGCAGATGAGTAAGTGATTGAGCATGCAGTTTACTATTTGAGTAGAAAGCTCCTACCTTATGAAATTAAGTATAGTATCATTGAAAAGACCTGTATAGCCATGGTTTGGTCTTCTAAGAAGTTGTAGAATTACTTCCAATCTTATAGTATGCAAGCAATTTTCAGGTTGGATCCAATGAAGTACTTAAGGGAGACACCCTCTTTGATTGGGAAATATGGTCGATGGTTGATAATATTAGAAGAATTTGAGATTGAGTATGTAACCAGGAAAATAATCAAAGGTAGAGCAGTGGCAGAATTTTTGGCCCAACAACCATTACCAGATAGCGAAGAGGTAGTCTTGGAATTTTCGGATGAACATTTGGAGGCAATTGAAGTACAAGGGTGGAAAATGTATTTTGATGGAGCAGCAAATAGGAATGGAGAAGGTTTGGGAGTTATACTAGATTCGCCCGAAGGGGAAGTTATCCCTTTAGCAAAAAAAATTGAAATTCAGGGCAACCAATAATATGGTGGAGTACGAAGCATGTATCTTTGGTTTGGAAAACCTAATGATTATGAAGGTGGATAAAGTGGAAGTTTTTGGCGATTCATTGCTAGTAGTATCCCAAGTAAATGGAGAGTGGGAGTTGAAAGAAGAAAAATTAAAACCATACCACCATTAATTGACCATAATGAAGAAGAACTTCAAGGAGCGCAGGTTTATACACCTATCAAGAGAAGAAAACCAGATGGCTGATGCCCTAGCTACATTGGCTTCGGTATGGGAAAATCCTGTCAGTTTATTCCTTAAGCCTCTGATTTTGACTAGTTCGTCAACTCCTTTCTACGAATATGAGACAATCATGGAAATTGATACAGACCATGATGTGTGGTATGATACTATAAGACAATTTCTGGAGGAAAGGGAATACCCATCGAGGGCAGCAAAGAAAGAAAGAAGAGCCATAAGGCGGTGGTCTTTGCAATACATCAGCTTCCATGGAGAGTTATATCGAAAACGGCCTGATGGGGGTGCATTTGAGATGCTTGAGGAAGCCTGAAGTGGAGCATATCATGTCAGAAAAACATGTGGGAAGTTGCAGTCCGCACATGAGTGGTTTGGCCCTAGTTAAGAAGATAATTTGACAAGGTTACTACTGTTTGACCATGGAGAGAGATTGTATTAAGTTTGTAAAGAAGTGCCAACAATGTCAAATGCATGGTAACTTGAATCACATGCCTCCTGAAGAATTGCATTCTGTGTCTTCACCCTGGCCCTTTACAACTTGGGGTATTGACATTATAGGAGAGATACATCCGACAACTTCAAATGGTCACTGTTTCATTGTAGTAGCGGTCGATTATTTTTGGAAATGGGTCAAAGCCGAATCCTTCAACAAACTGGGTGCAAGTCAGATGGCTAGATTTATTGAAAAGAATCTCATATACAGGTATGGAGCCCCGCACAGTGTGATATTAGACAATGGGGTACAGTTTCAAGGAGTAGTTAAGGACCTATTCTCGAAGTACCAAATCCATCATCACCGATCCTCTCCTTATAGACCAAAGGCTAATGGTGTGGTAGAAGCAACAAATAAGATAATTAAGCAAATTCTGTCCAAGATGACCAAGACATACAGGGACTGGTCAGAGATGCTTTCTTTTGCTTTGTGGGAATATAGAACAAGTGTACGAACACTGACTGGAATGACACCGTTCTCCTTGGTTTACGGGATGGAAGCGGTATTGCCAATTGAAATTGAAATCAAGTTGTTAAGAGTGGTCTTGGAATCTGAATTGCCTGAAATGGAATGGGTAGTGAGCAGATACACATAGTTAGCTTTACTAGAGGAGAGAAGGATAAAAGCCCTATATCATCATCAACTGTATCAAAGGAAGATAGCCCGGGCCTACAATAGAAGGGTTAAGATCAGAAAACTCAGAGTCAGAGATTTGGTGTTGAAACAATGTAAGCCTAATGTATCTGATCCAAGATGGAAGTTTAGGCCTAGTTGGGAAGGGCCATATGTTGTGAAACAAGTCATGAATAAGGGTGCAGTGAAGCTATCAGACATGGATGGAAATGAGTTTAGTGAGCCGGTAAACATTGACAGGCTGTAGAGGTTTTATGTATATAAAAAAAAGAGAGCTCGCTAGATTGAAAACCTAAAAAAAGGGTGGCCTAGGCAAAAGTTAGAGCAGTTCGCTATTTCCAAAAATCTGAAAGGGCGGGCTAGGCAACAATTAGGGCTAAATGAGAGAAAATCGTCAATTAGAAAACCCAAAAGGGCTAGTTGGCAATAGGAGTGATCTTGTGTATGCTAGCTTAATGATTGGTTGTTCCCCAATTTAATAAAACAAAATTAATATTAAAATTGTTCTATGTGCACTGTTACAAGTATTTGACCATATATGGATGAAATAAATAAACACAATAGCAAAAAGTGATGACAAATTATAAAAGGAAAAGAAGCATCTCTTATTATTTCTTTTATTATTTTTGCATCCTAACAATGCACTTCCTAAAGAAATTGTCAAATGTAAAATCTATGGCAGACGATAAGCGTAACGTGCAGGCCAGCTTTGCTTCAGTCGATCCAAGTAGGCTTCAGTCAGACAAGGCATATTTAAATCAAGAGTGAATTCAGAACCTTGAGGCTCAGCTCAATACTGACGGTTAAGCCGACGAGGGTCATAGCAAGTACCTCGACGAAGAGCAGCAAGGGTAACATAAATCAAGTATGTCTGCATGGTGATATGAGAAATCTTCCACCATGGTACCAACCAACGGATATTGACTTCAACGCGTGAGTGGATCCAGTCAACCCAGTCAGCATATGAAGAAGCAGGATGGAGTAGTTTCCTAGCAGAATGATGTCATGGCAAATATCTGGAAAATCCATGGATGAAGTATCGAGCAAGCAGAGACACTCCTGAAGCCAAATCTGTAAGGAAAAATTTAATTTAAAAAAAAAGTCCGCTAAGTTGAAAACCCACAAAGGCAGCTTGGGCAAAAATTAGGGTAGCTCGCTAGTTTTGAAAACCTACATAGGCAGACTAGGCAAAAATTAGAGCAATATATAAAAATAAAAAAAAGGTCCGCTAAGTTGAAAACCCGCAAGGGCGGCTTAGGCAAAAGTTAGGATAGCTCGCTAGTTCTGAAAACCATCATGGGCGGACTAGGCAAAAAATTAGAGCAATAAAAAAATAATAATAAAAAAAAAGAGAAAAACCTAAATTGAAAACCCAAAAGGGCAGTTTCGGTAATTACCTAAAGCAACAATGGACTCCCGGTCAGTCTCTTTGACAATCCTGATTTAAGCTGGTCTAATCCAACTAAAGTCTTAGCTAAAATCACGGGTATCGGCGACAAGCCTCCTTCCATTTGGTCCATGATATCCAATACTCATGATCAATATCACCATCAGAAGAAACAAGTAAGAATTGACCAAGCAAGCATAGACAAAACATACATCCCATGCCTTAGTAGGAGACAAATGAGAAAGGCAAAAGTCAATTAAGGGACCAAGCAAAATTTTCTCACCTTTCATCAACTGTAGAACTTCGAATTTTGAGATTTGAAATAACATCTGCATCTTCTGTTGAGTCTTGGAAATCAATATAGGTAACACCATTTATTGATTGCTTGGATATCCAAGGATGGCCTTAAATTCTTCAATCAAGGGACATATTTCAAAGCCATTAATTTTAAATGTCCTAGAATCCACATTCCAAAAAGAAGCCATGACATGTAAAAAAGAATGGTCCAATTTTACATTTTGAAAACACTTCAAAGTATCAATTTTTGACCAAGATATTTGCTTCCAATGAATGAAATTCATATTTTTAAATAGAACTTTTATTTTCTTCAAATGTAGTTCGGTCATTGTTAAAGGCTGAAGGAAAATTAGAATTGTTAAAAGGAGCTTTTACGTTGAAGTAGAAAATCTCTTGGCTTCTATATGAAATTATGGCATGAAAAGTGATTTATATAGGAGGATTGTGCTATTCCAAAATTGATAAGGAAAGCATGAGACCGAGATGCATGAGGAAAGGGAATTGGTGACGAAAGTTCTTTAATTGTCATGTTGCATTTGGTTTTAGTTAATTGGTGTGACTGTGAATGTGAAAAGGAAAATTGTAGTGCAATAATGATAAAAGAAAAGAGAAAAAAAGAAAAAAAAAGAAAAAAGAGTTGTAGTAAAGATAAAAATTATATATCATCATCATTATTTTTATACTTATTATACAATGTTTCCTCAATTGATACAATATTCATACGTCACTAAGAAGGAGGTGGTAGATCATTAAATAAAGCTTTGAAAAAATCATCGCCTATTGGAGGAGGAGGCATATCACTCGTCCTAAGTCCGCCCAAAGTAGGAGCACTAGAATCTCTATTACCTTGGAGTTCCAATCTGTAATGATCCTCATCAGAAGTAGATGAAAGGATCTCATAGTCATCAGTTTGGGGGCCTCTAGATGAAGAAGCACAAGGATCTCTCATCCCTTAAAACTGAAAGTCTCAAAAATTTTGCTCTGACTGATGGTACAAATTTTTAAAATGGGAAACCTGTTGACAACTAGCGGCCAGCTCTTCTTGAAGTTTCTTGTTTTGTTCTTCAAGCATTCGCTGTGAGCCAGAAAGGAAAAGAGTAAGAGCATACATAATCATGCATACATATAGCATAAATTATCATTGAACAAGAAAATCTACCTGGTAATTCATGTTAATGCCCTATGGATGTGATGACATATTCGGTGGACTAGAATGAGCAAATGAAGGAGTAGTAAAAGAAGGTCCAGCCTCATGATCAAATAAGCCAGCATCCTGCAACAATCATTAAAAAAAAAGTTAAAACAAGTTAAGAAAGAAGCAATTGCAATGGGAAAAATGGTAAAAGCTTACTTGAGAAGTGCTAGCCCTAAGATGTGGAACAAACTCTCCTCCCTCTCCATGATATTCCTCTTCATCTCTATCCTCATTTTCCTCAGGAATCTCCCATACGCCAACGGGAGATATGTCAAAGTTCAAGAGACCTATTTGAATAAACTGTGTATAAGATGCACCCGGTGGATAGAGAAATGTTTCAACATCATAACCGTGTCAGGCCAACCACCATGCATTCTCCGACATTGATGTGATATTTAAAGTATATTCTGGGCAATGCATCAGGATCCTCCACTGCTCGGGACTAAGAAACCACTCATATACTCTCTCTACGAGAAACCAACCACTAGACACAAGGCCGGCAATGACTCGGTGGGTATGTTGAAAAGACAGTGTGACATTCATAGAGGAAGTCCAGTTCGTCCGCTCTTCTGTGTTCCACCAGGCCAAATTGACCTACAAAAAGACATAAGGTAAGTGAACTTTTATATAAATTTTAAAGTATGCTAATGCCATTTTACCTGGTCCCAGGTTATGCAGCTCAAGACAAAGCATTGGGTATGCACATGGTGAGAGCCGGGAACTTCTACACGATCTAACAACCAAAAATTTAATCTCGGATACCCGACCCTCTCTTGGGAAATACCAGGCACCCTCACAAGATTGTGCTCATATGCCCATTCCTACAACAATAATAAAAATCAAATTAATGCAAGAATAAGAATGGAATCAACATTGGTGGAAGAAGAATACCTCGACAACCCCCCATAGAGCCAACAAAAGACTTATTATTTCTGTAAATTTTGTCCAGTCCATGGTAAAGACAGGCAAGACCGGCTTCACCCCAGCCGTAAAGCGGTACCATCTTCATATCAGTAAGGGCTCTCAACACCGACAAATGGATGGCGGATTTGGTGCTGCCTAAAATGGTCGATCTGAGCAAATACAACAAAAATCCTCGAGCATATTATTTAGCTGTATCTCTGTGAACCCGACCTTCGTAGTTCATCCAATAACTTCGAATTGGCTCAATTTTTATCTTGAAAGGCCCTTTAAATGATGGTTCCATACCAATTAATTGTTGGATTTCTTTGAAAGTCAGAATATCATTGGTAAGAGGGACCGGAAGGCCATAGTACCGAATACCAGTAATGGCTGTATAATCGACCGGGCCAATGGTCATTTCTCCTATAGGTAGGTGAAAAGTATGGGTCGTGTCCATCCACCGTTATGACAATGCTTGAACCACACCCCGGTCTATCAGATACTCCCGGATGGTAATTGGAAGATGAAGCTTTCAAAATCATAATCTCGGATAATCTGCCTTACTTGAGAAGGCGCTACATCATACCATTATCGAGCTTTGTAGGCACACCCTCCTGATCTATAAAGAAACAAAAATATAAAGAAAAAATAATGCAGAAAAGAAAAACAAAAATAATAAAAATAATAAAAATATATAAAAAACAAAAATAATAAAAAAGATGACAAAAATGAAAAAAATTTGCTGCTAAAAAAATAATTAAATAATTCCCTTGCTCTTTTGATTTGAATTGCTATGGAGCGGTATTCTAGGTAGTTGATTTATATTTCCATCTTCATGCCGCCGAATAAACTCTAATAACTCAGCATTAGATCGAGTTCCTAATCTTGAAGCATGCATTTTTTCCAAAACTCTATGCTAAACTCTCTAAAATGAAAGATTTATAGCTATGAAGGAATGAAATGAAGAAGTTTGTTGTGAATGAAATGAAGAAATCTGCTGCATTTATATAGAGAAATGGCAAAGGAAAAAGACAAAAGGAGAACAGTATTCTAGTGGAAAAAAGAGAAAAAAGTAAATTTTACTATTGATAAATAGTAAGTTACTATTTACAAATAGTAAATAAATAGTGATAAATAGTGCATAAACAGTAACTACACAGTAAATAAATAGGAAACTCAATTATTCAATTCAATCATTCAGATATTTGCGTATATAAAAATATTTTTGCACTTTTAAAATATTTTTACACATAAGGGGTAAGGAGAAAATACGTTTATGGTAAAAATTAGCTAAATGTTTTGCAAATTCCTTTAGTATACTGCTGACTACAATTATTCTTAAGTCCAAAACTTAACTTAAGTCCAGAACATAAAATCTCTCTTAAGTCCAGAACTTAGCTCGAGTCCAGAACCCAAATTATCCTTAGGTCCAGAACCTAAAATCTCTCTTAATTCCAGAACTTAGCTCAGGTCCAGAATCCCAAATTACTCATAGGTCTAGAACCTAAAATTTCTCTTAAGTCCAGAACATAACTCGGGTTCAAAACCCAAATTATCCTTAAGTCCATAACTTAGCTCGGGTCTAGAACCCAAATTACCCTAAGGTCCAGAACCTAAAATTACCCTTGAGTCTAGAACTCAAACCAGGTCTAGAACCAAAACCTAAACCATCTCAAAAAAATTAATTCTTATTGCTTTTCACTCTGTTTTGCCGTAGTCTCAGATCGTTCAAGCAGGGGGGCAAACTATAGATCCTTAATTTTTGACCTAGTCTAGTCTGATATTTTTTATATAGTCCAAAATAATTTTTATGGTATTTTAATTAAATAATATTTATTATTTATAATTTTTAATAAAAATAAAAATTTTAAAGCTAAATAAAAATAAATAAATAAATATAAATCGGCGACAAAAAAATCATCGCCGAAGGTGAAGCGAAATGGCCTTGGGCCAATTCGTCGCAAGAAATTCTTGCGGCGAATTGGCGCCCGCCCGCAGCCAGCTCGCATTCCATGCAGTTTTTGCCAATAATTTTTTTGCCAGCGCAATTTTCCAGCTCAGTTTTTTTCGAAACCAAATTCTATTTGGTTTTGGTTTCTTTTCCTAATTGATTTTAATTTCCTTAAGCAATTAGAAGTAGGTTTATTATTATTTTTTTTATAATTATCACATTAAAATACAGAATTAAGGGATGAAACTTTGGACTTCTGACTGAGGAAAAAAGAGACAGAAAACCCTAGAAAGCAAGAGACATTAGCAACAAGAAGCAATCAACAATCCATCAAAGGCAGCAACATTGCCTTTGTCATTGTTCATCTAGAAGCAAATTGTGGAGGAACCAACGAACGGAGGTGTGATTATAAATTTTTGATTTGATGTTATTTACAATGTTTCTATCATTTATTTTTTATATTAAGTCAGTAACCTAAATTATTAAACTTGGTAATATGTTCATCCAGTAGCCTTACCTTAGTCAATGGTCAAAACTTCAAAACCCTAAAACCGTTCTTCTCTTTCCAGAAACTTTAAAACCCTAAATTATTTCTCTCCCGTTTCCAAAAACCTTAAAAATCCTAAATTGTTTCTTCTGTTTCCAAAAACTTTAAAACTATAAATTATTTTCCCTGAACTATTTTCATCTAAACTCTACCTTTTTTGTCCGAAATTTCCAAATGTCTTCTTAAATTTCCAAACCCTAATCTTCTTTACAGTTTCTAAAAATCATAATTATTTTTATAAAACTCTAAATTGTTTTCTTAAATCCTAAGATCAAATATGTTTTCCAAAATATTAAAAACCCTAATTTTCTCAAAACCCAATGTAGTAAACCCTAATTCCAAAACCCTAATTCCAAAACAATAGTTTCCAAAACCCTAATTCCAAAACCCTAGTTTCCAAAAACCCTAATTTTAAAAACCCTAATTTCAAATCCCTAAAGTTCCAAAACCCTAAATTCTTAAATTTATAAAACCGTAATCCATTCCAATTTTTCAAAATTTTCACAGTAGCCTAAATAATAATCATAATAATTTCAAAATCCCAAAAAACCTAAATGTTAATTAAAGAACTCTAAATTGAGACATAAACCAAAATTTGTATCTTTTTTTGCTTTAATTAATTTCAGATTTGATTATGTAGTTTATTATATGATTTGATAGTTGATTTACTTAATTTCAAGGCTTGATTTATTTAATTTACCATGGATGATTATTTTCTTTATTGTTATGATTATTATTTGTTTGTTTTAGCATTAAAATTGTAAGAGGTATGTTTCCACTTTATGGGTACCTCATTAGTTAAGTATTATGTAATTTAAATTGTTTTTATATTTTGGACCAATGTAAAGGACATGTTTCCACCTTTTGGTGGGTGTCCTATTTAGTTTAGACAGGAATGATGTAAGGACATTTTTTCATCCTCGAATGGGTGTCCATTTATTTGCTTTGTTTGGACCTTACTTTGATTATAATATAACGATGCTTTATTTTAATTGTTGCATGAAATATGGATAATATTGTTATACTTAAGAATTTTATAATATTAAGACCTGTAAAGGAGGCCGCTTCCAATGAACCGGGCGTTGTGGGGGTGCTAGGCCATTTCTCTCCTTCCACACACGTACTCAACTTTCCGAACCCATTAGGGGGTTGGGATTCCTTAGAAATTGAGTCATCCACCCCTTTCTTTTTCCCGGCCCGTTCGGGTGGCGACTCCATTTTCTTCGAGCTTAGGCCCGTGTTCTCTAAGGCCCCGAGCCTAAACAGTGCCGAAGTTGCAAGAACCATTCCACCGGGAGTGGGGGCAAAAATCCCCGCTCACAGGTTCCCATAGCAAGTATATACCAAATGGTACAAGGCTATGAGTGGTTATGCCATGCTCAATCTCCATACCTTGAGTGAAAGTATGGTATCCCTTACATAACACAACACAGGTAACACGAGCATCCTAACTCAGTCATACGATGCAATCTAAATGATGCAATGGATAATATCATCATAAGAAAGAATAAAATAATAAAAAGACTAATGAAATCAACTTCTTTTATTCCCAGTGGAGTCACCACTGTAAGTGGGATTTTTGCCCCCACTCCCAGTGGAATGGTTCTTGCGATTTTGGCACTGTTTAGGCTCAGGGCCTTAAAGAACAGGGGCCTAAACCCGGAGAAAATGGAGTCGTCACCCAGATGGGTCGAGAAAATAGAAAACGGTGGATGACTTGATTCCTAAGGAATTCCCAACCCTCTAATAGGTTCAAAAAGTTGGGTACGAGTGGAGAAGGTGAGAAATTACCTAGCACTCCCACAATGCCCGATTCATTGGAACCGGCCTCCTTTCTAGGTCTTAATATTATAAATTTCTTAATTAATACAATATTATCCATACGAAATGTAATTAATAGAATAAATAATTACTTTATGAAAAATCATGGCAAGGTCGAAATAAAACAAACAAATGGACACCCATTCAAGGATGGAAACATGTCTTTACATTGTCCAATGTCTACAACTAAATAGGACACCCACCAAAAGGTAGAAATGTTTCCTTTACATTAATCCCAAAACTAGAACATAAATTAAATTACATGATGCTTAATACATGAGGTACCCAAAATATGAAAACATACCTCTTACAATGTTTTGAAATCAAAGTAAATCAATAAAAATAACCAACCAACCATTCATCATAAATAAATCCTTCATTGAAGACATAAATCGAAGATATGAATAAATCATTAATCAAACTATATAATAAATACTCACTTAATAATGAAACAAATAAAGATGCAAATTTAGGTTTATATATCAACTTTCTTAAATAACATTTAGTGTTTTGAAATTTATATCTAAAAGCTAGGGTTTTGGAATCTTAAAGAACTAATATTATTGTTAGGTTTATTTTGTTTTAGAAGAATTATGCTACTGTATGATTAAAATTAGAATTTAGGATTTAAGTAAATAAGGTACAAACCTATGAAAATAAGATTAAACTTAAATATTTGATTTGAAAATAATAAGCTACTGTGATGATTTTGGAAAATTGATTAGGGTTTTAAACTAGATTAAGGTTTGAATTGAACTAAGGTTTGGATTTCTAAGAAAACTAACACTATCATATTTATTTTTGAAAAAAGAGGCTACTTTGAAGGTTTTGGAAAATTGATTTAATTAGGGTTTTACAATTTTAAGTAGTTTATGGTTTTGATTAGCAAAAAAAAATTACGATACTGTAATAATTAAAATAACAAAAAAAGCTATTGTATAAAATTTTCTTTTTAATAAAAACTAATTAATGGCTATTGTGTTCTTTTAAAAGAAATAAACAAACTTATCTGTTGATGTTCATAGTTATGGGATTATTATATGAGTTTTACTTCATCAATTTTATTTGATCAATGATTAATAGATGAAGATGGTTTTTTTTATAAATAAAATTAGATATAAATACCTATGTTTGAAGGCTCCACCAAAATTATTGAATAAAAATTTGGGATGAGCTAACACTAAGACAGTTAATGCTTGCTTGCTTGCTGCCTTAGTATTTTTCACTGAAAATTGCTATATCGTTGAGTTTTTAGCTTCTGCTGAAAAATAACTCCAAAAGCTCCAAGAGTCCATCTCCCAAAAGAAAGTCCCTAAATAGATTAAAAAAAGATCCCTCTGTAATTATTTTAATATGGTATTTATAAAAAAAATACTAATTGGTTAAGAAAATAAAATTATTTTAGGAAATAAAATTTTTTAGTGAATGAAACTTTAAAACCGAGTAAAAGAAGATTTTGGCAAAATCGGCAGCGCACACGAATGGGCCTGCTGGCTGCGAGGTGCCTGGGCGAGCTCTATTTCGCCGCAGGTGTTGCCTGTGGCGAATTGGCCATTGGCACGCCAATTCACTGCATGCAATCCTATGGCAAATTGGCCTGTAGCAGGCCAATTGGCCACCATTGCATGGCGCGCACTGATTCAAGATTTTTATTTTTTATTTTTTTATTAAAACATTATTATTAAAATAATAAAATAAATAATAAATGATAAATAATAAATGTTATTTTATTATAATAAATAGTATATTTAAAAAACAAATAATAAATATTATTAAATTAAAATAAATATTATATAATTAAAATAAATAATAAATATTAAAATACTATAAAAATTATTTGGGACTGTTTTAAAATATTTGGACCGGACTTGGTCAAAAATTAAGGGTCTATAGAGGTCATTATAAGAATAATAGGGCAGAGTCAATCTTGATGAATTTATTGTCAAGAGAAGAAGGTGGAAGAGTCTAACATCTTGTGCATATAGCATTTGAAAAACTCTTGAGAACTATCATAATGGTACTACTTAAGTAAGGTTCACCAAGATCCAAATGCTTTTGCATAAGTATGAGCTATTTAAGATGAAGCCCAATGAAAATGTCACTGACATAACAAAATGATTGCTTGCTATTGTTAATGACCTAAAGAAATATGGCAAGGTTTATGACCAAGGTGATGTCAATAGCAAAATATTAAGGGCATTAGAGCAAAAATGAGTTTTGAGTCAAAGGTTTCTTCAATTGAAGAAGCTCATGATCTTAGCTCTTTGAGAATTGATGAGCTTGTGGAAAAACTACTCACCTTCGAGATGCTTTTCAAGGAGTATGATCTAATTTTGGTTATGGATTGGTTATCAAGGTATGGAGCTGTGGTAGATTGTCAGCAAAAATCTGTTACCCTGAGAACACATGATGGTAGAGATACGATGGTATCTAGTGAGCACAAACATCTTCATCCATATTTGTTTCAGCTAGGAGGATGATCTGGAAGGGATGTAAGGCTTATCTTGCTCAAGTTGTAGATACCAGAGTAGTGGGATCCCAACTTGATAGTATACCCACAGTTGACAAGTTTCCAGATGTTTTCCCTGATGAGTTGCCAGGGGTACCTCTTGAGAGAGAGGTAGAGTTTGGTATAGATCTATTGCCTAATATCACTCTCATCTCTATTATTCCTTACCGGATAACACCTGTTGAGTTGAAAGAGTTGAAGGTACAGTTGCAGGAGTTGTTGGATAAAGGGTTCATCTACCCTAGTGTGTCCCCGTGGGGAGCTCCTATTTTGTTTGTGAAGAAGAAGGATGACACTTTGAGATTGTATATTTATTATAGGCAGTTGAATAAGGTGACCATTAAGAACAAATATCCATTACCTCGGATAGATGATCTCTTTGATCAATTGAAGGAAGCAATAGTATTCTTTAAGATTGATCTGAGATCAAGGTACCATCAGTTGAGAGTCTGAGGCGTGGATGTACCTAAGATAACTTTTCGTATGAGGTATGGGCATTATGAGTTCCTGGTGATGCCCTTTGGACTGACGAATGCACCAGCAACATTTATGAATTTGATGAACAAGGTGTTTAGACCCTACTTAGATTAGTTTGTAGTGGTCTTCATTGATGACATTCTGGTGTATTCGCGTAATGAGGAGAATCATGACATGCATTTGCGAATTGTATTATAGACTCTGAGAGAGAAGCAGTTGTATGCTAAGTTGTCTAAGTGTGAGTTCTATTTTATTAGTTTTTGTCATAGAATTGTATCTTATTTATTATGATGATTATTGTTTTATTTAGGTATTTTGGTAGCTTTAATCTGTTTATTTAGTGTTTTCATCAATTTTGGTAGTTTTAATTTATTTCAGTATTTATGTCATTTTTGTTCTAGTTTTTAGTTTGGTGTTTATTTGTTGTTGGTTAATGTTTATTTGATTCTTGTTTAAAGTTTGTTTAAGTGCTTATTTTAGGTTAATAAGCAAACATCATCTTAAGGGCAAAACCAAAGACAAGAGAGGAAGGAAAAAGCAAGGAACCAAGTGAGGAAGAAAACAATGGACAGTAGCTGACACACTCAAGGGACACGGCCAAGCTTGTGGCCGTGTCCCATACCAAGCTAAGAAGAAGTCCAAAAGATCAGAAGGAGACACACTCAAGGGACACGGCCAAGCTTGTGGCCGTGTCCCTCCAAATACCTCAGACACGGCCAAGCTCACCTTGGCTTGGCCGTGTCACACACTCAACTTCAAAAGAAAGAAAAGAAAGAAAGAAAAGAAGATCCAGTGAGGGACACGGCCAACTGGCTTGGCCGTGTCCCATGGAAATCAAGAGACACGGCCAAGCCAACCTAGGCTTGGCCGTGTCACCTAATGGAAAGCAAGGAAAATCAAGAGACACGGCCAAGCCACTCTTGGCTTGGCCGTGTCACCCTTAATCTCTATAAAATCGTCTGCTTGAAAAGAAAGAAAAAGAGGAGAGACGGCTAGGGTTTGAGTTAGAGAAAAGAAAAGAGAAGGAGAGGGCAAACATAATTTGGGATGAGGAGAGAGTGACACTGTCCTTATCCCTCATCTTCATCCTCCATCTTCATCTTCTCCATCTTTCATTGATAAGATCTTTGAGGTTCTTTGGGATAAGTTGGGTAAACAAGCTCTTGAAGGTTGAAGAAGCTTCATTGAAAGGATTGGTGACTTGAGAAAGCTCCTTTCTATCTTCCAAAGGCACAATCAATTGAAGGGTTGGTGACTTGAGAAAGCTCCATTCCATATTGTAAAAGGGAAATCAACCATTGAAGAGGGCTTGAGTTCTTCATCAAACATCAAAGTGGAGCTAGGAGGAAGACTAGTAATCCTACTCTTGGCATCTTCAAAAGGGGTTTTTCTATTCTCTCTTTTAATTCATTCCAATATTATTTTTGTTGTACTAAGAGAATTGATATTGCAATGAACAATTTGTATTTGATTTATACTGAGTTGAATGAATGTTTTAAATTGATGATGTTGAGCTAAAAACCCATGCTTAGGGTTTGTAGTATATTTGATTGAATGCTTTGAATTGACATTTCCATTGATGTACCTTGTTGTAGGTTGATTGCATTGAATTGTCTGCTAGGTTAATAGATTAGCTACCTATTGATCTCTAGGTATTGAATGAAGGACCGAGAGGTGAAATTTGATATCGGAAGTATGCAATCGACTACCCTATGAATGAATTAGAAATATAAGTTCTAGGGTTCCATTAATTTGCAAATGTAAAATAATTGGTTATTGCTATTTCATGAATGTGAGAACTAATGAATTGGTAATTGACTAATTAACCTTAAGGAACAAATTAATTTACAAGGTTATGTTAATGGATAATTGAGAATTGAGCTTTGATTGAATGGACCTATAACCCTAGGCATATTCCCAAGAATCAATTTGATCTTGTACAACTTTCACACACATCAACCCTACGTACGTTAATTTTAGGTTTAAATTGTTCTTTTGCATTCCAAACAACAAACTCTCGCTTTTAATTTAATTGCTTTAATCAAGCTATTACGAACCACACCTTCTTGGGGAAACGACCTTGGGGCGATCACCTTTGCTACAGCTACCTCGTATACTTGCGAGTGCCGCTTGTAGTAGTACTTAATTTGAGCGCAACAAGTTTTTGGCGCCATTGCCGGGGAAGATTGTTAAGTAGTGATAGTTTGATTTTTCTTTACAATTTAATTGTTTGTTTGTTTTCTTTTAATTTAATTATTTGTTTATTTTTCTTTAAGTTGCTAAGTGCCTTTTGTAAAGATGCAGTTTTCAAGGCACGGGGGAGTTTATGATAGGAACGATGATTATGAAATGGCATGGCAATTAGCGGAATTGACGAATCAACTTAAGGTGCTAAATGCAAGAGGAAGAGCACCTATGCCACGCCAAGAGATATGTGCAGCATGTGGCAATGTAGGCCATAGTGCAAATACGTGTTCAATGGGTTTTGGAAGATACCAAGAATGGCAAGAGGAAGAATATGACTACCAAGGTTTCCAGCAAATGGGTAGAAATGACACATATTCCAATCCTTATAATCCCAACTGGGGAGGCCAACCAAATTTTTCTTGGGAAAATCAGCAGCACATTGCACCTCCAAATTTTTTTCAACCTTACCAAAGAAGTTCTTACTCTTAAGAACAATATTCAAATCAAGAGTACCTTAAGAGACCCACATTCGAAGATAGTTTGAATGCCTTCATTCAAATTAGCGCGCAAAATCAAAGTAAACTTAAGGAACCCACTTTGGAAGATAGTTTGAATGCCTTCATTCAAATTAGCTCACAAAACCATGATAAATTTGAGAAATCCACAGTGGAAGATGATTTGAATGCTTACCTTCAAATTAGCACAGAAATTCAGGAGGGAAGCAATGAGAGGTTTGATTCTTTGGAGGAATCATTGAAGAGGGTGGAAATGCAACTTGGGCAATTGGCACATCAACTCCAAGCACACCAAGAGGAGGAATTTCCTAGCCAATTGGAGCAAATAGAGGTAATCACAAATTTTAAGAATAAACAGGTGATATATAATGACTTTTGTGATTCCTTTGATGCAGGAACTAACAATGAAGAAGATGGCGGGGAAATGCAATCAAACATAGAGGAGTTAATTCAATCAAAGGAGGAGGAGAATTTGGAAGCATCAACTTCGACAAAATTGCATGAACCTCCAAATCCTTGTATGCCACCAATCCCATTCCCAAGTAAGCTGAATGCAGAGAAACAAGGTATGCAACTTTCTAAACTCCATGACATGCCCTATAGTGAAGATAGTGTAGATAAGCTTGAGGTGGCCATGACCATAGAAGTAGAGCCTAATTCTTCCAAATTAGAAATTGATGAGAGAAATTTACTAGAGAATAATGAGATTGTTGAGGGAGAACTTCAAATTGCTAAAGAGAATGTAGAATACATTCAACCAAACTTGGTTGAAATTAAAAAGACCCCAGGAATTTTGAAAGATGTTTTGATTGGGGAATACAGTATGCAACAAATTATCATCTCTCCCACTCTTGGTGGTGAGAATGAGCAAAAACCATATAAAACCATGTTGCAAACTGAAAAAGATTCTTACTACGTCCCTATAGCATTAAAAAATCAAGCTAAGACAACCCTCACATGTTCTTTTTGGACAATTGCTCCCCTAAGAATGCTACCTAGGCTTTTCAATACATTGGGCATTTTTCAAAGTTGCATGGTGTTCATCCTCTCAGTCATGGGCTCCAATTGCATTATGGGTGGAAGGAGCCCCACACATCGTATATGGGAACGATGGAATCAGGTATCATCTAAACTCTCTCTGTAGTATGCATGCTCACATTGAGGACAATGTGAAACTTTAAGTGTGGGGTGCATTATGTGTTTTGTGTTTTTACTTTTGTTTTGTGTTTTTACTTTTAAGCTATTTTTGTTTAAGTTTAGTTAATGTTTTTAATGTTTTTCTTTGAATAAATGAATTTTAGAAAGTTCAATTGTTATAAAATTGTTGATAGATGACCTTTGAATTTTTGAAGCATGAATTTGAGAATTGAGTAGAATTGGTGCTTATTGTCAATTTTGTTGGTTTTTCTTTGCATTGCCATTAACCTAGTGAGGAATTGAGCCATCAACTTATTATTCTTTTTGTGGGTGAACATTATTGATTGATGAATTGCTAGAACTTGCTTTGACATGCATTTTGAGACTACATAAAATTTTTTAATTAGGCATCAAGATGATTAAGGCAATTAGGTGAACCCACTTTGGCTTAAAAAGACCAACCCTATTTTTAACCTTAGTTAGCCAATTTTGAGCTTATTTTATTTTTCCTTTTCTTTCTTTTTCACAACATCATTAGCTTTAACCTTGTTGTTTAACTCTTACCCTTTCATTAGGTCAAGAGCATTTTAAGAGCGTTTATGACCGAGTGTTGTGTTGAATTAAGTGTGGGGTTAAATTTAGTAGGTTTAAGATTGCAAAGAAAAATAATAAAAATGAAGTAAAAAAAAAAGAAGAGGAAAATATATATATATATAATAATAATAATAAGAATAATTGTTGTTCTTGTTGAAAGGGTTGGAATGTATCATTGCAATATTTAATAAGTGAGTTCCCTTGAAAAACTCTTTAATGTCAAGGGGTAGATGAGAGGAAGGTATTTTGGGATTGTTGGGTTATGTATATGATCGGTTACTTCATTCTTGAAGTGCTCTTGAACTTAATGATTAAAGCTCACATTTCCTAAATGCCATGCCTTTACCTTAGCCCCATTACAACCAAAATAAAGACCTTTTGATTGATGCTTGATTGTTATTTTGTGGTGGAAATTTGATTGATAAGCAAGCCTATGGTAATAATCTTTCATTGATTGTTATGAGTGTAAACACCACCATGATCAAACACTTGTAAGAGTTGGTGAGGGAGTGACAACATTGGTTATGCATGGAAAACCACTTAATTGCATTGGTGTTGATTTTGTTTGATTCGATATTGATTGCGGATTTAAGGATAAGGAAGTCTTGATGCATATTTATAACTCTTGAACTTAACAAAATTTATCTTGTTAGTGTGTTTTGATTTTAGCCTTGCTTGGGGACAAGCAAGCAATTAAGTGTGGGGTAGTTGTTTTATTAGTTTTTGTCATAGAATTGTATCTTATTTATTATGATGATTATTGTTTTATTTAGGTATTTTGGTAGCTTTAATATGTTTATTTAGTGTTTTCATCAATTTTGGTAGTTTTAATTTATTTCAGTATTTATGTCATTTTTGTTCTAGTTTTTAGTTTGGTGTTTATTTGTTGTTGGTTAATGTTTATTTGATTCTTGTTTAAAGTTTAATTGTTTAAGTGTTTATTTTAGGTTAATAAGCAAACATCATCTTAAGGGCAAAACCAAAGACAAGAGAGGAAGGAAAAAGCAAGGAGCCAAGTGAGGAAGAAAATAATGGACAGTAGCTGACACACTCAAGGGACACGGCCAAGCTTGTGGCCATGTCCTATACCAAGCTAAGACGAAGTCCAAAAGATCAGAAGGAGACACACTCAAGGGACACGGCCAAGCTTGTGGCCGTGTCCCTCCAAATACCTCAGACACGACCAAGCTCACCTTGGCTTGGCTGTGTCACACACTCAACTTCAAAAGAAAGAAAAGAAAGAAAGAAAAGAAGATCCAGTGAGGGACACGGCCAACTGGCTTGGCCGTGTCCCATGGAAATCAACGTGTCACCTAATGGAAAGCAAGAAAAATCAAGAAACACGGCCAAGCCACTCTTGGCTTGGCCGTGTCACCCTTAATCTCTATAAAATCGTCTGCTCGAAAGAAAGAAAAAGAGGAGAGACAGCTAGGGTTTGAGTTAGAGAAAAGAAAAGAGAAGGAGAGGGCAAACATAATTTGGGATGAGGAGAGAGTGACACTCTCCTTATCCCCCATCTTCATCCTCCATCTTCATCTTCTCCATCTTCCATTGATAAGATCTTTGAGGTTCTTTGGGATAAGTTGGGTTAACAAGCTCTTGAAGGTTGAAGAAGCTTCATTGAAAGGATTGGTGACTTGAGAAAGCTCCTTTCTATCTTCCAAAGGCACAATCAATTGAAGGGTTGGTGACTTGAGAAAGCTCCATTCCATATTGTAAAAGGGAAATCAACCATTGAAGAGGGCTTGAGTTCTTCATCAAACATCAAAGTGGAGCTAGGAGGAAGACTAGTAATCCTACTCTTGGCATCTTCACAAGGGGTTTTTCTATTCTCTCTTTTAATTCATTCCAATATTGTTTTTGTTGTATTAAGAGAATTGATATTGCAATGAACAATTTGTATTTGATTTATATTGAGTTGAATAAATGTTTTAAATTGATGATGTTAAGCTAAAAACCCATGCTTAGGGTTTGTAGTATATTTGATTGAATGCTTTGAATTGATATTTCCATTAATGTACCTTGTTGTAGGTTGATTGCATTGAATTGTCTGCTAGGTTAATAGATTAGCTACCTATTGATCTCTAGATATTAAATGAAGGATCGAGAGGTGAAATTTGATATCGGAATTATGCAATCGACTACCCTATGAATGAATTAGAAATATAAGTTCTAGGGTTTCATTAATTTGCAAATGTAAAATAATTGGTTATTGCTATTTCATGAATGTGAGAACTAATGAATTGGTAATTGACTAATTAACCTTAAGGCACAAATTAATTTACAAGGTTATGTTAATGGATAATTAAGAATTGAGCTTTGATTGAATGGACCTATAACCCTAGGCATATTCCCAAGAATTGATTTGATCTCTTACAACTTTCACACACATCAACCCTACGTACGTTAATTTTAGGTTTAAATTGTTCTTTTGCATTCCAAACAACAAACTCTCACTTTTAATTTAATTGCTTTAATCAAGCTATTACGAACCACACCTTCTTGGGGAAACGACCTTGGGGCGATCACCTTTGCTACAACTACCTCATATACTTGCGAGTGCCGCTTGTAGTAGTACTTAATTTGAGCGCAACAAGTTCTGGCTCGATCAGGTGACTTTTCTTGGTCATGTGGTTTTAGTAGAGGATATTAGAGTTGATTCGAGAAAGTTGAGGCTATCTTGGATTGGAGATCACCTAAGACTATGAAAAAGGTTAGAAGTTTTCTGGGTTTGGTAGGCTATTATCATCAATTTGTGAAGGGTTTTTCTATGATAGCTACACCACTCACCAGATTACTTTGGAAAGGAGTTAGATTTGTGTGATAGATCGGTGTCATGCGAGTTATAAGCAGCTGAGGGAGATGTTGACTTAAGCTTCTGTCCTCACCCTGTCTGTGGAAGGTAAACCTTATGTGATTTATAGTGATGCTTCACATAGTTAGGTTGTGTTCTGATGCAGGAGGGTAGAGTCATTGCTTATGCCTCTTGATAGTTGAAGCCACATGAGCTGAATTATCTGGCTCATGATTTGGAGCTAGCAGCTATAGTTTTTTTGTTGAAGATTTGGCGGCATTACTTGTATGGGGAGTAATGTTTCATTTATACTAATCACAAGAGTTTAAAGTACCTGGGTATACAAAGAGAGATAATTCTTTGGCAGAGATGGTGGTTAGAGTTGATTAAAGACTACGATTATTTGATTAATTATCATCCTGTCAAGGCAAATGTTGTTGCTGAAGCCTTGAGTTGGAAGTCTTTGGCAGGTTTGACTGCTTATTCACTCTCATTACTTATTAAGTTGAGAGTGTTGCATGCCAAATTTGAGTCTTGTGATGATGGTGCTTTGATGGCTCAGTTGGAATTGAGACCAGTTTTGTTGGACCAGAGTAGAGAGGCCTAGTTGGCAAATGAGAAAATTTGAAAGATTGTAATGGATTGTCAAAATGGGGAGAGTCGAGACTTTCATGTGAGAGATGATGGCAGTCTATGGTATAGAGATAGGTTATGTATTCCTGATGATGTAGGATTGAAGAGGATGATTTTAGAGGAAGCACATTAGTCACTCTATGCTATGCACCCTGGTAGTACCAAGATGTATCAGGACTTAAAGCAACATTATTGGTGGTTAGGTATGAAGAGGGACATAGCAGAGTTTATAACTAGATGTCTCACTTACCAGAGAGTGAAGGCTGAGCACCATATTCCTTAAGGGTTGCTCCGGCCATTATCAGTGCCAGAGTGAAATGGGAGCGAGTAACGATGAATTTTGTGACTGGACTACCTTTGACCCAGAAGAAGCATGATGCAATCTGGGTGATAGTTGATTGGATGATGAAGGTAGCTCATTTTCTTCCAATTCAAATGGATTATTCTCTTGAGAAGTTCACTGAGTTGTATATTAGTGAGATAGTGAGGTTCTATGAAGTCCCAATTTCTTTGGTATTTGACCGAGATCCCCAGTTTACATCGAGCTTTTGGAGGAGTTTGCAGGATGCATTGAGTTCTTGATTATATTTTAGTACTATTTTCCATTCTCAGATAGATGGGCAATTAGAAAGAGTGATACATATTTTAAAGGATATGTTGGGGAGCTGTATCATTGATTTTATTCGGAGCTGGGATAGATTTTTTGCCACTGATTGATTTTGCATATAATAACAGTCATAAGTCTAGTATTGGAATGGCACCTTATGAGGCATTGCATGATAGGAGGTACATGATACCTTTGTGTTGAGATGAAGTTAGAGAAGATAAATTGGTCAGTCCTGATTTGATCAAGGAAATAGAAGAGAAAGTAAAGGTGATTCAAGGTCGTTTGAAAGCAGCTTCAGACCAACAGAAATCCTATATAGATTTGAAGAGAAGAGATATAGAGTTCAGTGTGGGAGATAAAGTGTTCTTAAAGGTGTCTTCTTGGAAGAAGATTTTGAGATTCAGGCACAAAGGGAAGTTGAGTCCTCATTTCATAGGACCATATGAGGAGCTGGACAGAGTTGGTCCAGTGGCTTATAGACTGGCTTTGCCACCTGAGTTGGATCGGATTCATAATGTCTTTTATATCTCTATGCTTCGAAGGTAGAGGTCAGACACATCTCATATATTATCAGTGAAGTCCATTGAGGTGAGTTCAGATCTGACTTAAAAGGAAGAAACAGTGCCGATCTTAGTACGAGAAGTGAAAGAGTTGAGGAATAAGAATGTGCCACTTGTGAAAGTTCTTTTGAGGAATCATGCCACTAGGAGGCGACATGGGAGAGTGAGCAGACGATGCGGAGTCAGTATCCCTAGTTGTTCCAGACTTGAGAGCAGGTAATTTCGTGAAAATTTGATAAAATAAATAAATAATTTTAAATGAAAAATGAAAAGATTTTAAGTAAGAAAGTAAAATGTGTATGTGATATATATGTAAATATGCATAACATATATAAATATATTTTAAAAAGTTAAAGTTTATTTTAATAATTCAAAAGTAAATTATATTGTTAGTGGAAGATGATATTTGATGTTGTAATTAAATAATGATAAATATACTTGGCTAAGATTAATAGTGGGAAATATATAGTTAAGAGTGAAAGTGGGTGGAGAGAGATTTGTACTTAGTCTTCTTCTTCTTCTTCTTCTTTCTTCCTTAGCCAGTTTTCATGGATGGTGCAAGAGAGGATTTTTGCTTCTTATAAGCTTCCTAAAGTGAAGATTTTTCAAGATTTCAAGAGAAGATTTGGTGATTTCCACTTGAGTTGGTAAGTTTCTAACTTGTTGTAGACCCTTAATTTTTGACCCAGTCCGGTCCAATATGTTTTTTTAGTCCTAAATGATTTTTGTTGTCTAATTGATCCAAAATAATTTTTGTTAAATAATTTTTGCTTTAGTATCTAATTTTTAATAATAAAAAATAAAAATAAACAAATAAAAGTCAAAAATAAAAATAAAAATCGGCTACGAAAAAATCGTCGCGCGGGCACGTGGGCATTTCGCCCGCAGGAATTTCCTGCTGGCGAAATGGCCCAAGCCATTTCGCTCATAGGATTTTCCTGCGGGCGATTTACTGCCGCAATTTCCTGCGGCAGATTTTTTTTGCCAGCGCATTTTTTCCTACGGTAATTTTTTTCGGCAGCACAATTTTTCCGACGCAAATTTTTTTAAACCTAATTCAATTAGGTTTCGGTTTTCTTTTCTTATTAATATTACTTTTCGTGACTAATTAGGAATAAACCACATCAAACCACTATAAATAAGGACGAAAGGCAATGAAATTGGGGGGCCGAAAATCAAACAGTGAAAGAAAAATTTGAAACCAAATCAGTGAAGGAAAAGGAGCAATTCAATTTCTTTTTTTTTTCTGGAATAGCAGGGACACGATTTAAGCAGTTCAAAGGCAGCAACTGTCTTTGTTCTTGTTCATCCAAGAAGAATTATTTTTGGAGAATCAACAAAAGGAGGTATGTATTAAATTCTTTTTTTTGTTTTATTTTTTCACAGTAGCATAAACTATGAAATTTTGTTTTTTAAATCAAAAACCTTAGAACTTTAATTTAGTTTTTCCAAAGTTAAAAACACTAATACGTTACTTTATTTTCCAAAAAGAGTTAAAATTGTTATTTTTACCTCTTCAAAATATTAAAACCATAAATAAACATATTTTTCAACAAAAACAAAATTTGATTCTTTTTTATTCAAAAGTTTAAACTAGGTTCTGTTTCTTCCAAAAAGCCGTAAAAAAACATCTTTTCTATTTATAAAAACTTCAATCCGTTTGTTTAAATTCATAAAACCTCATGAAATCATCAAATTGTCTTTCTAAATCCTAATTCAAATTCATCACCTGAGACCCTAATTTTAAATCCTAAAACCCTAATTCAAATTCTAAACCTAAAATAATAAACTCTAACTCCTTTAAAACCTTAAACCTTAATTTTTTCTAAGCCCTAATCCTTTAAAACATTAAAAACCATAAAAACATAAATACTTTAAATTTTACACAGTAGCTTGAAATCATCATTTAAAACCATGAATCAAAAGTATTTTAAAGTTTCTACAACCCTAGTTTCATGATTTCACCATTCAAATATTAATTTAGTTAATCAAAGAGTCTTACCAGCCTTTTAAAACATAAAACCCTAATCTATTTTAATTCCATAAAAAGTTATAGTAGCTATAATTGGACTTTTATTTGCTTTATTCAATTTCATATTTGATTATGTTTTGATTTATTTTATTTGCTTTAATTTATGTAAGTTCAATGCTTGGTTTATTTTATTTATCATGGATGGATGTTTACTTTCTATTGATATTTAATACCTTTGATGAATGATTTATTTATGATGAATGATTATTTACTTTTATCAATTAATTTAGATTTCTAAAAGTTGTAAGAGGTATGTTTCCACTTGGTGGGTTCCTCATTAATTAAACATCATGTAATTTAATTTGCTTTTCTATTTTAGAACCTATGTAAAGGGCATGTTTCTACCTTTCGATGGGTGTTCTATTTAGGCATGTGATGTAAGGACATGTTTCCATCTTTGGATGGGTGTCCATTTATTTGTTTTGCTTGGACCTTGCTTTGATTTTAATATATTGATGCTTTCTTTTAATTATTGTGTGTAATATGGATAATGTTGTTATATTTAAGAATTTTATAATATTAAGACTATTAAAGGAGGTTGGTTCCAATGAACCGGGCCTTGTGGGGGTGCTGGGCCATTTCTCACCTTCCCCACATGTACCCAACTTTCCCAACCCATTAGGGGGTTGGGGATTCCTTAGGAATTGAGTCATCCACCCCTTTCTTTTTCCTGGCCCGCCCGGGTGGCGACTCCATTTTCTCCGGACTTAGGTCCGTGTTCTCTAAGGCCCCGAGCCTAAATAGTGCCGAAGTTGTAAGAACCATTCCACCGGGAGTGGGGGCATAAATCCCCGCTCACAGTGGCGACTTCACTGGGGATAAGAGAAGTTGATTCCATTGGTCTTTAGGTCAATTATGAAATACTAAAAATCAGTTGTGGGCCTAGTTTACACTAAGAATAAATTAACCATGGGATTGTTTTTGGAATGAACCATTAGTTACCTTTTTCAAGTGAGAAATCTATCTATAATAAACCTCTTAATTTAGTTTTAATCCAATATAGCATAAAGGCTACTTTAGTTGGATAAATGGATTAAAACCTAATTAATGGGAATTATTATGAACTGATTTCCACTTTCAAAAATATAACTATTGGTTGAAACATCCGAGGGAATTATTCGAAAGCAAAGTACCCCATGTTGGTATCTTGTTAACCATATGCCTAGGAAAAGAGACTCGCCATTCGTGTGTGGATGTTATAAGGTTGGAAGGAACATCCTATTTGTCCTTGTTTTTTAATTGTTCATTCATACATACATGCATGCATACATTTTCATCTCATGTCATTAATCCTTTCTAGCTCACAGCCCTAGATTACAACAGTTCAAAAGCTTATAACAATCCGACCTATGCCGGAGACGAAGAATCCAGCAATGACTCAATCACTTGCTCACCAAAAATAATGGAGCCTGAACAAATTCAAAGAATGGTGGATGATGCCCTCAATGCCAAGATGGAAGAAATAAAAGAGGCCATGGCCGAGACCATAAAGAATCAACTAGCTGCAATTTTAGGAAATAAGGTCGAAGCATCTGCTAGTACCAAGAAAGATAAAGGAAAGACTAAAGTTGATGATGATGATAAGCTGATCATTGATGATGATGATTGGGCTCAATACTACCAAGATCTTCAAGACAAAAAGGAGCCGAAGGTTGTTAAGAAGGCAACTATTGAAAAGATCGAGACTTCTGATGTTGAAAAGATGATTGCTGATTTAGAAAAGAAATTTGAGAAGAAATTGAAAACCGAAGAGGTGTCCGAGATCGACAAATTGTTTGAGCTAGATGAAGAAGTCCCGTACAAGTTCAAGATGCCATCTTTTGCCAAGTACAATGGCACCGAAAATCCTCATGTCCATGTGAAGTAGTATATCACTACCATGCAATCTGCCTGAGCTACTAAGGCTCAAACCCTAAGGTATTTCATGCTCTCATTGGACCCTGTTGTCCAAAATTGGTTCAATACATTAGATGAAGGAACACAAAAGAGTTGGGATCTACTTTACAAAGCCTTCATCCAACAATATGGATATAATGTTGAGTTGGAAGTTACCTTAATGGAAGTGGAGTCCATTAGGCAAAGGCCGAATGAGAATTTTGTAGAGATGGAGAAACAAGGTTGCTTTACTCAAGAAGAGGCCAGATGAATCCGATCAAATAAGGATGATCATGAGAGGTGTCTTGCCCAATCTTCGTGAAAGGATGTCTCACACCCTTATAAGGGATTTCAAAGATCTTCTCCAAGCTGGTCTACAAATTGAAGAGTGGGAAAGGGAGAAGAATCGCTTTTCAATAAGAAGGAATGAGAAATGGAACAACCAGCCTAACAATCAAAGCACACAAAAAGAAGTTGATGTTAATGTAACCGGTCAAGGGAATAAAAGACAATTTTCAGATCTGGGGAAGCCTCTATCTTGGGTTTTTAGCAAGCTGCAAAAGAAAGGGTTATTACAACCGTTAGCTCCTCGACCTTTACATAATCCATTGCCACCAAACTTCAATGCCGAGGCCTTCTGTCAATTTCATCAAATGCGAGGACATGAAATAGATAAATGTGCTCGTCTAAGGCATGAGATCTAAGACATAATCGATAGTGACAAGCTACCCGAGCCGGATAAGCCCAATACCAAGGACAACCCTTTGCCTAAGTTTGAAAGAGTGCCACCACCAGCAACCTTTATGGTGGGAAAAGGATTGGAAGAAGATTTTGTTTTATCCTCTTTTCAAGATGGGGATATTGAAGATGTGAAAGGAAAAGAAGCTAACTCAATGAACTTTCCTTAGCTTGAATGTTGCTTTTCAATTTTACTTTCTTTAATTGGAACTATCGTGTTTTTCAAATTTTAAGTTGCTTGAATAAATTACTTTCATCAAAATTTTTGTTGGTCTTTGTTCATTTTGGTGCTCAACCAATGTGGAATCTAGCTTGATAATTCATAAATTAATGTGTCTAGGCATCATGACTTGAATGACTTTACTAGGTGAGGGAATTGATCTATAGCATTGAGTTGTGTATGCTTACTTAGAGAGGGCTCCTGCATAATTACCTTTGTCTAGGTCCTAGTCAGTCTTAGAACATGCTTTGACAAGCTTTCAAGGTGAAATTGAACTCTGCTTATTTAAGAGAGAAATGATCTAGGCATTGTTTGCTTAGCCAACAACTAGTATCCACCTATTAAATATCAATCCCTAGTTGTCCCTTTGAGCCTTCATAAAATTTTAGCTTTCTTTTCATTGGCTTACAAACCCCAATAACCCACCCTGAGCTGTTGTGATACTTTTGACAAGTCTTATGATCACTAAGATGAAGAGGCAAGAAGATCAAAAGAAAGCAATGATTAGTCAAGGTCATGAAGATAGTTGAAGTTCTCAAGACCATAAGGGTATTTGATGTTTTCAAGATCATAAGGGTAGTTGAATTTTTTAAGACCATAAGGGTAGTTAAAGTTTTTCTAATATCTCCAATATATCAAGACAACATCAGAGTAACAAATGATTTATCCCTGCTAAAGAAGATTTATGTTACTCCACTCATCCATTATTGGAAGCCCAAGTTGGTACAAACAAGACAACTCTTTTAGAGCTAGAACCAAACGAAAAAACAAACAAACAAACCAAACAAAAAAAAAGGGAAGAAGAAAAAAAGAAAAGAAAAAAAAAAGGAAGAAAAAAAAAAGAAAAGAAGGAAAAGAGAAAGAAAAGAAAAAAGTTAAAACCTAAAAAGGCAGTTTAGAAAGCCAACTAAGTTCTCTTTTACCTAAGACAACAAAAGGCTTCCATTTGGACAGTTTGACTTGAATTGGTCCAACCCGACCAAAAATACCACAAAATCAGAGGAAAAGGAGAAAGACCATCTAGTTCTTGAAAGTTCTGTACTTGATAGTCCTACAAGAAAGAAGAACAAAATGATAAAAGAAAGGAAAGAGTAAGGAAAGAGAAGGGAAGAGTTAGAAAAATAAAGAGGAAAGAAAAGGGAAAAGAAGAAAAGAAATGAATTTTGGTCTTAAACTTTTTGCAAGGGCAAAGACTGTCCTAATCAAGATCCAGATTAATGCCAAGAAGACAGAAGAAATTTGGAGTCCAACAAGATTGCTCCCAATTGTCTAAAGTTCCGACAAGAAATTTGCAGTGTGAGGGTTTGTCCACTGTGTTACATCAGCTCCTATCTCAAAATGACCTTCATTTAAACCCATGTCCCTCATAGACCCCATTTCAAGCCTATCAAAGACCTGTTGATCTCTCTTGGTAGGTAGAGTCTATTAGTGGAGATAGTTTGGATAAGCATGCATATGAGATAGAAATATTCAAACTCAAATGAGACCTTTGACTAAGTAACGTGTATGTGCCTATCTGAAGTGCAACAATTCTTGCTTAAATAGAAATAATTCCTGAGTTTAGTACGGTAACTAGGGTTGTCATGTTGTAGATATGTTAATTTGGAAAATAAAGTCCTGAGGTACATTGACATTAATTTGGCAAAGCCAACATTTGATTTCAAAATTAAAATTAAAAAAAGGGTATTTTGTCATACAAAGCCTTCAAGTTAAGGGAAGTATGTTGAACCTCTAAAGGACATATTGGGCAAAGGAAATGATTATTGGCAAGCTGCCAATTGACATGTTGAAACATAATTTGAAATGGATGCATCCTTGACTCTACTATTAGGGGTCTCCACCACTCATGTTCTCAACATCTAGAAGATAAAAGCCACAAATGCAAAGCGTTCGATCATTCCAATGCAAGACTTGAACAAGCGACAAAACGGAACCAATGAGAACACTTCTGCTGATCCCCTTGATCTGTGAGTCGATGGAACAACTGTAAGTATTATTCATGCATATCATGCATGAGCATATCACATCTTACTTTCTTATCTTGTGTTGTCTATTCTTTGGAAAAATGAACAGCAAACACCTTGCGAAGTAAAGAATCAAAAGAAGATATCAAATCAGGGGGGCATAGAAAGCCCATTGCTTGAGAAAGCTCCAGTAATCTTGCAAAGAGAAGAAATATGTGTCTGTGCGAAGAACTAGACAACAACAACATCAATCAAAGCCTGCATGGAAAAATCTTTGGTTTGAGCCTACACAGGGGGCAAAGTTTCTCCTTTTCAATTTTTTATACTGAATATTTTGAAACTCACTTACAAATATTTTGCCACCCAGGGGGGGCAAGGAGAGAATATAGCTAAATTTTTGCAAAGGAAGAACAAAAAAGAATGGAATAAAAAAAGAAAATTAGAATTCTCAAAAGAATGAAGATGCAAAAGACAAAAGATCAATCTAGCTAAAAGAGCTAAAGCCAGTCTGAAGACCCGATCTCAAAGGATGAAGATCCATTTGCAAGGGTGAAGACCCGATCTCAAAGGATGAAGATCCATTTTTCAAGGGTAAAGACCCGATCTCAAAGGATGAAGATCCATTTGCAAGGGTGAAAACCCGATCTCAAAGGATGAAGATCCATTTTTGAGGATGAAAAACCACAATGCATAGAATAATCGGAGCAGTCAGATTTCTCAAATGATAAAAGGTCAGTCAAAATCAATCTCGGGTCCAAGTACCCAAATCAAATCAATCTCGGGTCCAAGTACCCAAATCAAATCAATCTTAGGTCCAAGTACCCAATCTGGGGTCCAGGTACCCAATCTGGGGTCCAAGTACCCAATCTAGGGTCCAAGTACCCAAATCAAATCCAATTTAGGGTCGAGTATCCCAATCCAGTTTAGGATCGAGTATCCAAATCAAGTTAGGATTGAGTATCCCAATCCAATTTAGGGTTGAGTACCCCAATCAAATTTAGGATCAAGTATCCAAATCCTATGTAGGATCGAGTATCCAAATCCAATTAGGATCGAGTATCCAAATCCAGTTAGGATCGAGTATCCCAATCCAGTTTAGGATCGAGTATCCAAACCTTTTGGGTCCAGAACCCAAATTTTCCTTAGGTCCAGAACCTAGAATCATCCTTGAGTCCAGAACTCGAACCGGGTCTAGAATCCAAATTTTCCTTAGGTCCATAACCTAGAATCATCCTTGAGTCCAGAAACCAAATTTTCCTTAGGTCCAGAACCTAGAATCATCCTTGAGTCCAGAACTCGAACCGGGTCCAGAACCCAAATTTTCCTTAGGTCGAGAACCTAGAATTATCCTTAAGTCAACCGAGTCCAGAACCCAAATTGTCCTTAGGGATAGAACCTAGAATTTATCCTTGAGTCCAGAACTCAAACCGAGTCCATAACCCAAAACCTCAACCATCTCAAAAATTAAGTCTTATTGCTTTTCACTCTCTTTCACTAAAGTTTCAGATCATTCAAGCAGGGAGCAAACTGTAGACCCTTAATTTTTGACCCAGTCCGGTCCAATATGTTTTACTTAGTCCTAAATGATTTTTGTTGTCTAATTGGTCCAAAATAATTTTTGTTAAATCATCTAATTTTTATTAATAAAAAATAAAAATAAACAAATAAAAGTCAAAAAATAAAAATCAGCGTCGAAAAAATCGGCGACGAAAAAATATCGCGCAGGCCCGTGGACATTTTGCCCGCATAAAAAATCTGCGGGCAAAATGGCTCATGCCATTTTGCCCCCAGAAAAATCCTATGGGTGAAATGGTCGCCCGCAGCACGTCCACTACCGCAATTTCCTGCGGCAGATTTTTTTCGGCAGCGCATTTTTTCCTGCAACAATTTTTTTCGGCAGCGCGATTATTTCGATGCAAATTTTTTTAAACCTAATTCAATTAGGTTTCGGTTTTCTTTTCTTATTAATATTACTTGTCGTGACTAATTAGGAATAAACCATATCAAACCACTATAAATAAGGACCAAAGGCAATGAAATTGGGGGGCCGAAAATCAAACAGTGAAAGAAAAATTTGAAACCAAATTAGTGAAGGAAAATGGAGCAATTCAAGAAGAATTATTTTTGGAGAATCAACTGTCTTTGTTCTTTGTTCTTGTTCATCCAAGAAGAATTATTTTTGGAGAATCAACAAAAGGAGGTATGTATTAAATTCTTTTTTTTTGTTTTATTTTTTCACAGTAGCATAAACTATGAAATTTTGTTTTTTAAATAAAAAACCTTAGAACTTTAATTTAGTTTTTCCAAAGTTAAAAACACTAATACGTTACTTTATTTTCCAAAAAGACTTAAAATTGTTATTTTTACCTCTTCAAAATCTTAAAACCTTAAATAAACATATTTTTCAACAAAAACAAATTTTGATTCCTTTTTCTTCAAAAGTTTAAACTAGGTTTTGTTTCTTCCAAAAAGCCACAAAAAACATCTTTTCTATTTATAAAAACTTCAATCCGTTTGTTTAAATTCATAAAACCTCATGAAATCATCAAATTGTCTTTCTATATCCTAATTCAAATTCATCACCTGAGACCCTAATTTTAAATCCTAAAACCCTAATTCAACTTCTAAACCTAAAATAATAAAGTCTAACTCCTTTAAAACCTTAAACCTTAATTTTTTCTAAGCTCTAATCCTTTAAAACAATAAAAACCATATAAACATAAATACTTTAAATTTTACACAGTAGCTTGAAATCACATTTAAAACCATGAATCAAAAGTATTTTAAAGTGTCTAAAACCCTAGTTTCATGATTTCACAATTCAAATATTAATTTAGTTAATCAAAGAGTCTTACCAACCTTTTAAAACATCAAACCCTAATCTATTTTAAGTCCATAAAAAGTCACAGTAGCTATAATTGGACTTTTATTTGCTTTATTCAATTCCATATTTGATTATGTTTTGATTTATTTTATATGCTTTAATTTATGTAGGTTCAATGCTTGGTTTATTATATTTATCATGGATGGATGTTTACTTTCTATTGATATTTAATACCTTTGATGAATGATTTATTTATGATGAATGATTATTTACTTTTATCAATTAATTTAGATTTTCAAAAGTTGTAAGAGGTATGTTTCCACTTGGTGGGTACCTCATTAATTAAACATCATGTAATTTAATTTGCTTTTCTATTTTAGAACCTATGTAAAGGGCATGTTTCTACCTTTCGGTGGGTGTCCTATTTAGGCATGTGATGTAAGGACATGTTTCCATCTTTGGTTGGGTGTCCATTTATTTGTTTTGCTTGGACCTTGCTTTGATTTTAATATATTGATGTTTTCTTTTAATTATTGTGTGTAATATGGATAATGTTGTTATATTTAAGAATTTTATAATATTAAGACCTGTAAAGGAGGCCGGTTCCAATGAACCGGGCATTGTGGTGCCATTTCTCACCTTCACCACACGTACCCAACTTTCCGAACCCATTAGGGGGTTGGGGATTCCTTAAGAATCGAGTCATCCATTCCTTTCTTTTTCCTGGCCCGTCCAGGTGGCGACTCCATTTTCTCCAGACTTTAGTCCATGTTCTCTAAGGCCCCGAGCCTAAATAGTGCCGAAGTCGCAAGAACCATTCCACCGGGGGTGAGGGCAAAAATCCCTGCTCACACTTGTTTTCTTGAATTTTCTTAAAGATGTGAAGTTTGACTTGTTATGGCTGTATGTTTTAATGGTTGGAATTGGTATGTATGAAGATATTTCAAGTAGTTAACCATGATTTTAAGGTTGGATTGAAGAAATGGTTAAGTTTGAGTTGATTTTGGTGTAGAGAGAGATAGTTAGGTCAAGTAACTTTTGAGTTGTGAATCCATGGTTTTGAATTGTGTAATTTGCTTTTAATTGAGTTACTTTGATGCATAACCAAGTATTTTAAATTTAAATGACGGATTTGATTATGTTGGATAGAGTTTGAGAATGGTAGTGGTGATTTAGAGGCTTAAAAAGGAAAAAAAAAAGATTATTCAAAGCATGGAAAAGAATGATAACTTTTGATATGTGACTATTTTATGTTGACATCATGATTTTGGCCTGACATGTCCAGTGACATGGCCATGTCATTGGGTGTGTCGACAATTTTATTTTCCGTGTTAGTGACACATGTAGTGACACGCCCATGTCACTGAGCGTGTCACAGCTACTGTAATGCTTTGTGTTTGGCACGGGCAGTGACACGCCCATGTCACTAGACATGTCAAAGCTTTCATGTAGTGATCAGAGGGCACAGTCATTAACATGCCCATGTCACTGAGTGTGTCAAAGCTTCTGTGTAGTGGGCATAGGGCACGATCATTGACACACCCATATCGTTGAGCGTGTCATTTGTAGATTTTCTCAAGATGGCTCTTTTCCTTATTTTTCCTTTGTGGTTTTTATCTTTGTGTTGAGAGATCATGTATATGCCTTTACATATGATATTAAATGATTATTTATAATCACATTTGGTTTAGGCTTTGAAGAGAATTGCTTTGCCCAATCCAAGTGTTGACAGGTATCTTGGAAGAGAAGATTGAAAGAGGTGGTAGAGCTTGTTTTGTTGCTTTTAGAGGTAAGTACAAACTTTGAATAATTTTGTTATATTTGCATGACATTTGGGCTTAACACATTTTTGCTGAAAAATGTTTTAAGTTACTTGAAGCATTGAATATGCATGAATAATGTGCTATGACATGTGTAATGTCACATATGTATTAAATGCATTGTGAAAAGCCATTGATAATGGCTAAATTAAGTAAAAAGTGAAATATGTGCAATTTGCAAAAAAGACCCAAAGTGTTTGGGTAATGTTGTTTGTGGTGTATGCACTAAACATATTGTAAAAGCCATTGGTGATGGCTAGATTGTATAAAATATAATACAATATAATGATATATTGGGATATGAGAAATGATGAGTTGAAATTATATGACATTGATATAAAATTGAGAAAAGATGAGAAAATGAGGCAATGTGTCTAATGAATTATGAGTAAATAAGAAAAAGATTAATAATGAGAAATATGAAATACTTGTGCCTAGTATGTTATTCAATTTTCAGAGTTCTATATTTGGCAGCATGATTATGAGGTTATCCTCATTATTTGCCTTCGGGGCTAGCTTTTGAGCAATTATTGATTTGCCTTTGGGCTAGACATTGGACGTCACTTGCCTTTGGGCTAGATACTGGGCATAACTATGATTTGTCTTCGGGCTAGACACTGGGTGTCAATATAGACCAAAACAGTAACTCTGGGATTTGAATAACATATTAGATCATTTAGGCCCATGCTTGTGTTTGTTTTTATGTGAATTGTGATTTGTGGAATAATTGAGAAATATTTTAAGATGAAATGATATGAGACGTGATATATATAAGCATTGTGCATTGGCTTTGCATTTGAACTATATTGTTATCAAAGTTTGTACCGCTAGGCTTTTGGCTTAGCGCAATTATAATTCATCGTGCAGGTGGTAGGGTAGATCTAGTAGAGCTGGAGAGTTCTTCTAGATCGAGCAGGGTCTATATTTGAGATCTTGAGTGTAGATTTGATTGTTGGATATCAAGATTAGAGACACACTGCCATCATGTACCTATTTTATATTATCGTACATTTTGACATTATGCAGGTCATATTATGTTTTAATGTATATATATACCTATATATTGTAAATTATAAATTCTATATTGGAGGTTTGATATGTGTTTTTATAAGTAATATTTTATTTTCTATTTATATATATCTTAAAGTATTTAAGATTTAAAAATTGGAAATGTAAGATTTTTATTAAAATGGGTTATGACATTTTTGTATCGTATATGCATATAGTACATTTATAGGGTGATACATGGAAAGTTGTATGCATTTGTTTATGATTACTCAAGGTTTACATGGGTTAATTTCTTAGCTCAAAAGAATGAAGCTTTCAACCATTTCAAAATTTTTGCAAAAAGAGTTCAAAATGAAAAAAGCTATGTTATAACATCCATTAGAATTTTGAAAATTTTTACAATGAGCTTGACATTTCTCATAATTTTTTGGCTTCTAGAACATCACAACAAAATTATGTGGTTGAAAGAAAAAATAGAACATTGGTAGAAATGGCTAGAACAATACTCAATGCGTATGATTTACCTTCTTACTTTTGGGTGGAGGCCATTAATATCGCATGCTATATTTCAAATCATGTTTACAAAAGGCCTTTGATAAACAAAACTTCTTATGAGCTTTAAAATGGAAGAAAACTCAAAATTTCATACCTTAGAGTGTCTGGATGCAAATGCTTCATATTGAATACTAAGGATAATCTTGGAAAATTCTAATCCAAATTGGATGAATGCATACTTTTAGGGTATTTATCTTATAGCAAAGCATATAAAGTATTTAATAAGATAACACTAGAAGTTGAAGAATCAACACATGTTATTTTTTATGAGTCCTCTAAACTTGATCAAAGGAAAGCTAGTATTCTTGATGATTTTGTAGGTACATTTGAAGAACAAGAAATAAATAATGTTCCAAAAAACAATCATAATGAAATTGAGATAAGAATGGAACAAGAAGAAGAGTCTCAAGAACTGCCTAAAGATTGGCAATACAAGAAGAATCATCCAAAAGAACTTGTCATTAATGATACATCAAAGGGAGTAACTACTGGATCCAAATTTAAATACTTAGATGCTAATATTGCCTTTGTTTCTTAAATTGAGTCAAGGACCATTGAGGAGGCTCTTAGTGATGAATGTTGGGTGATTGCTATGCAAGATGAACTCAACCAATTTGAAATAAACAAAGTGTGGGGACTTGTTCCTAGACCTAAGGATGATCCAATTATAGGATGTAAATAGGTATATAGGAATAAGCTTGATGAAGATGGTCTCATTACTAGAAACAATGTTAGATTAGTAGCCAAAGCCTATAACTAAGAGGAAGGCACTGACTATGATAAGACATTTGGCCCCATTGGTAGACTATAAGCAATTAAAATTTTACTCACATTTGCTTGTCATATGAATTTTAAACTTTTTCAAATGGATGTCAAAAGTGCATTTGCAAATGGATTTATAAATGAAGAAGTGTATGTTGAGCACCCGTTGGTTTTGAAGACCATAAATTTCCAAATCATGTTTTCAAGCTTACCAAAGTACTATATAGATTGAAACAAGCTCCAAGAGCTTGGTATGATAGATTTAGTTCTTATTTGATAGAAAATGATTTTTCAAAAGGCAAAGTGGACACAACTCTTTTTGTTGAAAAGAAAATGCAAAACATATTGATTGTACAAATTTATGTTGATGACATTATATTTAGTACTACTAATGAATCTTTGTGCCAAGAGTTTGCTTCTTGTATGACTAGGGAATTTGAAATAAGCATGATGGGCAAGCTCAAGTTTTTTCTTGGTCTACAAATTAAGCAATGCAAGGATGGTATCTTCATCAACCAATCCAAATATACAAAGGAACTTTTTACAAAGTTTGGCATGGATTGTTGCAAAGCAAGTAAGACTCCAGTGAGTACATCCTAATGTTTGACAAAGATGAAATTGGTAAGAAAGTAGATGAAAACAAATATAGAGGTATTATCAGATCTCTTATTTATCTTAACACATCTAGACCCGATATAATGTATAGTGTTTATTTATATGCTAGATTTCAATCACGCCCTAAAGAATCACATTTGAATGCTACTAAGAGAATTTTTAAATATTTAAGTGGAATATTGCATTTAGAACTTTAGTATCCTAGAAACATATCATTTGACATATTAAGTTTTTCAGATGCAGATTTTTTTGGTAGCTTATTAGATAGAAAAAGCACGACTAGTCCATGCCATTTTCTTGGTGATTGGTTAATTTTCTGGGATTGTTCTATCTACCACGGAAGTTGAATATATTGTTGCATGTTTTTGTTGCACACAATTTTTATGGGTGAAACAACAATTGATGGACTTTGGTAAAAAATTTGATCACATTTCCATTAAATGTGATAATACAAGTGCCATCAATCTATCTAAAAATTCAATCCAACATTCTAGGTCAAAACATATAGATATTAGGCATCATTTCTTAAGAGATAATGTTTAAAGTTAAAATGTTCTTTTAGAATTCATTGATATACAAAATCAACTTACTGACATCTTTACTAAACCTTTGAATGAAGAAAGAATGAATTTTATAAAACAACATATAGGGATGATAGATAGAAGTACTTTGAATTGACTTACATTACCTTGGTGCATATTAATGTTGAAATTATAATTGCTTGAAAACATATATGTTTTACCTGATATAATTTCTTATTCACAATTACTTTGATCTTACATTAAGGCCACAAATTGAGATAATTTTGTAACTGGTATCAAACCTTCTTTTTTTTTAAAACTTGCTCGATCTGCTCAGACTAAGCTTGGGTTCGACCGTACCCTAATGTTTTCTGGCTTAACCGAGCACATTGATACTTGGTTTGATCGAGCTCCTTCAAATTTTTTTGACCATTTTGTTGTAAGACTTTTAGTCTGCTCGGAGTTCATTGTTTGAGCTCAGATTAAGGTGGTCTGATTGGATTGACCGATGTCTAATCAAGAAGACTTAAAATTTTTTCAAAATTCTAGCCGTTAAAAACTCTTTTAAAAGTGTATAAAATTTATCCAACAGCTATAAATGACTAGTTTAACCCCTAAACTCTATGTAAACCCTCTTCCATTCAAAATTTATGATTTTTAACATTTAAATTCACTCCCAAAACATTCAAACTCTATCAAACTCCACCAAATCATTCGTCATCTTCTATATTTCAAGTTCTCCTCTCTTATTAACTCTAAAAGACTCTCACAAGAAGAAAGCCTCAAGATAAGAGAAAAAGGAAAGGAGTAGCAACTTCCTTCACTCCTGTGGAAGAAGCTCCTATATCAAGAACCCATAAACCAAGACATTTAAGAGAAGAAGAGAAGAAAAGGTACAATTTAATTCTTGATAAGAAAACTAAAGCAAATAAAATTCACTCCTTGTTTTCTTTAGAATCTCTTTCTATGGAAGGTGAAATAAGAGCTTATCTTTCCAATCTTTGGTGGAAAAAATTTGTTTTCCTTGAATAAGATTGCTTGGGTTGGGAATATTTAACCAAAGAATTTCTTGTTACTTTGGTGGTTGAAAAGAAAGATATTAAACCATTAGGACATTATGGTATAACCTTTAGACTATTCAACCAACAATACCAAATGACCCTTGATGATTTTCTTTCTATTTAGGGATTCAACATGGAATAAATATACCATTCTTTCGATCTCAAAATTTTGAATGAAAAATTTTACTTAACTTTTGGCAATAAATTTCCATTAAAACTGACTTTTATGAAATTTCTAATGCTAAACACCTTAGAACACTTTCTTCTTGGTTATTGCATAGATTTATTACTATGCCATCAATGCTAGAGGAGAAAACAATGAAAAAGTTACTCATAGAGACCTCATTTTTCTCTATTGCCTTATAAAAGGGGAAAAGACTCAAACTACAAAGTTTTTTATTGATTCATTTCTTACCATTAGAAATAAATCAACTGGAACCATCATGATTACCTTTTTCATTACTCAAATTACTAAGCATGTAGGTGCCCTCACTTCTTCAAATAAAGCCATTAATAAGTGTATAATTGATTATATTTTTCCCTTATTTCTTAGTATATTTATTGTTAAATTGAGTTTAATTTGTTTGTTCAAGTGTTTATTAGGGTTGATTCCAGGAACCTTTGACACGTTGGGACCTTAAGGTTATTTAGGCCAGAATCATGGATGAAAGACAAGGAAAAGAGCTATTTTAGGTAAATTCTTCAATTGACATGCCTAGTGCCATGGGCGTGTCAATGGCCGTGTCATTCAACTACTTTATAGAAGCCTTGACATGCCCAGAAACAATGGCGTGTCATTGAACATACCATTGATCCTGCCTTACAGAAGCTGTGACATGCCTAGAAACACGAGCGTGTCACTGATCGTGTCCCTAAATCAGCATTGCAGTAACAATGACACGCCTAAGGACATGGGTGTGTCACTACCCATGTCATTAAAGTTGGAAACAACACCATTGACACGCCCACAGACACGCCCTGTCAATAGGCATGTCAGGCAAAATTTTTGGGCTATAAAATCTGAGCTAAATTGTAAATTAGGGATCCAATTTTATTATTATAGCCAACATCCTGAGAAAAGAGTGTTTTGGCAGCTGAGAGCGAAGGTGAATATCCAATTCATATGAGATTTAAATCAAGATTCAAGGATTGAAGTGAAGAAACACAAATCATTCATTATGGATTGTTTGAATTCTTTTACTTATTTCTTTTGTTTTGATTTTTTGGTTATGAACATGAGCTAAAGTGTTTCTATCTAGATATTGGACATGATGGAGAAGTTCATAGCAACTTCAGAAAATATATTTCAATCAACTGAAACCACCCTTAGAAATCAACAAGCTTCTATTCACAACTTGGAAAACCAAATGGGGCAAATTGCCAAGTTACTCAGTGAAAGACCACAAGGGAGTTTTCCTAGCAATACTGAGGCAAACCCAAAGGAGTAGCTGAAGGCAATTACTCTAAGGAGTGGAAAGGAAATTAAGGGTGCTAAGGTTGAGAAAAGAGAAGAAGTGGTTGAGGAAGAGGCTAAGACACAAGAAAAAGAAGATAACCCTATTGTCGCTTTGGGTGAGAAGGCTGCAATGGAAAATGAGAAAGAGAATCAACCACAAGAACCCAGTCTAATAGTGAAGGAATACCGATCTCGAGTGCCATATCTAGCAAGGTTGAATAAGGACAAGATGGATGCTTAGTTCTGTAAGTTTCTTGAACTCTTTAAGCAACTGCAAATTAATATTCCATTTTCTAAAGCTTTATCACAGATGCCCAAATATGCTAAATTTTTGAAAGATCTCCTTTCTAACAAAAGGAAACTTGAGGAAGTATCTTTGGTGCAATTATCGAAAAAGAGTTTAAAAATTTTGCAAAAGAGGTTGCCTAAGAAATTAAAAGATCCTAGTAGTTTTACTATTCCATGTGTTGATAGATAATCTTGAATTAAAAAAGCATTGGCTAATTTGGGGCTAGCATAAGTGTTATGTCCTATAAAATGTTCAAAGAGGTAGGTGTCAGAGAACCTAAACTAACACTTATGACCATTCAACTTGCTGATAAGTCAGTAATCCACCCTCATGGTATTATAGAGGATGTGTTGGTGAAGGTCGGGGATTTCATTTTTCCCAATGATTTTGTTGCCATTGATGTAGATGAGGATGCAGATGTTTTCGCTTATCCTTGGTAGGCCATTTTTGAATACAGCTTGTGCCCTTATCGATGTCCATGATGGCACATTAACCTTAAGAGTGGGAAGTGAGAAAGTTGTTTTTAATGTATACTATGCTGTGAAGCACCCACTTACACTAAATGAGGTGGATTCATGTAATGATATCATTGAGCATGAAACCTTAAATAGTGTTACTAACATTGTTTCCAAAGATCCCCTTGAGTAGTATTTATTGCAGGATAATGTTGAGGATCCAGAAGCACTGAAGCAACTTGCTTATCTTGAAGAAATCAAATCATTTAAGAGTCGGGCATATGAAACTATTGAAATGCCAAAAGAACAGAAGCTGCAACCATCTATGATTGATCCACCCCAATTTGGAACTTAAGACCCTTCCGGATCATCTTGAGTATGGATTCCTGGGAGAGGAGAAAACATTGCTAGTTATTTTGAGTTTCCATCTATCTTCTGAGTAGAAGGTAAAACTCATCGAGTTGTTACAAAAGCATAAGCAAGTTATAGCTTGTGTGAGCGAGGATTTTTGCCCCCACTCCCAGTGGAAAGGTTCTTGTGACTTCGGCCCTGTTTAGGCTCGGGGCCTTAGAGAACACGGACCTAAGCTCGAAAAAAATAGAGTCGCCACCCGGATGGGCCGGTAAAAAGAAGGGGGTGGATGACTCGATTCCTAAGGAATCCCCAGCCCCCTAATGGGTTCGAAAAGTTGGGTACGTGCGGGGAAGGTGAGAAATGGCCCAGCACTCCCACAACGCCCATGTACACCCTTAATTTTTGACCCAGTCTGGTCCGATATTTTTTATATAGTCCAAAATAATTTATGTGATATTTTAATTAAATAATATTTATTTTTCATTTATAATTTTTATAAAAATAAAAATGGTAAAGTTAATAAAATAAAAAATAAAAAAAATAAAAAATAAGTAAAATAATAAAAATAATAAAAATAAAAATCGATAACGAAAAAATTTGTCATCGAAAGTGGAATTGGCTAAGGCCAATTCGCCAGCAGGAATTTCCTATGGGCGAAATGGCCATAGGAAATTCCTACGGCGAATTGGCTGGACGCGTAGTGCCCCTCTCAAATCCTTGTAGTTTCCAGCCCGCAGCAAGTTTTTTGCCAGCGAAATTCTCCAACGCAGTTTTTTCCGAAATCAAATTCTATTTGGTTTTGGTTTCTTTTCCTAATTGGTTTTAATTTCCATAAACAATTAGAATTAAGTTTATGATTTTTCCTATAAATAACACTTTAAAACTCAGAATTAGGGGACTTTTGGGGGATGGAAAATTGGTGTTACAAAATTTGACTTTGAACTTTGATTGGATCGGAGTAAAAAAGAGACAGAAAAACCCTAGCACATGCAGCAACACTGCCTTTGTCTTTCTTCATCCAGAAGTAAATTGTGGAGGAACCAACGAACGAAGGTTTGATTATAAATCTTTGGTTTAATGTTATTTATAATGTTTCCATCGTTTATTTTTCTAAGTAATCTAAATTATTAAACTTACTAATGTATCATACATTCTTCCAGTAGCCATAGTCAATTATCTAAACCCTAAGAACCCTAAAATTGATTCTTCTGCTTCCAAAAATCATAAAAACCCTAAATTGATTCTTCTGCTTCCAAAAATCTTAAAAACCCTAAATTGATCCTTCTGCTTCCAAAAATCTTAAAAACCCTAAATTGATCCTTCTGTTTCCAAAAATCTTAAAAACCCTAAACTACTCTTTTGCTTCCAAAAATCTTAAAAACCCTAAACTACTCTTTTGTTTTCAAAAACTTCACAAACCCTAAATTACTCTTCTGTTTCCAAAAACCTTAAAAACCCTAAATTGATCCTTCTGCTTCCAAAAGTTTTCAAATCCTAAACTATTTTTCCCAAACTATTTTCATCTAAACCATAACCTTTTGTCCAAAATTTTCAAATGTTTTCTTAAATCTCCAAACTCTAATATTCTTCATGTTTTCTAAAAATCATAATTATTTTTATAAAACTCTAAACTGTTTTCTTAAATCCTAAAATCAAATATGTTTTCTAAAATATCAAAAAACCCTAATTCTCTCAAAACTAATATGATAAACCCTAGTTTTCCTAAACCTTAATCCTTAAAATCTTAAAATCTTATGACAAATAAATCTAAATTCTAAAACTCAATACAGTAAACCTAAAATCACAATCCAGTAACAAAGAATTATAAACTCTAATGTCTTATGATTCCAAAATCCTAATTTCATGATGTTAACCCCTAAACCCTAATTTGATCAATCAAAGAGCCTTACTAATATGACCTAAATACATTGTGAACTCAAAATAAATTTTTTCTTTAAAGTCCAAAAGATCAAAGCAATTTTCAAAAACATTTTAAGATGGTCTTTGGACATAAAACTTTTCTAAAAAACAAATCAAAAATACTTTTCTCATGATCCAAATACAAAGCCCAAAATCTATTTTTTCTAAAAACTTTTACAATTTTCTTAGAAACAAAATTATTTTCATCCAACCTTTTCTTGCAAAGAGTTTACAAATTATTTAGGTCAATTATGAAATACCAAAAATCAATTGTGAGCCTAGTTTATACTAAGAGTAATTAATCATAGGCTTGTTTTTGGCATGAATCATTAGTTACTTTTTCAAGTGAGAAATCTATTTATAATAAACCTCTTAATTTAGTTTTAATCCAATATAGCATAAAGGCTACTTTAGTTGGTTAAATGGATTAAAACCTAATTAATGGGAATTATCATGAACTGATTTTCATTTTTGAAAATATAACTATTGGTTGAAACGTCCAAGGGAAATATTCAAAAACAAGATACCCCATGTTGGTACTTTGTTAACCATATACCTAGGAAAAGAGACTCATCATTCGTGTGTGGAAGTTATAAGGTTAGAAGGAACGTCCTATTTATCCTTGTTTGTTTATTGTTTGTGCATACATGCATACATGCATACATGCATCACATGACATATCATTAATCCCTTTTGGCTCACAGCCCTGGATTATGACAGTTCGAAAGCTTACGACAATCTGACCTACGCCGGAGACGAAGAAACTAGTAATGACTCAATCGCTCTCACACCAAAAGCAATGGAGGCCGAACAAATTAAAAGAATTGTGGATGGCGCCCTCAATGCCAAGATGAAAGAAATAAAAGAGGCCATGGCTGAGACTGTGAAGAACCAATTGGCTTCAATTTTAGGAAATAATGATGAAGCGTTTGCTAGCTCCAAGAAGCCAAAGGACAAAGGGAAGCCTAAAGTTGGTGAAGTAGCTTTTGATGATGATAAGGTGATCATTGATGATGATGACAACTGGGCTCAATACTTCCAAGATCCTCAAGACAAAAAGGAGCTAAAGGTTGTTGAGAAGGCAACTGTCAAAAAGACCGAGACATTTGATATTGAGAAGATGATTGCTAATTTAGAAAAGAAATTTGAAAAGAAATTGAAAACCGAAGAGATGTCTGAGATCAACAAACTATTTGAACAAGATGAGGAGGTTCCTTATAAGTTCAAGATGCCTTCCTTCGCTAGGTACAATGGTACTGGAAACCCCCATCTCCATATAAAGCAGTACATCACTGCTATGCAGTCTGCTACAGCTACTAAGGCTCAAACTCTAAGATATTTCATAATCTCATTGGACCCTATTGTCCAAAATTGGTTTAACACCTTAGAGGAAAGTACTAAAAAAGATTAGGACATGTTGTACAAGGCTTTCATTCAGCAATATGGGTATAATGTCGAGCTAGAAGTTACCTTAATAGAAGTTGAGTCCATTAGACAAAGGCCAAATGAGAATTTTGTGGGCTATGTCAAAAGATGGAGAAATAAGGCTACTTTGTTTAAGAAGAGGCTCGATGAATCTGATCAAATAAGGATGATTGTGAGAGGGGTGTTGCCTAGTCTTCGTGAAAGGATGTCTCATACACTCATCCATGATTTCAAAGATCTTCTCCAAGCTAGTCTATAAATTGAAGAATGAGAAGGGAGAAGAATCGCTTTTCAATAAGAAGGAATGAGAAAGGAATTATCAGCCTAGCGATCAAAGCACGCAAAAAGAAGTTAATGTTAATGTGACTAGTCAAGGAAATAAAAGACAATTCTCAGAATTGGGGAAACCTCTATCTTGGGTTTTCAGCAAGCTACAAAAGAAAGGGTTATTACAACTGTTAGCTTCTCGCCCGCTACATAATCCTCTGCCACTAAACTTCAATGCCGAGGCCTTTTGTCAATTTCATCAAATACAAAGGCATGAGATGGATAAATGTTCTCAGTTAAGACATGAGATCCAAGATTTGATTGACAGTGGTAAGCTACCTGAGCCGGACAAACCCAATACCAAGAACAATCCTTTGCCTAAGTTTGGAAGAGTACCTCCATCGGCAACCTTCATGGTGGGAAAGGGATTGAAAGAAAATTTTGTCTTATCCTCTTTTCAAGATGGAAATATTGAAGATGTGAAAGAAAAAGAAGCTTAACTCAATAGACTTTCCTTAGCTTGAATGTTGCTTTTCGATTTTACTTTCTTTAATATTTAATTAGAACAATCGTGTTTTTCAAATTTAAATTTGTTTGAATAAATTACTTTTCATCAAAATTTTTGTTGGTCTTTGTTCATTTTGGTGCTCAACCAATGAGGAATCTAGCTTGATAATTCATGAATTAATATATTTATGCATCATGACTTGAATGACTTTACTAGATGAGGGAATTCTTCTATAGCATTGAGTTGTGTATGCTTACTTAGAGAGGGCTCCTGCATGATTACCTTTGTCTAGGTCCTAGTCAGTCTTAGAACATGCTTTGACAAACTTTTGAGGCGAAATTGAACTCTATTTATTTAAGAGAGAGATGATCTAGGCATTGTTTGGTTAGCCAACAACTAGTATCCACCCTATTAATTATCAATCCCTAGTTGTCCTTTTGAGCCTTCATGAAATTTTAGCTTTCTTTTCATTGGCATATAACCCTAACAACCTACCTTGATTTGTTGTGACACTTTTGACAAAACTTTTGATCACTAAGGTGAAGAGGCAAGAAGATCAAAGAAAGGAATGAATATTCAAGATCATAAGGATAGTTGATGTTCTCAAGACCATAAGGGTAGTTGAAGTTCACCTAATATCTCCAATATATCAAGACAACATCAAAGTAACAAATGATTTATCCTTGTTAAAGAAGATTTATGTCACTCCACTCATCCATTATTAGAAACTCAAATTGGTACAAACAAGACAACTCTTTTAGAGCTAGAAAAAAAAAGAGAAAAAAGAAGAGAAAAAAAAAAAGAAAAGAAAAAAGGAAAAAACAAAAAAGGGGAAAAAAGGATAAAAAAAGGATAAAACCTAAAAAGGCGGTTCATAAAGCCAACTAAGTTCTCTTTTACTTAAGCAGCAAAAGGCTTCCATTTGGTTTATAAGGACAGTTTGACTTGAATTGGTCCAACCCAACCGAAAATTCGATCAAAATCAGAGAAAAAGGAGAAAGACCATCCAGTTCTTGAGAGTTCTGTACTTGACAGTCTCATAAGGAAAGAAAGGGAAGAGTAAGAAAAATAAAAAGAAAGAAAAAGGAGAAGAAGAAAAGAAACGAATTTGGATACCAAACTTTTTGCAAAGGCAAAGACTATTCCAATCAAGATCCAGATTAATGCCAAGAAGATAGAAGGAACTTGGAGTATAGAAAGATTGCTCCCAGCTACCTAAAGTTCAAACAAGAAATTTGCAGTGTGAAGGTTTGTACATTGTGTCACATCGGCTCCAACTTACAAATGGCCTTCATTTAACCCGTCTCCCTTATAGACCCCATTTCAAGCCTATTAAAGACCTATTAATCTCTCTTGGTAGGTAGAGTCTATTAGTGGAGATAGTTTGGATAAGCATGCATATGAGATAGACAATATTCAAACTCAATAAGACCTTTTGCCAAGTAATGTGTATGTGCCTATCTGAAGTGCAACAGTTCTTGCTTAAATAGAAAAGATTCCCGAGCTTAGTACGGTAACTAGGGTTTTTATGTTATAGATATATTAATTTGGAAAATCAAGTCCTGAGGTACATTGACATTGATTTGACAAAGCCAACATTTGGTTTCAAAATCAAAATTCAAAAAAGTAATAAAAAATGTTTTTGTCATACAAAGTTTTCATGTTAAGGGGAGTATGTTGAACCTCGAAGGACACATTGGGCAAGGAAATGATGATAAAAAAAAGAGAGAAAAAAGAAGAAAGAAGTTGCAGTAAAATAAACATTATATATTATCATTATTATTTTATACTTATTTTACAATGTTTCCTCAATTGACACAATATTTATAGATAGCTAAGAAGGAGGTGGTAGATCATTAAATAAAGCTCTGAAAAAAATCATCGCCTGTTGGAGGAGGAGGCAAATCACCGGTCTCGAGTCCGCCCGAAGTAGGAGCACCAGAATCTCTATTACCTTGGAGTTTCGATCTATAATGGTCTTCATCAGAAGTAGACAAAAGGATCTCATGGTCATCAATTTGACGGCCTCTAGATGAAGAAGCACTAGGATCTCTCATCCCCTGAAATCGAAAGTCTCAAAAATTTTGCTCTGATTGACGGTACAATTTTTCAAAATGGGAAACCTGTTGACGACTAGCTGCCAGCTATTCTTGAAGTTTCTTATTTTGTTCTTCAAGCATCCGCTGTGAGCCAGAATGGAAAAGAGTAAGAGCATACACAAATCATGCATACATATAGCATAAATTATCATGGAACAAGAAAATCTACCAGGTAATTTATGTCAACGCCCTATGGATGAGATGGCATATCCGGTGGACTAGAATGAGCAAATGAAGGAGTAGTAAAAGAAGGTCTAGCCTTATGATCAAATGGGCTAGCAGCCTGTAACAATCATTAAAAAAGTTAAAATAAGTTAAGAAGCGATTGTAATGAAAAAATGGTAAAAGTTTACTTGAGAAGTGCCAGCCCGAGATGTGGAACAAACTCTCCTCCCTTTCCATGATGTTCCTCTTCATCTCTATCCTCATTTTATTCAAAAATTCCTCATACACAAACAGGAGATACGTCAAAGTTTAAAAGCCCAATTTGAATAAACTGGGTATAAAATGCACCCGGTGCATAGAGCAAGGTTTCAACATCATAACCGTGCCGAGCCAACCACCATGCATCCTTCGGCATTGATGTGATATTCAAGGTATACTCTGGGCAATGCATCGGGATCCTCTGCTGCTCAGGATGTAGCGTCCCCCTGTTATATCAGCTGGGCTCGACTTACAGCCCGGCCTTTTCACCATCCCAGTCTGTCGGGGGTCCACCACATTACCCGTTCACCTCACGGTTCCCGAGCAGTGATTTGTTTATTTGGCCTCTACTACAAGAAATGGTACTTGTTCAACTCATGGTTTCCTCTTGAGGGAGGAGGTCACGGGTTCGAATGAGGGAGACGACGTCATTTGAAGTAGAAGAAATGGTACTTGTTCAGCTCATGGTTTCCTCTTGAGGGAGGAGGTCACGGGTTCGAATGAGGGAGGCGACGTCATTTGAGGCCAAATAAACAAATCACTGCTCGGGAACCGTGAGGTGAACGGGTAATGTGGCGGACCCCCGACAGACTGGGACGGTGAAAAGGCCGAGCTGTAAGCCGAGCACAGCTGATATAATAGTAGAAGAAATGGTACTCGTTCATCTCATGGTTTCTTCTTAAAGGAGGAGGTCACGGGTTTGAATGAGGGAGGCGACCTCATTTGAGGCCAAATAAACAAATCACTGCTCGGGAACCGTGAGGTAAACGGGTACTATGGCGGACCCCTGACAGACTAGGACGGTGAAAAGACCGGGCTATAAGCCGAGCCCAGCTGATATAACTGGGGGACGCTGTAGTAAACCTAATCCAAAGGTGATTATACACACTCACTTAGTGATACACATAAGAAAATAGGAATAAAAACTAACTAGGGCAAACTCTACACATGCACGCTCAACAACAGAATCACTCACTTAGTGATACACATAAGTAAAACTCATCTCACGTATTCTATACATGTATACACATAATCATAAAATTATATTTAATTCCTCTTTTGTATATAATCTACATAAATTTAACGTTTATTACTTTTCATTAAACATTATCATTCTCATTCTTTTAACATGACTTAAGTTATTCATCAATTCAACAGATATATACACTCTAACCATAATAACACTTCACATAAATCTTAGTCACATTTCTAATGTGACATCTCTATCACATTTGTTTTTAAATGCATTTAGTATACCCTTCATATCCATTTTCATCATTTCCAGCCCAATTACTTAAGGTAACTCATTTTCACTTGTTTAGTCATTTTCCCTTTATTTCAAAATAAATTTTCGTATTATCAATCACATTACCCAATTCATAGTACTTTCTTATGCAATAATATTCATTCAGCTCATATGCTTAATATATATTAAACTATCAATATCTAAATAATCCTCATCAAAATTCCATTAAAACTCTAAACTCTCAACTTACTACTTTACTTAAACTTCAATTTACTAATCTCGTTTTCTTATTATTAACTTTAAAAACATTATATATATACCATCATGTAACATCAAGACATAACATTTTCACAATTATTAAAGCTCATTTCAAAAATCCAAATTTCACATATTACCACCATTAACATGAGCTTTAACAACACTTAAGCATATCACATTTCTAACATTAAAATCACATTGTTTGCATTAAAACAACAATTCAAACAACATCATTATATCTCCTTACGTTAACCAACATCATCCCTTGTTTTAAAAACCTTAACTTTGCATACCCAAACCTTAAATTGTCACACTTTGTCTATACCGATCAACTCACTTAATAGTCCACCATACTTTCTTCAATTTAATATTATATCTATCCTTTTTAACAATCGAACAATATTTTCTCTTTCTAGCAATCCAAATAATAAAGAGATCCAAATTTTAGAGAAAAGAGTACTTAATTAAATCTTGATAATTTTTTTAACTCATTTCCAACATTATTCTCCTATTCATTTCTTTATAATCTATTTCACAAGCACAATTTATTAACCAAAAATTTTGAAATTTGCTTTACTTAAGTAAACTCCCATTCTTTAGTTTATCAACTAAATTTATACAAATTTCCCCATATCATTTTTTTTTTCATGCAAAACCTCATTCACACACTATCATCCATCTCATATAATTCAGATATACTACAAATCACATAATGCCACATCCGAGACCAGCCTAGGTGTTAATTCATATACATGTATCACAAATTTCACTTTTCAAAAATTTTCCTCTTTTCTTTTTAAATCTACTTAGGCCGAGAATCTCAAACCTAAGCTCTGATACCAAAATAATTGTAACACCCTCATACTCTATATAAGTACTATACATATACCTTGTATACATGCAGTACGTATATAAAGTATAAGAATGTCACTTTTCATTTCAGATTAAAAACATTTACTTTAGTTCCAAACAATAGTACATTTTATTGAAAATACAACATAATTAAATTATACATGTATGCACCACCTTCTAGTTGGTCTCGAAATACTCTTACTCTTCTCGTGGCATAACGATTTGACTTCCAGATCAATCACCTACTCACCTACGCGATTTATACAACCGCGCTAAGCTCGAAAGCTTAGTGGTACAAATAAATCATATAACATTCATTACAGAAAAATCATACTTCCTACATTAACATCATGTATAATAATTTTCTTATCATGTTTTCCCCTTTTCAAAGCATTCTTTACATTTTTCCACTAATCTCATAATTTATCTACATAAACACATATATCATTACAACAACCCACAATACAATGACTTATCAAAACATTCATGAAATAATACTCACAATTTCTATATCCTTATACATATTACACATCATATTGTATTTTCATAATCTCATTATTCAACAGTTTATCAAGCTACATTCATTTTCAGTAAATTGCTTATGTATTGTAATCATCACATTAAAGCAAAGACATGCATGGGCCCAAAAAGAATCTAATATGCTATTCAAAGTTCAGAGTCACTGCTTTGGTCCATAATCACATTCATCAAGCCCGTAGGCGATATATATATATATATCTATCCATGGATAGTGTAACAGACCCAGTCTCTTGGACCTCAACCCGGCTAGACCCTTGTCCCTAGTCTCTTGGTCCTCAACCCGGCTAGACTGTTACAGTTTTTGAGGCTTACGACCTGGTCTTTTCACCTCAAAAACATCATATCCTCATCTGGCCTGCTGCCCCTGGATGAAGATCCTCCTCTCTGACTAAACCCAGGTCTACCACCTCTACTGAAACCTCTGCCCCCTCGACCACCTCTACTGACACTAGGTCGAGAAGCTGCAGTATCAGCCTGCCTATACTCATGCATCTCAGGACAATCTCTAACAAAATGAGCTGGTGATCCACATCTAAAACACCCAGCTAATCCACCAATCTTCCAACAAACACCCCCATGGGTCTTACCACAATGCTCACATACAGGTGGAATAGACCTTTGAATCACTGGAGTCGGGGCACTAGCTACAGAAACTGTCGGTCTCGGCCTCTGCCTCTGATACTGAACTGATCTACCCGACTGTCTCTGGGTTCTACTGGTTCTCGGAATAAAACCTCCTCGACCCCTCTTCATAGATGAAGACCCTGCCTCAAACTGGGGTCTCCTTACCCTGGTCTCTTCCTCAGTAGCAGCTGCTGCAATACCCTGGGCTCTCTCCACACTCCTAGCTGCTGCAACAAGCTGGGAAAAATCCTGGTATCTAGAACCAGCCACAAGACACATAATAGAGGGCCTCAATCCCCCCTCAAATCTTCTGCACCTGTCTATCTCGTCTGAAATAATATCTCCAGCATAGTGACTCAACCGGATGAACTCGATCTCATATTCTATCACAGTCCGGCTGTCCTGCTTCAAATTCAAAAATTCCATCTTCTTAACATCTTTATACTCCCTCGGAGTATATTTCAGCTCAAACTCCCGTAAAAAATCACTGTAGGACAATGTAGGTGGATCATCCATAGCATGAGGAACTGTCTTCCACCAATCATAGGCATCTTTCTGCAGGAGGGATCTAGCATAGTCAAATTTCTCATCCGAAGTGGCTTGCAACTGTATGAATATTCTCTGTACCTTATCCAACCACTGCTCAGCCACTGCAGGATCGGTAGTGCCCAAGAAATCTTCAGCCCCATATTTTCTTAACTTGTCATAATGTCTTACCGGCATCTGAGGCTGTGGTAGTGGTGGTGGTGGCTGCACTGGAGCTCCCCTCAACAGTTCTACCATATGCCTTAACCAACCCGGCGGAGCCTCCTCTGCAGCTGATCTCTCTGGCACAGAAAAAGGTGCCTCACTAACCCTCTCAAATCTAGCTCCATCTCTACTCTCTTCAGGAGCTACACTTTCCGCACTACCCTCAACAGACTGTCGTGAATGAGATACCATCTCTACCTATATCTGCAAACACAGCAGAATATTTCTCATTAAAGATCAAAGACTGTCGTACCAAAACATGTATTTTACTCAAAAACCCACTTTAAAAATCAAAATATTCTTTTTCTTACAATTGACCTAGGTTGAGAATCTCAAACCTAGGCTCTGATACCAAAAATTGTAACACCCCTTCCCGACCTACATATGTAAGCCGAGTAGAGGTGCCACACTATCCTAATGTTGCTACCAATTTTACTCAGTCAATTTTTTTTAGTTCCGATTTTTACAGAAATTTTGCCATAATTTTACCTAAAAATTGAGTCCCAAGTGTCGACAAAACTGGTTTTTTTTCCTGATTTTTAAAACATTTACACAAACCAATGCAAACAAAATCATTCTCAGTACACTCCTAATAAATCCCCCTTATAACCTCAACTACAACCTGCAAAAAAGATTTACACTTCTAGTACAACATAAAGTAAAAGTTTATTATGAAATACAGTAAATAAAATATTTGTTCACTATGCAGCGGAAAATAACAATATTTACAAATTCATATATATCCAAACTCAAGTTTTACAACCCATAAAATTTATACATTTCTTTGGCAGTCAGTCTTTGATCTTTAAGCCCACTATCAACACCTCAAAATCTAGACTCGACTCGGCCTAGAGGAACTCTCTGGTTCTTCCCTGTCACCTGCGCGAAGAATCACATTCGCGCTAAGCCAACGGCTTAGTGGTACAAATTACAGTGCTATGATGCTTTAATGCCATGCTAATGTCACACAATCAAGATTCAAGATCAATTCAAGAGAATATTATATTTCAAATCTTACCGGTTTCAATAATGTATGTATAGTAGTCATCTCATTATTCATTTGTTTCACCATTCAATAGTCACATTTAAACAAACACAAGCATGGGCCCAAAAATAATCTAATATGCTATTCAAAGTTCAGAGTTACTGTTTTGGTCTATAATCATAATCATCAATACATTTATCCATGGATATTCAACTAGATTTGAGTTTACGACCCAGTCATTTCACCCAATCTAGTTTTAATAATTTGTTTTTGAGGTTTACGACCCGGTCATTTCACCCCAAAAACATCACATTTCACATTTTTCAACTGGAATCGGCTTACGACCCGGTCATTTCACCTATCCAGTGATTCATAGGCATGCCGCCAAAACCAGAACTCTGAAAATTGAATAAACATATTAGGCACACAATCATTTCATTCATTTGTTTATCAATATATTTTCATTTTATTTCTCATTTCCTATTCCACAATTAATTAGGCAACCATGCCTCCATTATATATTTCATTTGCATATCATAGCCAATAACCATGGCATCATATCTCAAATGATCTCAAATCACAATAAAACAATTCTTCATAATATCATATCTTTCACATTTCATATTCCATATTTCATTTCATCATTCAAATGGATATAATCAATGGCATTAACACATATTTTACATACTCATCACAACATTCACATCATACTAAACATACATTATTAATATGCATTAACAATGTATTAGATTTCTTAACACATTTACAATCAAATGTATGTTAAATCTCAACATCATATGAATGTATGAAATAATGTAATTTGTACTTACCTTAAAACCAACTCACACCAATCTATACACTTACTCTTCCAAGAATCCTCAACACTTAGGTTAGGGCAATTCAACCTCTTCACAACCTAATCCAAAAGGAGTATTAGCAAAATGACCATATGAATAGTACATTCTGGTTTTAGACTCCACTCTATCCTTATTTTGAAAAATTGTATAAAATAATCTACTTGACTAAAAATTCTAAAATTTTTACAGAACTAAATTTTACATCTTAAAATCATTCCTTTAAAATTTCAGATCAAACTGAACACAAAATCTTGGTCAAATAGTTCACCCAACCAGACTGCCCCAATTGCCCTGCATCCTGGCAGCAGTTCTGAACTTTGTGAATTCCATAAATTAAATTCAATCAACGTGGTTCCAAATTAATTTTCTCAAATACTAAACTCACTAAGCAACAACATATCCAAAATTCAATTGAATATGATTTTTCTACATTTTATTAAAAATCCCGAAATATAGCTGTCTCAGTTAAGGTACCTGCTGGAACAGGTTTAGTAAAAATAATCTTTCCAAAATCATAATCATTCCAAAATCGAATCAACATATTTTTCAGTCATTCTAGACTCATAGAGGCACAACATATCAAAAAATCACTTCAAGAACATTTTTCTATATTTAATTAAAAATCATACAAGTCACAGCCTTTACTAATTGTAAAACAGAAAAAATTTCACTAAACACAACTCTTACTCTTCCATCACCAACACCAACCTAACTTCTTATCTTTAATTCCATTTCAACACTTTTACACACACCATACACAAACACACTCCAACCATCAACAACACTCCATCAAACTCAAACAAAATTCCAAATAGAACAAGAGAAAACTTACCAAAAATGATGAACTTCTTGAATTTCTAACTTGTTTTCTTCTTTCAATTAGCTCTTAAACTTCAAAAACCCTCACTTGCTCTCTTGTTTCCTTGAGGTCCGGCCAACACAAAGAGAAAAGGAAAAAAAATGACAAAGTGAAGAGACAAAGTCAAATTTCCCCTCTCTTTAAACCTCCACCAAGCAATTTAAAAAGAAAATTACCTAAATACCCTCTTCTATACAATTAAACTCCCTTTCACTTACTTGCCCTTTTTAGTAATTTCATACATAACCAAAATAAATATCCTCTTCCTTTGACCATCCATTTGACTTGTGTATATGTTATATATATGTCCATATATACAAAATATACACTCCTCTTTAAATTATTTTCTCTTTCCAATAACATATACATTTTAATTCAAATAAAACAACAATTATACTAAAACTTCTAGGGCACATTTTGGGATATTACACTGAGGAAATGTAGCCCGAGCTCTAGCTTGAAATTTAGACTTGAAAAGGAGGTTAGTTCTCATGAACCAGCGGCTATAGAGGTGCTGGGTTATTCTCACCTTCCTCATGCGTCCCCAACTTTTTGAACCTAGTAGGGGTTGGGGATTCCTTAGAAATTGAGTCATCTACCATTTTTTATCTTTTTGGCCTGTCCGGGTGGCGACTCTTATTCTCCGAGTTTTATACCGTGTTCTCTAAGGCCCAGAGCCTAACAATGCCGAGATCGCAAAAATCATTATACCTTGAGTGGGGGTGATAATCCCTACTCACAGTGGTGACTCCACTGGGGATAAGAGAAGTTGATTCTATTGGTCATTATATTATTTTATTCTTTCTTGTTATTATATTATCCATTACATCGCTTAGATTGCATTGTGTGTGTGAGTTAGGATGCCCTGTGTAACTCGTGTTATGTTTTATAAGGGATACCATACTTTCACTCAAGGTATAAGTATCAAGCACTATATAATCACTCACAGCCTCGTAGAAAGTATATAATTTCTCAGAGAGTATATGTGATGCAGAGGCAGCCAGATGCTTCAGCAGTTATAGCTGGTACATTCTCTTTATTTGGCATTTCAGTTCTTGCTTTGATTGATCCAGGATCTACTCATTCATACATAAGTGCATCTATCTTGCCTGTGTCTGAATTGCATTCAGAGTCCTCAGGATTTGATGTCTTAGTGACCAATCCTTTAGGACATAGTATTGTGGTGAGTAGGGTGCATCGTGAGAGTGCTGTTGTGGTTCAAGGTGAGGAGTTTCTTGGTGATTTAATTGAAATGCCTTTTAAAGAATATGATTTGATCTTAGGCATGGATTGGTTGTCTAAGCATGGAGCCGTGGTGGATTGTCAAAAGAAATATGTTACTTTGAGAACTGGTGATGGTAGAAGTATATTGGTATCTAGTGAGCAGAGACAACTTGCATCCTTGTTGGTTTCAGCTGTTTCAGCCAGAAAGTTGATTAGAAAAGGGTGTGATGCTTATCTTGCTCATGTTTTGGATACCAGAGTAATGGGTTCTCAACTTGATAGTATACCCACAGTTGCTGAGTTTTCAGATGTATTTCCAGAGGAGTTGCCAGGGTTACCCCCTGAGAGAGAGGATGAGTTTGGTATCGATTTGTTGCCTGGTACTACTCCCATCTCTATCACTCCTTATCGAATGGCACCTGCTGAATTGAGAGAGTTGAAGGTACAGTTGCAGGAGTTGTTGGATAAAGGGTTTATTCGCCCTAGTGTTTCTCCGTGGGGAGCTCCTGTGTTGTTTGTAAAGAAAAAGGATGGTACTTTGAGGTTGTGCATCGATTATAGGCAATTGAACAAAGTAACTATCAAGAATAAGTATCATTTGCCTCGAATTGATGATCTCTTTGATCAGTTGAAGGGAGCAGCGGTGTTTTCCAAAATTGATTTGAGATCAGGGTACCATCAACTGAGGGTTAGAGCTGAAGATATTTCTAAGACAGCTTTCCGCACAAGATATGGGCATTATGAGTTTTTGGTAATGCCTTTTGGATTGACGAATGCACCTACAGCTTTCATGGATTTGATGAATAGGGTGTTTCGGCCCTATCTAGATCAGTTTGTGGTGGTTTTCATTGATGATATTTTGGTGTATTCACGTAATGAGGAAGAACATGACAAAAATCTGCGAATTGTGTTACAGATCTTGAGAGAGAAACAGTTGTATGCTAAGCTGTCAAAGTGTGAGTTTTGGCTTGACCAAGTAACTTTTCTCGGTCATATAGTTTCAGCAGATGGTATAAGAGTTGATCCGAGTAAAGTTGAGGTCATTTTGAATTGGAGTCCACCAAAGTCAGTGACTGAAGTTAGAAGTTTTCTGGGTTTGGCAGGCTATTATCGAAGGTTTGTGAAAGGTTTTTCTTTGATAGCTACTCCACTCACCAGATTGCTTCGAAAGGGAGTTAGATTTGTATGGACAGATCAGTGTCAAGCTAGTTTTGATCAGTTGAAAGAAATGTTGACTCAAGCACCTGTTCTTACTTTACCCATGGAAGATAAACCATATGTGATTTACAGTGATGCTTCACATAATGGTTTAGAATGTGTCTTGATGCAAGAGGGTAAAGTTGTAGCTTATGCTTCTCGGCAGTTGAAGCCGCATGAGCTTAATTATCCGACACATGATCTGGAATTGGCAGCTATAGTATTTGCTTTGAAGATTTGGCGACACTACTTGTATGGGGAGAAATGTTTTATCTATACGGATCATAAAAGTTTGAAATATTTGGGTGTCCAGAGAGAGCTGAATCTTCGGCAAAGGCGATGGTTAGAGCTGATCAAAGACTATGACTGTTTGATTGATTATCATCCTGGTAAGGCAAATGTAGTTGCTGACGCCTTGAGTCGGAAGTCTCTGGCAGGTTTGGCTATTTATTCGCTCTCATTACTTGTTGAGTTGAGAGCGTTACATGCTAGTTTTGAAGCATGTGATGATGGTGCATTGTTGACTCAGTTGCAATTGAGACCAGTATTATTGGATCAGATTAAGGAGGCTCAATTGACAGATGAGAAAATTCAAAAGATTGTTTCAGATTGCCAAAATGGGGAGAGCCGAGATTTCTTTGTGAGAAGTGATAGTAGCCTTTGGTTTAAGGATAGATTGTGTGTTCCTGATAATGATAGTTTGAAAAAGGTTATTTTGGAGGAAGCACACCAATCGGTTTTTGCTATGCATCCGGGAAGTACAAAGATGTACCATGAATTGAGACAGCATTATTGGTGGTCTGGTATGAAGAGAGACATAGCAGAATTTGTGTCCAAATGTCTCACATGTCAGAGGGTGAAAGCTGAACATCAAGTTCCAACAGGGTTGCTTCAACCTTTAACGGTGCCTGAATGGAAATGGGAGAGAATCACAATGGATTTTGTGTCTGGTTTGCCTATGACACAGAGGAAGCATGATGCCATTTGGGTGATTGTTGATAGGTTGACAAAGACTGCTCATTTTCTTCCGGTTCGGATGGACTTTTCACTTGAGAAGTTAGCTGAATTGTACATCAATGAGATAGTAAAGTTGCATGGAGTCCCAATTTCCTTAGTGTCTGATCGAGATCCTAAATTTACTTCAAGATTTTGGAAGAGTTTACATGGTGTTTTGGGTTCTCGATTGCATTTTAGCACTGCTTTTCATCCGCAGACAGATGGGCAGTCAGAGAGAGTGATACAAATTATTGAGGATATGTTGAGAAGCTGTCATTGATTTCTCTGGAAGTTGGGACAGATTTTTGCCACTTGTAGAATTTGCTTACAACAACAGTCATCAATCCAGTATTAGAATGGCACCATTTGAGGCATTGTATAGAAGAAGATGTAGAACGCCTTTATGTTGGAATGAAATTGGGGAAGGCAAATTGGTTGGTCCTGATCTGATTAAAGAGACTGAAGAAAAAGTGAAGATGATTCGGGATAGGTTGAAAGCAGCTTCAGACCGACAGAAGTCTTATTCAGATTTGAAGAGGAGAGACATAGAGTTTGATGTTGGAGATAAAGTATTTTTGAAAGTGTCTCCTTAGAAAAAGATATTGAGATTTGGTCGAAAAGGGAAGCTGAGTCCTCGATTCATTGGACCGTATGAGATATTAGAAAGAGTTGGACCAGTTGCTTATCGTTTTGCTTTGCCGCCTGAGTTGGATAGAATCCATAATGTCTTCCATGTTTCTATGTTGCGAAGGTATAGATCTGACCCATCTCATGTTTTACCAATTGAATCTATTGAGGTCAGTCCAGATCTAACTTTTGAAGAAGAACCAATTGCTATTTTGGCACATGAAGTGAAAGAGTTGAGAAATAAGAAAGTGCCACTTGTAAAAGTTCTTTGGAAGAATCATGGTAGAGAAGAGGCAACTTGGGAGAGTGAGCAAGTGATGCGAGATCAGTATCCTCAACTGTTTCAGACTTGATATCAGGTAATTTCGAGGACGAATTTTCTTTTTAGAGGGGGAGAATTGTAATATCCCAAAATGTGCCCTAGAAGTTTTAGTATAATTGTTGTTTTATTTGAATTAAAATGTATATGTTATTGGAAAGAGAAAATTGGCTAATGCCAATTCACTATAGTGGGCTTTGTAGGTAGATTTTATGATGAATTGGGCCAAAGCCATGTCCAATTACATATGAGCATGCCTTATAATGAAGTGGCAATGCTTAATTAATTATGGTCAATTGAGCCATACTCATAACGAATTTGCCATGAAAATGGCAAATAGTGATGATTTTTGGGTCGATTTGGCTTGTAAAATTGGACCAGACTCAGTTCAGGCTCTTAAAATTGGAATTTCCTTGGTTTAGCCTTTTAAAATTGGTCCAGAGTTAATTTAAGCTTTTAAAATTAGATTGGATTTGATTTGGCCCCTTTTTAATTTAGGACTGAACTCATTCAAGACCAAAATTAAGGGTCTACAATCTTCATCATTTTCTAAGAGCTCAAAGGTTCCTCAACTTTTATCTACTTGAATTTCTTTTCTCTATTTTTTATATGGTCAGCTAGCAACTCATCAATATTAGTGAACTTTGTTTTAGAATCAAATCCCTCATTCTCTGTTTTGGAATCAAGTTCCCCTTTCTCAGGCATCATAGAATGCACATAGTCATCCCACTTATTGGAGTCTATATCTCCGTCTTTATGTTCTATTCTCCTCTTCTTCATGTTAGTGATAGATGCCTCATTATCTTTGGCATTGTTGAAGATCTCTAGAACCTCAGTTAATTGAGTCTTCATAATCCCAGCCAATTGATCCCATAACTCAGTCATCCTAGCTTTGACAACTTTATTGACTATATCCCTGAGCTGGTTTGTATCCATCTTCCAAATGAAGCACTTGAATCAGAATCACTATTGTAGGTGTTGTTATTGTATACTCTTGAACTGCTGTGCTGCAGGTCTGTGACCCAGAAAGGATCAATGCAATGCAATGCAATATATGTGTGCATGTATGCATGTGTAGCACACAAACAAATAGAGTCAGAATGTACCTTCCAACCTTATTCTTTCCCAGACACGAGTGATGAGTCTTTTTTCCTAGATATTATGGTAAACAACATCGTCGGTAGGGGATAATTTTATTTTTGAAAGAATCACTCAGAAAGATTAACCAATTATTGTATTTTCAAATATAGAATTCAGTCTATGGTAATTTTCACTAATTAAGCCTTAATCCTTTTGATCAACTAAAAAATTTTAATAGCATTTCAGTTATATTTTAGACTAAAGCTAAATTAAAGGGTTTATCATAAATAGACTTCTTATTTGGAAAAACAACTACTGATCAAACAAACCCATAACTAATGAGTCTTAGTATAAATAAGCTCACAATTGATTTTAATATTCTATAATTGACCCAACTAATTACAAGCCCATTTCATGAAAAGGTTTTACTTAAAAAGCTTAATTTGGGACATAGAGTGAAAATTGGTTTTGAGCCTATTTTTGAAAATATTTTAAAGCTCATTGTAAAAACATTTATTTTAAAATTTAGTTTTGGGCTTCGTGTTTGGGCCATGAAGTAGAAAATGATATTTTTTTTTACCCATGTTCAAAGTCCATCTTGAAAAGCTTAAAAATAACTTTGGTCTTTTGGGCTTAAAAGAATAATTTTTGAGTTACAAAATATTTTTAGGCTTAGGATATAATTAAGTAATATCAGGAAAAGATAAATCAAATTGGTCATAACTCACACCAAGATATATTAATTATAGTCAAACAATAAGCATTTAGGGTAAATCTATGAAAAATTACTATATCAACTACATAGGCTTTAGTCTTTGGGGTGAAAGGCTTTAGGTTCCTACAATAAGTATATACCAAAATGTCTAAGTCTGTAAATGGGTATATAATGCTCGATCTTCATACCTTGAGTGAAAGTATGATATGACTTACACACACATAATATGGGTTCCACAGGCATCCTAACTTACACACAGAATAAAAATTCTAAGTAATATAATAATTAATATCATAATAAGAAAAAAATAAAATAATATAAAGACTAAAGGAATCAACTTCTCTTATCCCCAGTGGAGTCGCCACTCTGAGCAGGGAGTTTTGACTCTACTGCTGGTGGATTGATTCTTGCGACTTCGGCATTGTTAGGCTATGGGTTTAAAAAATACGAGCCTAAACCCAGAGAATAGGAATCATCACCTGGACAGCCCGAGAAGAAGATAAAAGGGGTGGATGACTCGATTCTTAAGGAAACTCCAACCCTACTAGGTTTGAAAAGTTGGATATGCATGGAGAATGTGAAAAATAGCCCGGCACCCGTATAATGCTCTGTTCATTGGAACCATCCTCCTTTTCAAGTCTAAATATTATTAAAATTTTATGTCATTATGATATCATTCATATTACATGAAAGTAAAGTAAATAAACATTCTTATTACATGAAATTAAAGTAAATAAACATTCTTATTACATGAAATTATAAACATTCATCAATCCATAAAATAAATAAAATGGGCACTCATGCAAAATAAAAATATGCTCTTATAATATTCAAGTCCAAAATATAAATAAAGTAGGACACCTACTAAAGAGTGAAAACGTGTCCCTTATAATTATTCTAAAAATGAATGAAATAAAATAATTTAAATAAATAAGACACCCACAAGTGAAAAATGCCTTTTACAACTTTAATCCTAAAAACAAATAATAAGAAATTATAATCCACTCGTAATAAAGCAAACATATAAATAATAATAACATAATGATAAATTAGGGATTAATAAATGAAATTTTTATTATTAAATTAGGATTTTAATTACAAAATTAGGATTTAATTAGGCGTTTTCTTATGAGATTAGGGTTTTGATTATAAATTTAGAGTTTTGGTGATAAATTGGAATTTTGACATGTAATTAGGGTTCTAACACATGATCAAGTAAAATAAAATGAACTTTGCAAAATTATAAAACAAATAAATATGTTGACTTGTTAAATTAAATGAAGAAGAGTATAGAAGACCATACTGATATTGTTGGTTCGACCAAAAGTTTAAATGTTGAAACAAGCCTCACAATGGGGATGGTACAATTTCTTCTGCCTTATACAAATCTTGTGAGTTTGGATCAACTGGAATTTGGTTGAACAATGTGGTTCAAGGTTTCTGTTTTTTCGATTTCTGTATCTCTATGTCTAATGATTTTTTAAGTTTCTCTCATCTTTCTGATTACCCTTTGTCCCACTCTTTTGGTTAGTTCCTCCTTTTATAGTGCTAATTAGGGTTATTCCCTTTAATCTTGGTTAAAGAGTCCGAATTATATCTGAAAAGCTTGTGTTTATCTCCATCAGCCCGAGTCTAAGTAGGATTAGGAAATTTGAAGACCGATTCATGGTCAATTGGCCATGAGCCTTGCTCATAATGAATTGGGCTTTTAAATTATGATCGAACTCTTTTAAATTAGGATCAAATTCACCATGGGCCTTTTAATTGGGACCGGATTTATCTATGGCCAAAATTAAAGATCTACACCAAGTTCTTTTCAGGAAGCAGTGTCAGTTTTGAAAAAGGAAAGGCGGTTAGAAGTTATGGCTAAAAAAATGGAGTCATTGCACAAGAATCAATCTTGGGAGTTAGCAAAACTTCATAAGGAAAAAAAAAGGCAGTTTGAAGCAAGTGGGTCTATAGAAAGAAGGAAAAAGCTTCAGAGAAAGAAGGTGTAAGATACAGGGCACAATTAGTTGTAAAGGAATACTCATAAAAAAAGGGGATTGACTACTGATAAGTGTATAATTGATGATATTTTTACCCTATTTCTTAGTAGATTTATTGGCAAATTGAGTTTCATTTATTTATTCAAGTACTTGTTAGGGTTTATTTTGGGAATCTTTTACATTTTGAGGCCTTATGGTCATTTAGGCCGGAATCACGAATGAAAGACAAGAAAAAGAGCTATTCTGGGCAAATTCTTCAAGTGACATGCCCCAAGGATACAGGCATGTTAATGACTGTGTTATTTGCCCCACCTTACAGAAGCTTTGATACGCCTAATGACATGGGCATGTCACTTCCCGTGTCATTAATCCTACACTACAGTAGCTATGACACGCCCAAGAAAATGGGCGTGTCATTGCACATGTCATTAATGTTGAGAAACAGCAACAGCGACATGCCTAGAGGTATGCCATCCTCCATCTTAACTCAAAGCCAAAGCCTCTTTGAGCAATCTTCACATACTCTATTTTAGGTAGGCACATATTGCACCTATTTCTCATCTTTTTCAATATAGCAATGAATTTGTCAGTAGTTTCTCTAGGATTCTAAGTCATCCTGGATAGTTTCACAATACATACTTTTGGTTCCACCCTATAAAATTTAGTGTGGAATTGTCTTTCCATCTATAGCCAAGTGAGCACAGAATTCTGAGGCAATATTGTATACCATGTGAAAGCTGGCCCAGTTAAGGAATTTGGAAAGAGCCTCAATTTAAACTGTGAAAATTCTCATAATTAATGAATTCTCCACACTATATGATGAATCAAGTGATGTGCTCCAGGGTGGATTGGCCATCCTTGCCAGAGAACAAAGAAAAATCAGGTATCATGTACCCATAAGGATATGAATTATCTCTATCAATGGCATCCGGGTAAGGTTTGAAAAAGTCAAGCCAACCTATCTGCCTTAGGCCATTCTCATAGAATTCCTCTATCACTTCTCGGATTGCCTTAACATAAATTGGAGGCTGAGGCCTATGCATTTGAGGAACTCGCTGATTATTGTGGAAATTAACTATGGTGTGACCGCCTACAGCAAAGTTCTCAGCCTCACAAAAGACAAGTTGATTTTGAGGAGTGGCAGTGCCATATATTTATTGAGGAGGATGAGCTATACGCATGTAGTGGCCATTAGGACCTCCAAATACATTATTGTTGGAGTTACCATTCAATTATTCACTCCTTCATGGTGGTATGTATTTTTCGTTTCCCTGCCTCTGAGGACAAGGAGGTTTATCTTTTTTTAGGGTTGGGGAATGGCCCCCGAGCTCTTCTATCACATTCCTCCCAGGACTAGACTAAACTTCTAGGCCTGAAGGACTTGTCTTGCGGGATTAGCCGTTGCTCTTCTAAATTTCCTGAACTGTGAGACAAGTTTTCTTAACCCTCTTGCAGCCTTTTCTACTCAAGTTGGATTTCTATGAGGATCTCCATTAGTGTTTTTCTTCCGTCATTCGTTATAAGGGATGCAACTGTCTCTACTTGGGTGTCCACCATACTCTTATCAAATTGTTCAACAATTTGGGAAACAATTCCTTCTAGTGGTACTTCTATAGTTGCTACCTCCTAGTCACTAGGACTTATTGCATCTTTCAAATTACTTTTCCTTAGTGGCATCCTTGTTGAACAGTCCCACTACGATTGCCAAAAATTATTTGCCTGGGGATAGGCGAGTTTTAGCCTTTAAGTGTGCGAGGTGTATCAGAGGATTATAGGTTCCAATATAGTAAATGCGCTGAACTGACTCCTAAACCAAAAATGTGTTAAACTCTAAAAATAACATGAAATAGAGTAGAGTTCTCAAGCTCTCAATAAGGTTCACTTGAATTCCTCTAGGATGCATGCTAAAAATCTAATGAGAACTTTGCTAGGCTTTAAAGCCAATTGGTGAACAAATATGTATTAACATACTAAAAACATTGTAAAATACTTTTGAGGATTAAAGCAGATTGGTGAAGAAATGTGCAACTAAAGGAACAATACAAATAAACTAAATTCCTAAGGACTCAGGCAAATTGGTGGACTTATGTGTAATTGAAGACCAAAGCATACGACTAAATTCTTAAGGGTTTAAATAAATTAGTGAAACAATATGCAATTGAAGAACCACAAAAACAACTTAATGTTAAAAAGAAACTAAACAAATAACTAAAACTTTTGGGAACTTAAATAAATTAATAGAGTAAGGTATATAGAAGAAAAACCAAAACAAATTATGCTCAAATAACATTACAATAACTACAAGAAATATTGAGGAATTGAACAAGCTGCTAATCTTATGCTTTGATAAACGACTAAGGACAAAATATATACCTAGAGCCTTTGTTGATGACTAGATAAATGGTGAACTCACAGTGAAACAAGACCAACATAAGCTAAACTAGAAAACTAATCTAAATGAGCAGTTCAAAATTTTTAAACTAACACAAGGATGATTGTTTTCAATAAGGAATTTTGGCAGAGATTTGCTATTGTGTTTTTCTGGGTGTGAATCATTGTTTTTTTCAGTTCGTAGCTTCTTCTTTTATTTGTTATTCTTCCTATTTTCTCGGCTAGTGGTAAGTCTCCACGTTCCTCTCACTCTTCATGGCTACAATCTTCCATTTTTGTTCTTCCTCACTAGTGAGTGGGTGGTAGCTGCAACTAGTGGATTCAAGTCATGTTCCAGCCATTCTCTATGTTCTCCGTTTTCTTTGGACTCAATTTCCTCAAGCACACTTCCTTGACAATTTGTTCCTTGGTAATTTGTTTCCTTAATTGGACCCAATTCTGGTTCCTCAATCTTTTATTCACTAACTTTGGGGCAACCCAATATTTTTCTTAGTGCAAACAATTGCATATCACTTTATCAAATGATATGCAACATATATAACATATGTGATGACATATTATATATTTCTTAATATGAGATTTATCACTTTATCAAATTATATGACATATATATATATATATGTAGAAATGAATGCAACTTATGACATATAAATGTTTATATAACAAATCTATATGATTTTTCATCTGCATTCTATGACATTAATCGTACCATATGTAACATATAAGGACATCTATGTCATATATGTTGCATATATAATCAACATTTATCAAATTATATATTTTTAATGAGATTTATTATATTTATCTAATTATATATAATATATATAACATATATAAAGACATATATGTCGAATATATGACATATATTGCATATATTATCATGCCTTATATTATATATAAAATTTGCTAAAGAATGAAAGTTTTATATTTTAAGATTCCCGAACTTTAATATGTGAAGCATATATGAAGTATTTGTCTTATTTAAGAAGTTTTTACCGTATTTTTTTAAAATTGTACATTATTTTTTAAAATTTGAATTTTTTTGGTTTCTTTGTATGATTTTTCCTAAATTCAATTGCATTGTTGATTGACGGCAAAATTCAATTGTAGTGTCTATCTTTAAGGATGAAAAAAAGAAACAGTATATTTGTTAGAACAAACAAAAAAATGTTGACTGTGGACAACTGCTGACATCGATGAACCGATTAAATAAGCGGCTACGCCTTGTGTCATCTATTCATTTGATACCGTCCAAACGTAGCTACCAACCATTTCAAAAATAGAGTTTCTTGATATAATACTCCCCGGATCTCTTCAAGTGATACAAATGACATTGGTATAACTTTTGCCTTAGTTCTCTCTTCTATGTAGCATATTTTATTTATGGATACTAACAGTTACAAGTCATGTAACATTCTTAATTTTTAAAAATTTAATAAAATAAATTAAAATTGAATTGAATAAATTAAATAAATAATTTAAATAAAAACTTGAATGATTTTAAGTGAAAAAAATAGAATGTATATGTAAAATATACATAAAATATATTTAAAATATATAAAAGTCAACTCTTTTAAAAAAAGTCAAAGGTCAAATTATATTTTTGTAATTATACTTTGAAAATTAAAATTTATAAAAATAATTTTAAAATAATTTATTTTTATATGGAAGAAGTAATTTAAGATTTTTATTAAATAATCAAATAATTAATTAATTAAAAATATAATATATTATATTATATATATGGTTAAAGTTTAAGTGGAAAGAGAGAGAAATTTCATTTTAGTCTTCTTCTTCTTCCCTCTAGGACGAAACTCCAATGTTGCACAAGAGATGATCTTTCTTCTTCCAAGCTCCATAAATTGAAAGGTTTTCAAGGTTTCAAGTGAAGTTTTGGAGTTTTCTTTTTGTATTAGTAAGTTTCCTAACTTCTTTTCTTGGATTTTCATGAAATTGAAAATATGTTTGATTTAAAGTTTTGATGTAGTATATTATAATTATTGAAATTTGTGTGTATGAAGTTATTTTGAGCAGCTAATAATGATTCTTAACTTGGATTGAAGAAATGGTTGAGTTTAAGTTATGTTGGTTGAAAAGAGAGAATTTAGGGTTATGGAACATTTGAATTTTTGAATTTATGTGATTTATTATGCAATTTGATTTTAAATGTGTTGTTTTGATGTATAAACAAGGATTTCAAAGTCAAATGACGGATTTGGTTAAGTTTGAAAAGAGATTGGATGAGATAGTGTTGATTTAGGGTTTTGGAAAGTGAATTTTTAAATAATGGTTAATTATTTGATTTTAATGTCTAAATCATGATATTTAATGATATAAGTGATGAATATAAGCTTGAATTAATAATTGGAATGAGTTGAAATAAAAAATCTTCATTGGTGAAGATTATGTTATTTTAGGATTTTATTTTAAGTGTATGTATTTATTGAAGGTAATTAATTAAAACATATTATTATATGTTTTTAAAGATATTAATAAACTTAAAACACTAATTTAAATAGCTTAATATAGTTTTTTAAAGTTAAAAGTAAAGTTTGGCTTAACTTTGAGGTTTTGATTAGAATAATGTTTAATTAAGGTTTGATGTTGAGAATGTCTTAAAATGTGATCAAATAATGTGATATTAAATGATTGTATTTGATCACATTTGGTATAGGCATTAAAGATAGATATTTTGCCCAACCCTAGTGTTGAAGGGCAACTTGAAAGCGAAAGTTTATAGGAGATTTTGAGCTTGCTTTTGAGTGTTTTTAAAGGTAAGTACAAACCTTTAGTAAATTAGATACGTTGACATTAAATTGGGCTTAACACATTTTGGTTAGAAAATGTGTTAAGGTATTTAATACATTGAACATTTATGAATAATGTGCTATGACATGTGATTTGTTATGTATGCATTATATGCATTGTGAAAAGTCATTAATAATGGTTAAATTGAATAAAATGTGATTTATATCAATTATGTGAAAATAATCTAACATATTTGGGTAATGTGTTTTTAATGTGAAATGTGATGTATTGTGATGAATTGATGAAACATGATGAGATATGACGAATTGACATTGATATGAATGGAAAAAAAGTGAAAATGACGCAATGTGATGAAAAATGAGAAAATGAAGCAATGTGAGAAAAATATGAAAATGAGACAATGTGCCTAGTTGATTATGAGAAAATGAGAAAAAGTTGAATATGAAAAACATGAATTATTTTTATGCCTAGTATATTATTCAATTTTCAGAGTTCTGTGTTTGACGATATGCCTATGAAGTTATCATCATTATTTGCCTTCGGGGCTAGATGTTATGCATCACTGATACTTGATTTTGCATTCTGGACTAAACGCTTGGAGTCACTGACACTTGATTTTGCCTTCATGGCTAGACGGTTGGAGTCCCTAATATATGATTTGCCTTCAGGACTAGACACTTGGTGTCAATTTGGGCCAAAACGGTAACTCTGAAATTTATATATTAGTTTGTTTGGGCTCATGTTTGTGTATATATTTTATGTGAATTATAAAAAGATAAGAAATTATGCTATAAAATAGAATTGAATGACACATTGTGACTTGACATACAAATACATTATGCATTGACATCGTATTTAAATTTTATTGTTATCAAAATTTGTACTGCTAGACTTTTAGTTTAGCATGATTGTAATTCATCGCATAGGTGATAGAGGTGATCCAGTAGAGCTAGAGAGTTCTTCTAGATATTGTAGGGTCTAGCTTTGAGATTATAGAATTGGTATTGGTGTATCAAGATCAGAGTCATTCGCCAGCATATATATATATATTTTATATTATAGTACATTTTGATATTATGTATATATTTTATTATGTACATAATATTATATTTTTGGAGTATATATTTTAAATTATAAAGTATATTTTGATTAAATTGTGTAATATAAAATTTTATATGTACTTTGATAAATATATGTATAAATATTTTTAGAAATATGAAGAATTTGTAAAGTTGAAATAAAATGTTATTTATTATTAATTTTATAGGAAATATATTTTGTGCAAATTGTGTATTTGTTAAAAATTTAAGATGTTTAAATTGCAGATAAAAATTTGACGAATTTTTTTCAAAAATTTTCATATAAAATACTATTTTGAAATCTTTAGTTAATAATAAATATTTTATTTATTACTTAAATATACATTTTAAAGTATTTTAAAATTTTAAATTAAAAATGTAAAAATTTTTGTTTAACTAAATTGTAATATTTTTATACCGTATGTGCATATTTTACATATACTAAGTATATATATATTATATATATATATAAGGCATAAGAGTATTACAATTCAATTTATGATTACTCAAAACACTCTCCCTTCATCCATCGCTTTCCTCTCCATCCTCCCCTTTCTCTCGTTTTCTCTTTTTCCCTTTTCAATATTTTGCAACTAAGTCCACAAATTAGAATCTTTCCCAAAAAGTATTACTGTACTTTATTGCAAATTTGTCAGAAAGACGAAGGTTAAATAGCTCATTAGGCCAAATTTAAAGTTGTCAAATTGTCCTAACACAGTCAAAAATTAGTTTTTGGACCTAATTAGAGATTATCCTCAGTAATGAATACAAAAATTTGCATCTATAGGGCCATAGAAACAAACAAAGACAACACTTGTTACACTAAATCACATGACCATTGAAATTAGCCAACAAGGCAAATGCACATTAATATCCAGAAATTCCAAAATCCAGAACATTTATCAGAACTTTATATTACCCTTAAAATGGAAACCAAAATATGAACTATATAAGCTGTCAAAAACAGTAAACTCACATTACACTCATGGACATTACTTGACAAGCAAGACCCGGATCTTGCTGCAATAGCTCCCTCAAGTTGTTCTCTATCTCAGCCATTTGCTTTTCCAAGTATTCCTTCGAGTTCTGTCCAAAGCACAACAAAAAAAAAATGCCATTGTGTTTGAACTGTAGCTCCTGCGCTGAGACTAAGCTTCAAAGATTGTTTATATGATCTTAAAAAGTTACAGCAAAGAATGGTCAACATTCTTAATAGAATGGCCGTGCACTTCCATGCCCAATTATGTATGCATATTGTTTTATCTGGTAAACTAAAAGGATAGGTAGGAGAGAATATTACTATTGACAAACATATTAATAAATCTACCTCATGCAAAGATCTCTTGGATCTTTATTTCCATCACTTCCCACCTCATACTACAAATGATCTCCCAATATTTTTCCTGAATTCTTGTTGAGAACTATCATGTTGTCCTTGTCTATTTACCGCTACCACTCTAGAATAAATCACAAAGGTTCTTTCTTAACCAACTTACATCATGTATATGTTATGTATCATAGGAATAAAAGGGGCAAAAGGGTGAATTAACTTTAGTGATGAGCTGTGAACATAATTTGGGTAGTTAAGAGTAGGACAGAGGAAGAGAATAACGGATGGGCTATAGGAATGATTGTGCAAAGAAAGAGGGAATGATCCTGAGTGGCTGAGGTCATCTTTTGCTGGGTAGCTAATTCAGTTTTATTAATAGGCTGTAAATACCTTATGAGTTATCAATCAATTATCAATACGTCAGAATACTTTTCTATTTCTTTCTCTCTATCTCTTCTCTCTATCTCTCTTTTCTCTCTTCTTTCTCTCTTCTTCTAATTTCTGTCCTATCTTTCCCTGATTCTCTCCCTTTCTTCTCTGTTTCTTTCTTTTTTCTATAATTCTAATTGTTGGTTTGTTACAGTATAGCATTGGGATCTTATACTCAAACCACATGATACAAATCTAGCATGAGATGCAGGAACGAAGTGACAGGCATACTTCTAGTGTTTAAGAGTAAAATAAATCCTTGAACCCTTGCAAATGCAGCAAAGCATTATGTATGAGTAACTGAACTTGTATGAACAATGCAACTTGTCCCTTGTCTGGGTGCCAAGTTTTTCTTGTATACAGTAGCAATTAATCTTATTTGGTTTTCAACTTTGTATGCAACTTTTCCTCAACATCACACATTAATGTATATAAACATTTTAGTGAAAAAAAAAAAAAGGAAAATGAGCACACTCAATGCACAATAACAGGCAGGAGGAAATCAATATGTTAGTATACCTGAAATTCATTGGGTATTTAAAAAAGCATTTGAAAACAGAAACAAAAGATATCACCAGAAATCAGACATGTGAAATGAAATAGCTTTTCATTTTGTAGAAGAAACAAGCATTACACATTGATAAAGACAGACCTGCAGTGAGGCTATAGCAGTCTCACTATCCTTGAGCTTCTGTTCTTGTTCACTCATCAAAACTGACTTTGGCTCCAAAGCAAACCTGAAAAAATACACCCAGGAATAGAGATAGAGACAGATAAAGGAGAAAGGAAAAAGATGGAGAGGAGATGCATCGGATTTTGTATCTATTTATAAATATTAGATCACAATTTAGCTGAATTCATTTGGTTATGCACTACTCACGTTCTCCCTGCAAAACAACAAAAAAAGTCAACTGATGAAGCCAAAATGCCAAATCAAGAACACATTCACCAATAGACAATAGTTAATGCATGAGCCAAAATGCCAGTGAAGAAAAATTCCCTTGATTGATATGGATAGAAGACATCATAAATGCCATACAATGAGGTTTGAGTCCTTGATCAAAATGATGGCCATATAATATCTTAATAGCTATAACACATAAGTTTCTGCCAATTTACCTATGGATTTGTATGTATTTGTATCATCGGGCAGTTGGCGCAGCTCCTCCAATGTTAAGTAAGCACGCTTCTTTTCTCCCTCCTTGATTCTTATCTGGTTTTGCACCTGAAATACCCAGGCGTCACTTCAATTCAGATTGTTAAAGGACACCTCACATTCTACAAATATTATTAATAACACAAATATTATTTAACAATAAAATCAAAACAAAAAGAATACACAGTCCCAAATTAAGAAAAAAAAATTTTAAAAAAAGCCCAATTAAGATAAACCCGTTGATGTGCAAATCATCAAGAAAAAAACAAGAAGCATACTCTCAACCAAATTAGCAAAATGTAACATAAGACTGATGTACAATCAACATTACTCAATACACTAAATGATCCATCTTAATCACAACAAGATTCTTAGGACAATGAGATATAACAAAATGGTGAGAAACCATAAGAATGTTATGCATAATTATACCCACTGGGAAACTCAAGTGCTTAAATACAAAGAAAATTATGTCGCATTGGGCAAAAACACCTTGATGTATATTAACAATTTACAGTGAGCTAATGATGGGTTTTTCCCTTCCTTTTTATTGAACCCAAATTGTTAGGAAATGACAAAATAGAATGTTGGGAGACGATTAACTAGTATACTAATAAAGTGATAGGAAGTAGTGTTCTAGAAAGCAAAAAACAAAAACAAAATGATTAACGAAACGAAGAAAGATAATAAATTTTATAAGAGGTGAAACTGAGATCCCAAAATTGACATTGGATTAAGAAAAAAATAGGTTACCTGCTTTAGTTTGGCGGTAGTTTCAATCATACGACCCTGAATCTCTAAAAAGGCCTATTATTTTCAAAACACCAAGCAGGAGATTAAATCAATCAATCAAAATAAAGAAACAAAAACAAATAAAAAATTGAAAATATAGTTTATAGACAGATGAAAAAAAAATTGTTGTTACAGTTCTATTGGTCTCGTCAGCCATCTCCGGTATTAGTGCAGGTTCAATCGGCTAAATCCGAAGACTACCTACAAAATACCATTAGTTATAAGGCTGTTCATTCAACACTCAAAAATTCAGCTGAAATTTTTTTTTTTTTAAGAGAAAAGCTTGTACCAACCTGAAATCTCGAATGTGGTGGAGGAAGATGAAGAGATTAATGACTCGAATCAAGTTTTTGTTTACAATCTTCACAGGTAATAATGGGGGAGCAAATCTAACGTATAGACAACGGAGGGAATTGAAACTACTGAGGGGAAAATGTGCTGAGTTCAAGATTTTAGGGTTTTATTTCACTATAAGTCTTACAAGTGACGGTTTAATAATTAGAAGCTCAAAAATAATCTTCATTGATCATTTGATTCGATTTTTTTTTTACATTTGATTTTAATTTCGGTCTTTATTCTTTTTATTTGAATTTATTAATGAGAAATTTGGTAATTTTATCTAATAAAAAAAATAAAAACATCAACTATAAGTTAATGTTTATCAAAGTGAATATCTATTAACCTATAATTGGTGAAAAAAAATCATATCTCCTAAATTGATGCACTCACAATTTATAATAAAAAAATAAATTATCTAATAATTATTGGATAAAATTACCAAATCATTATGATGATGTGGTATCTCGTCCTATTTAATAATTTTTCTTTATTAACTAGGTGTTTTATTTTTAAAATTAGATTAAGGTCCGGTGTGATATTTCTGTTATTTTTACTCAAATATATATATATATATATTAATTTTAAATTTTAAATAATTTTAAATAAAAAACTGAAAATTAAATTATAAAAATTATAAAATTAAATCTAAATTAAACTTACGGCAAGCACTAGGCGCTATCAAAATATGTAGAATTAATATATATATATTTATATATATATAAAGTAAAATTAAAAAGAATAAAAAGTAAAAGTAAAAAAAATATTAATAGTAAAAATAAAAATAAAACTTAAAATATAATATACTATCTAATCTATATATCTATATATATATTATTAAATATAAATTTAATAGCACAATACTTTGCTGCGTGTCTATCTTCTAAATTTTTTTGAATTAAACTTTTAAATATTAAATTAAAATTAATTAATTTTGGATAATTTTTAAATTAAATTTTATTTCTTTAAATAAATTTAAAATTAAATTAAGTTAAATTTATTTAGATAAATTTAAAATTAATTTAAACTCCTTTAAATAAGTTTCAAATTAAATTAAATTCTTTAATAATGTAGATATTTATTATTAATTAAAATTAAATTATCTATCGATTTATAAATTAAATTAAATGAAATTCATTTAGAAAAATTAAAAATTAATTAAAATTTCTTTAAATAAATTTCAAACTAAATTCAATTATTTGATAATGTAGATATTTATTGTTAATTTGAAATTAAATTATCTATATATATTTATATATTACATATCCTATTTAAATTAGAATTATTATTAATTAATTATTAATTACTCTTTTTCTTTATCTTTGCATAATAAATCCTCTCCTTTTTTACTTTTCTTCTTCTACTTCAGCTAAATATTGTTTATCAAAATCAGTATATACTGCTTCAATTTCTCTTCCTATTTTTATACAAGAAAAAACCTAATCTTTTTGTATTTCTTTTTGATTCTTATTTAACAAGTAGTTATATTAGTTATTGAACTTTTTTTTTTAATTTACTTCAGGGTTAGCAAGAATCTAGATGTACAAGGTAATATTACTTAAATTCATAGATTCTTTAATTGGGATAGATGAGATTTATAGTCTATTGATTGGATTCTTGAATGAGTCTTTTTAGTTTTATGCGATTGGATTCTTGAATTTTGTTTTTTATGGGATAAAAAATGAAAAAGTTGTTGTGGTTGGTATTTATCCTTTTTTTTTATCATAGTAAATGGGTTGGTGTTGATTTTTTTAATGAATAGTTGTTATTTCATTTATTAATTTAATTTGTTAGACTATTTTATAATAGGAAAAACATGATCGACACCAAAAGAATTGGTTATGTTGAGTAGTACCAATTATTAAAAAAATTGAAACCAAAATTTAAAAGAATAATGAGTTATAATGATTTATGTTTGTAAATTGTATGTATTTCTAAAATAATTTATATTTTAGATTACTAAAAAGTTATTCTTTTCATATCATATATATGCAACTTTTAGAATTTGTATTGTGTGATGTCCATCAATTGTTATGGCTCTTCCATTATGAAACACAAAAAATAGCATAAACTAAAATATTTAGATAATAATCTCAATTAAACTGTGTATAATGTATCATTTTTTTTATACTTTTATTGTTATTAATGTTAATTTTTTATATATTTCATTTAATATACTGTTTATTTTTATCAACTTAATTAACTAAATCAAATTATTAATTAAGTGTATCTATATATGTACATAAAACTGCTATGAGTTAATGATCGAATTAAATAAAGATTGTTGACCATTCTTTCACTTATTAACAGAATCTCATGGATCAATATTTAATAATATAATTATTATTTATACTTTTTCTACTATATCTTGATTTATTCTCCCTTTTGTTGTTGTATTATTTTTGGCAAATCATGATATCATTTTATGCTTTATGTTTAATTACTTTTGAGTCGAATGGTGTTAGTTAAATACTTAAAAAATAATTATCAGATAAATTATTGATTTTAGATGTTAAATTAAAAATATCTTATATTAAGTGTTAAATTAAAATTTTAAAATATTTAATTTATTATTTATTAGAATAGATATCAATTAATTATTATAGATATTTAGGATATCTTATTTGACATTAATAATAATTAATTATTATCTAATAATATAAATTCAAAATTGGTAAAGCTTGTGGACCAGATGAGATACCTATTGAGGTTTGGAAATGTTTGGGAGATACAAGAGTTACATGGTTGACATCTTTGTTCAATAAGATCTTAAGTTCAAATAAAATGTCTAATGAATGGAGACAAAGTAATTTAATACCTATTTTTAAGAATAAATGAGATATTCAGAATTGCTCAAATTATAGAGGTATAAAGCTTATGAGCCACACTATGAAATTGTGAGAAAGAGTTGTGGAATACCATTTGCGGTTAGATACTTGTGTCTCCTCAAATCAGTTTGGCTTTATGCCTGGTCGATCAACTATGGAAGCTATTTTTCTTATAAAAGATTTGATGGAAAAGTATAGAGAGATGAAGAAGGATTTACATTTGGTTTTTATTGACTTGGAAAAGGCGTATGATAGAGTCCCTAGAGAAGTTTTATGGTGGGTCCTAGAGCGTAGGGGAATATCTATACGATATATCCAAGTCTTGAAGGATATGTATAAGGGAGCTACCACCAGTGTCAGCACCGTGAGAGGGGATACTAAGGATTTTTCCGTTTCTATTGGATTACACCAAGGTTCAGCTTTGAGCCCTTATCTTTTCACCTTGGTCATAGATGAGCTAACAAGACATATACAGGATGACATCCCTTGGTGTATGATATTTGCAGATGATATTGTATTAATAGATGAGACTCAAACAGGGGTAAATCAAAAGTTGGAGTTATGGAGAAGCACTTTGGAATCTAAGGGTTTTAAGCTAAGTATGACTAAGACTGAGTATATGCATTGTAGATTTAATAACGAGAATAAAGAAAGAGGCAAAATTATTTTAGACGGAATAGTTGTGCCTCATAGTACTTATTTTAGATATCTTGGCTCTATTCTTCAAGAAGATGGGGGTTGTGAAGAAGATGTAAATCATAGGATTAAAGCTGGTTGGATAAAGTGGAGGGGTGCTACAGGAGTTCTATATGATCGAAAGATGCCAATTAAATTAAAAGAAAAATTTTATCGCACTGTAATACGGCCTGCTATGATGTATGGTAGTGAGTATTGGGCAGTAAAAGGACAACACATGAGTAAAATGCATGTTGCAGAAATGAAAATGATAAGATAAATGTGTGGTCATACTAGGATGGATAGAATCCGCAATGAGTGCATTAGAGAAAAAGTGGGGGTAGCACCTATTTAGGATAAGATAAGAGAGCATAGATTGAGGTGGTTTGGCCATGTGAAACGAAGACCTAGCGATACACCAGTTAGAAAAACCGAACAAGTTAGAGTAGATATAGCTAAGAGAGGCAGAGGTAAGCCTAAACTGACTTGGTCAAAAGTGGTCCAAAATGATCTTATGATGTTACATCTACCAGAAGAGATAACCTTAAATCGTATTGAGTGGAAAAGAAGAATCCATATAGCCGACCCCAATTGACTTGGGATTAAGGCTTTGTTGTTGTTGTTGTTGTTGTTGTATTAAATTAAAAAATCAATATTTCAAAATATATCTTAAATTTTAAAATATAAAATTTATTATTTATTTAAAATACATAATTAATTAATTATTATAGATATTTATTTCAAAACTGCAAATATGATTGTAATATCCCATTTGATATTGGCATTGGTATTAATAAGTTATTATCTAATAATATAAACTAAATTTTTTAGATATCAAATTAAAAAAATCTATATTTAAATAAAATCTATATTAAGTTTAATTTAATTTTTAAATTTATTATTTATTGGAATAGATAATTAATTAATTGTTATAGATATTTATTTGGAGAATTTAAAAAATAATTAGGATATCTTATTTGATATTTATAATAATTAGATATTATTCTTTAATTTATTTATATTAAGTTTCAATATTATTATTAGATATAAAATGAATAAAGCTTTATTATTTTTTTATTAAGTCAAATGCTGTTAGTATTTTTTATTATTTTTTGTTAATAGTATTGATTCACTTGGTTAATAAATAATTTTCATTATTTATATAAACTATTATGATGATATCATGGAATTCAAGAATTATAAGTCTTTATGTGTTTTGTAATTTGATAACTACATATTAATTGCTTAGATTTATCAATATATATATTGTTGCTATTTTCTTTATTTATTGTTATAAATAAATAATTATTTATTCAAAATTATCTAAAACTTAAAAAAAAAACACAATATAGTTTCATCTAAAAAAAGGATCAATGCAAATTACTTAGAGAAAAATACAAAAAAAAAAAAATACTTAAACTTTACAAATTTTTCATATCCGTCATAAACTTTTTTTTTTTGGATAAATTGTGTAACATCCTTATGTCTGATGTATATTGTGAGCGAGGATTTTTGCGCTCACTCCCGGTGAAATGATTTTTGCGACTTTGATACTGTTTAGGCTTAGGGCCTTAGCGAACACGGGCCTAAGCCTAGAGAAAATGAAGTCGTTACACGGACGGATCGGGAAAATAAAAAGGGGTGGATGACTCAATTCCTAAGAAATTTTCAACCCTCTAATAGGTTCAAAAAGTTGGATTCATTGGGAAAAGTGAGAAATGGCCCAGCACCCCCACAACGCCCTATTCATTGGAATCGGCTTCCTTTTCAGGTCTTAATATTATAAAATTCTTAAATATAACGATATTATCTATACTACATGCAATAATTAAAATAAAAGCATCATTATATTAAAATCAAAGTAATGTTCAAATAAAATAAATAAATGGACACCCATCCAAGGATGAAAACGTGTTCTTACATTGTCCAATGTCTAAAACTAAATAGGACATCCACCAAAAGGTGGAAATATGCCGTTTATATTAATTTTAAAATATAAAAATAATTTAAATTACATAAAAATTAATTAATGAGATACACAATCATAGAAACATACCTCTTACAATTTTAATACAAAAATAAACAAATAATAATAATAATAATAATAAAGAAACCTTCCATCCATGATAAACAAATCAAATATAGAAATTAAATAAATCAATCATCAAAACATATAATAAACTACGAAATCAAATTTAAAACTAAATAAAACAATAAATGTATAAAGTCTAAGATTTGAGAATTCTAATAACCAAACTAGGATTTTTAAATAAAGGGAGTTAAACACAAAGGCTAATAATGTACAAATAAATATTGACCCCTTCAATAAGCTCATGCGACGGTCTCGCTAGCCGGTTAGCGGGCGGGGTCAAGGGGCAGTGCCTTTGAAAATTTTAAAAATTGGCTTTTAGGATTGTAGGTTTTGTCATTGAAAATTAAGATTTTAGGGTTTAAGATTTAGAAAATAGGGTTTTGGGATTTTTGAAAATTAGTTTACTGAATATTAAGATATTAGGGTTTTGAAAAATAATTTTAGGGTTTTAAATAAAGCTTTTGATGCTGGAAAAATAAGATTATTGGAAAACATTTGCAATTAAATAATCATGTACTAAAAATATAAATTTAACACTTTATAATCACTGTAACTTAAGCTAATAGGTTGTGGATTTATTTTGTTTGAATAACGAACAATATCATCAAATATCTTCACATGAACTAATATTAAAATAAAACAAAAAGCTATAACATACTGAAATTAATCCAAACAAATAACCATTATATTCAGCATTTAAAATCATCAAATTATGTTATATTGAGTTAAGTTAGATGTATACCATAATTTATTGGCTCCACCACAATTTGTAGAATGAAATTCTAGTTTAGCTTGAAACTAAGACAGAAGACCCAGCTTGCTACCTTGATTATGGGTTGTCACTTGTCTCTGTTGCTTTTTTCAATTCCAAAAGAAAGTCCAAAAGTCCTTCAATAATTCTTGAATAATTCTCCAATAATTGTGCTGTCCAAAATTTTTCTCCCTCGCCGAATAAAATTCTTCCTCCTCCTGTGTGTTTTTAATATGGTATTTATAGGCAATTAAAATAAAAAAAATTAGTATTTTAAGAAAATAAAAGCTAATTTAAAAATAAAATAAAAAACCAAGTAAAATAAGATTTTAGCGAAAACTACACGCGGGCCCGGGCGATACTGGCGCTGGGCTAGCTGCGCAAGGATTGGGCTGGGCGTGTGAGATTGTGCTGGGCGAGATTGCGAGGAACTGGCTGCTGAGGCTTATTTCACCACAGGCAAAACCTGCGGTGAATTGGCCTAAGCCAATTCGTCGCCGATTTTGCCATCGCCGATTTTACCGTCGTCAATTTATTTATTTATTTATCTTTTTTGATATTTATTTATTTTTTTATTTTTTTATTATTAAAAATAAATATTATATAATATATTATTAAAAATAAATAATAAATAAAATTATTAAAATAAAAAAATAAATATTATAAGTAATAAATATTATTAAAATAAATATTATTTTATTAAAATAAATATTAAATATTAAAATACCACACAAAAAATTTATTTTGGACTGCTTAAAAATATCGAATTAGACTAGGTCAAAAATTAAACGATTTGAGATTTTCAGTAGATGAGAGTGAAAAGCAACATGTTTAGGATGTGTTCTTGACCCGAAAAAAAGTTCTGGATTTAAGACTGGGTACTTGGACCCGAAAAAATTTGGGCACTTAGACCCGAGATTGGGTACTTGGATTCGAGATTAGGTACTTGGACCTGAAACTAAATTGGGTACCTGGACCCGAGACTGAATTGGATACTTGAACCCGAGACTGAAATGGGTACTTGCACCCGAGATTGAATTGGGTACTTAGACCCGAGATTGGATACTTGGACCCAAAAAATATTTGGCTACTTGGACCTGAGATTGAATTGGGTACCTGAACTTGAGATTGGATTGGGTACTTGGACCCGAAAAATATTTGGGTACTTAGACCCGAGATTGGGTACTTGGACCCGAGACTGAATTTGACTGACTTTTTATCAGTTGAGAATTCTCGCTTAACTGGTTGTTCCATTCTTTAATGGATTGTGGGTCTTTACCCACCAAAAATGGATCTTTATCCATGGGAGATCGGGTCTTTACCCTTACAATATGGATCTTTATCCATTGAAAAATTAGATCTTTACCCTTGAAATATGGATCTTTATCCATTGGAGATAGGATATTTACCCTTGAAATATGGATTTTTATCCATTGGAGATCGGGTATTTACCCTTGAAACATGGATCTTTATCCATTGGAGATCGGGTATTCACCATTGAAACATGGATCTTTATCCGTTGGAGATCGGGTCTTCACCCTTGAAACATGGATCTTTATCCATTGGAGATCGGGTCTTTTACCCTTGAAATATGGATCTTTATCCATTGGAGATCGGGTCTTTTACCCTTGAAATATGGATCTTTATCCATTGGAGATCGGGTCATTACCCTTGAAACATGGATCTTTATCCATTGGAGATTGGGTCTTTACCCTTGAAACATGGATCTTTATCCATTGGAGATCGGCTCTTTACCCTTGAAACATGGATCGTTATCCATTGGAGATCGAGTCTTTACCTTGGCTTCAGCTCTTTTAGTTGGACTGATCTTTTATCTTTTGCATCTTTATTCTTTTGAGAGTTAATTTTCTTCTTTTTTTATTTTCTTTGTTCTTCCTTTGCACTTATGCAAAAAATTCAGCCATTTTTTTAGCTAGCCTTCATATCTTCTCCTTGTTCCCTGCGTGGCAAACTATTAAAAGTGAGTCTTAAAATATTTTGTACATGCATAAACTCAAAAAATTGAAAGGAGAAACTTTGCCCCCTGTGTAGGATCAAACCCATGATTTTTTCTATGTGGGATTTGGTTGATGTTTATATATTGTCTAGTTCTTTGGACAAGCATGCGTTTCTTCTTTCTTTTGCAAAATTACTGAAGCTTCCTCATGCAATGAGCTTTCCATGCCCCCTGATTCCATATCCGTTTTATGGTTGCTTCATAGAATATTACTGTTTACTTTTGACAAAGAAAAATGGAGTGTGATATGCTCATGTATGCATGATATGCATGGATAATACTTACATTGGTTCCATTGACTCACAGACTGAGGTTATCAGCTGAAATGTTCTCACGAATTTCTTTCAGATGCCCGTTCAGGTCTTTCACTGGAATGGCATAAGACTTCACTTTTATGGATTTTATTCTTAAAGATGTTGAAAACATGAATAATGGAGGCCCCAAGCAGTAGAGATGCATCCATTTTAAATTATGATTCAGTATGTCAATTGGTAGCTTCTTCATATCCTCACCAATAATAATTTCCTTTGCCCAATGTGTCCTTCGAGGTTCAATGATTCGACATACTTCCCTTAATTTTTTTTTGAATTTTAATTTTGAAATTAAATGTTGGCTTTGCCAAATTAATGCCAATTTACCTCAGGACTCGATTTTTAAATTTAACATATCTATAGCATGATAATCTTAGTTACTATACTAAACTCGGGAATCATTTCTATTTAAGCAAGAATTGTTGCACTTCAGATAGACACATACACATTACTTGGCCAAAGGTCTCATTTAGTTTGAATATTATCTATCTCATATGCAAGCTTATTCAAACTATCTCCACTAATAGACTCTACCTACCAAGAGAGATCAACAAGTCTTTGATAAGCTTGAAATGAGATCTATAAGGGACACGGGTTAAATGAAATCCATTTTGAGATTGGAGCTGATGTGACACAATGGACAAACCTTCACACTACAAACTGCTTGTTGGAACTTTAAATAGTTGGTAGCATGAAAAGATAGAGCTTTGAGTGTTCTTCCATCTTCTTGGCATTAATCTAGATCTTGATTGGGACAGTCTTTGCCCTTGCAAAAAGTTTGGTACCCATATTTCATCATTTCATCTTTTTCCTCTGTAGGATTGTCAAGTGTAGGACTTTTAAAAACTAGATGGCCTTTCTCCTTTTTCTCAAATTTTGATTGAATCTTTGGTTGGTTGGACTAATTCAAGTCAAACTGTCCTTATAAACCAAATGAAAGCCTTTTGCTGCTTTTGGTAGAAGAGAACTTGGTTGGCTTTCTGAACCATTTTGGGTTTTATTTTATTTTTCTTTTTCATCTTTTTTCCTTTTTTTTTATTTTTCCTTTTTTTTTGGGTTCTAGCTTTAAAAGAGTTGTCTTGTTTATACCAACTTGTATTTTTGATAATGGATGAGTGAAGTGGCATACATCTTCTTTAATAGGGATAAATCATTTGTTACTCTGATGTTATCTTGATAGATTGGAGTTATTAGGTGAACTTCAACTACCCTTATGGTCTTTAGAACATCAACTATCCTTATGGTTTTGGCTATGCATTTCATTCTTTGATCTTCTTGCCTCTTCACCTTAGTGATCATAAGACTTGTCAAAAGTGTAATAATAGCTTAGGGTGGGTCATCAAGCTTATAAGTCAATAAAGAGAATTTTGAAATCTTATGAAGGCTCAAAGGGACAACTAGGGTTGATATTTAATTGGGTGGATACTAGTTGTTAGCTAACCAAACAATGCCTAGATCATCTCTTCCTTAAATAAGCAAGTTCAATTTCACCTCAAAAGTTTGTCAAAGCATATTTTAAGATTGACTAGGACCTAGACACTCATAATTATATAGAAGCCCTCTCTAAGTAAGCACACACAACTCAATGCTATAGAGCAATTCTCTCACCTAGTAAAGTCATTCAAATCATGATGCATAGATACGCTAATTTATAAATATCAAGCTAAATTCATCATCGGTTGTGCACCAAAATGAACAAAGACCATGAAAAATTTGATGAAAATAATTTATTCAAACAAACATAATTTGAAAAACATTATTGTTCCAATTAAATATTAAAGAAAGAATAGAGCAACATTCCAAGCTAAGAGAAGTTTGTTGAACAAAATTTCTCCTTATTCCACATCTTCAATACCCTCATCTTGAAAAGAGGATAAAACAAAATCTTCTTCTAATCCTTTTCCTACCATGAAGGTTGCTGGTGGTGGCACTCTGTTGAACCTTAGCAAAGGATTGTCTTTTGTGCTAGGCTTATCAGGCTCAGGCAGCTTACCACTGTCAATTAAATTTTGGATCTCATGTTTTAGTCGCAAGAATTTATCTGTCTCATGTCCTTGTGGCTGATGAAATTCACAAAAAGTCTTAGTATTAAATTTTGGGGGTAAAGGATTTGGCAAAGGTCGAGGGGCCAATGGTTGTAATAGTCCCTCCTCTTGTAGCTTGTTAAAGACCCAAGACAAAGGCTTCCCCAACTCTGAGAACTGCTTTTTATTTCCTTGACCAGTCACATTAAAATCAACTTCCTTTTGCGTGCTTTGATTGCTCGACTGATAGTTCCCTTTCTTATTCCTTCTTGCTAAAAAATGGTTCTTCTCCCTTTCCCATTCTTCAATTTGCAGACCATCTTGGAGGAGATCTTTGAAATCCCTTATGAGGGTGTGAGATAACCTCTCACAGAGATTAGGCAGGATGCCTCTGACTATCATTCTTATCTAATCCGACTCATCAGGCCTCTTTTGAGCAAAGACACCTTGTTCCTCCATCTCTTCACATAGTCCATAAAATTCTCATTTGGTCATTGCCTAATGGCTTCCACCTCCATCAAGATAACTTTCAGCTCGACATTGTACCCATATTGCTGAATGAAAGCCTTGTACAATATGTCCCAATCTTTTTGAGTACTTTTTCTCTAAGGTGTTGAATCAATTTTGGACAACATGGTCAAATGAGAGCATGAAATATCTTAGAGTTTGAGCCTTAGTGGCTTGGGCAGACTGCATAGTAGTGATGTACTGCTTCACATAGAGATGAGGGTTTCCAGTACCATTATACCTAGCAAAAGAAGACATCTTGAACTTATAAGGGACCTCCTCATCTTGTTTAAATAGTTTGTCGAGCTCAGACATCTCTTTGGTTTCAGCTTCTTATCGAATTTCTTCTCCAAATCAACAATCAGTTTCTCAACATTAGAAGTTTTAGTCTTTTCCATGTTGCTTTTTCCACAACCCTCGGCTCTTTCTTCTTATTTTGAGGATCTTGGAAGTATTGAGCCCAGTCATCCTCACAATCCATAACCATCTTGTCATCATCGGAGACTACTTCACCAACTTTAGCCTTTGTCTTGTCTTTCTTGGTGCTTGCAAATGCTTCAGCAGTGTTCCCAAACATTGCAGCCATCTGACTTTTCATGATCTCAGCTAGGGCCCCCTTTAGTTCTTCCATCTTGACTTCAAGGGCATCATCCATCATCTTTTGAATCTGCTCAGGTTCCATTGCTTTTGGTGAGAAGCTAACTAAGTTGTTGTTGGATTCTTTGTCATCGGCGTAGGTTGGATTATCGTAGGCTTTTGAACTGTTGTAATCCAAGGCTGTGACCTAGAAAGGATCAATGATATATCATGTAATGAGTATATGCATGTATGTACAAACAATAAACAGACAAAGATAAATAGGATGTTCCTTCCAACCTTATAACTTCCACACACGAATTATGAATCTCTTTTCCTAGGTTTATGGTCAACAAAATACCAACATGGGATATTTTATTTTCAAAAAGTTCTCTCGATAGTTCAACCAATAGTTATATTTTCAAAAATGAAAATCATTTCATGATAATTCCCATGATTAATAATTCTTAGTGTAAACTAGGCTCACAATTGATTTTTGGTATTCCGTAATTGACCTAAATAATTTGTAAGCTCTTTGTAAGAAAAGGTTAGATGAAATGCAAAAATAGTTTTGTTTGAAAAACCCATTGTAAAAAGATTTTTAGAAAAAATGAATTTTTGACTTTGTATTTGAGTCATGAGAAAAGAATTTTTTATTTATTTTTAGAAAAGTTTTATCTCCAAAGACCATATTGAAAAGTTTTAAAAATAACATTGGTCTTTTGGACTTTAAAGAAAAATTTATTTTGAGCTTACAATTGTACTTAGGTCATATTAGAAAAAGAACAAACCAAATAATCCATGATTTAAGTCAAGATAAATTAACCATAGTCAAATAACAAGCATTTGGGGTAAAAACTTAAGGAAAGTAACTAGGCCAAGTACATGAGCTTTAGTCTTTAGGTTGGAAGGCTTAGGTTCCCATAATAAGTATATACCAAAAGGTACAAGGCTATGAGCGGTTATGCCATGCTCGATCTCCATGCCTTGAGTGAAAGTGTGGTATCCCTTACATAACACAACATGGGTAACAAGAGCATCCTAACTCACACACACGATGCAAATCTAATATGATGCAAAGGATAATATCATGATAAGAAGGAATAAAATAATATAAAGATCAACAGAATCAACTTATCTTATCCCCAGTAGAGTCGCCACTGTGAGCGGAGATTTTCATCCCCACTCCCGGTGGAATGGTTCTTGTGACTTTGGCACTGTTTAGGCTCAGGGCCTTAGAGAACACATGCCTAAAAAATAGAGTCGCCACCCGGACGGGCAAAAAAAAAAGGGGTGGATGACTCGATTCCTAAGAAATTCCCAACCCCATAATGGGTTCGGAAAGTTGGGTACATGTGGGGAAGGTGAGAAATGACCCAGCACCCCACAACGCCCTGTTAATTGGAACTGGCCTCCTTTTCAGGTCTTAATATTATAAAATTCTTAAATATAACGATATTATTCATAGTACATTCAATAATTAAAATAAAGCATCATTATATAAAAATCAAAGTAATTTTCAAATAAAATAATTAAATGGACACCCATCCAAGGATGGAAATGTGTCCTTACATTGTCCAATGTCTAAAACTAAATAGGACACCCAACAAAAGGTGAAAATGTGTCATTTACATTAATTTCAAAATATAAAAATAATTTAAATTACATGAAAATTAATTAACGAGGTACCCAATCATGGAAACATACCTCTTACAATTTTAATACCAAAATAAACAAATAATAATAATAATAAAGAAACCATCCATCCATGATAAACAAATCAAATATAGAAATTAAATAAATCAATCATCAAAACATATAATAAACTACATAATCAAATCTAAAACTAAATAAATCAATAAATGTATAAGTCTAAGGTTTTAGAATTCTAATAAACAAACTAGGATTTTTAAATAAAGGGAGTTAAACACAAAGGCTAATAATGCACAAATAAATATTGACCCCTTCGATGAGCCCATGTGACGGTCTCGCTAGCCAGTTAGCGGGGTTTGGTCAAGGGCTGAAAATTTTAAAAATTGGCTTTTAGGATTGTAGGTTTTGGCATTGAAAATTAAGATTTTAGGGTTTAAGATTTAGAAAATAGGGTTTTGGGATTTTTGAAAATTAGTTTACTGAATATTAAGATATTAGGGTTTTGAAAAATAATTTTAGGCTTTTAAATAAAGCTTTTGATGCTGGAAAAATAAGGTTATTGGAATACATTTGCAATTAAATAATCATGTACTAAAAAATATCAATTTGATACTTTATAAGTCACTGTAACTTTAGCTAATAGGTTGTGGATTTATTTTGTTTGAATAACGAACAAAATCATCAAATCTCTTCACATGAACTAATATGAAAATAAAATAAAAGGCTATATCCTACTGGAACTAATTCAACCAAATAACCATTATATTCAACATTTAAAATCATCAAATCAAGTTATATTGAGTTAAGTTAGATGTGTACCGTAATTTGTTGCCTTCACCACAATTTGTAGAATGAAATTATGGTTTAGCTTAAAACCAAGACAGAAGACCTAGCTTGCTGCCTTGATTATGGGTTGTCTCTCATCTCTGTTGCTTTTTCCAATTTCAAAAGAAAGTCCAAAAGTCCTTCAATAATTCTTGAATAATTCTCTAATAATTGTGCCATCCAAAATTTTCCTCCGTGGCCGAGTAAAATTCTTCCTCCTCCTGTGTGTTTTTAATATGGTATTTATAGGCAATTAAAATATAAAACCTAGTATGTTAAGGAATAAAAACTGTTTTGAAAATAAAATTAAAAACCAAGTAAAATAAGGTTTTGGCGAAAACAACACGCTGGCCCAGGCAAGACTGGCGCTGGGCGAGCTGTGCAAGGATCGGCTAGGCATGCGAGACTGCGCTGGGCGAGATTGCGAGGAACGGGCAGCTGAGGCTTATTTCGCCGCAGGCAAAACGTGCGGCGAATTGGCCTAAGCCAATTCATCACCGATTCTGCCGTCGCCGATTTTGTCATAGCCGATTTATTTATTTATTTATTTTATCTTTTTTTATATTTATTTATTATTTTTATTTTTTTATTAAAAATAAATATTATATAATATATTATTAAAAATAAATAATAAATAAAATTATAAAAATAAAATAAAATAAATATTATAAGTAATAAATATTATTAAAATAAATATTATTTTATTAAAATAAATAATAAATATTAAAATACCACACAAACAAATTATTTTGGACTGTTTAAAAATATCAGATTGGATTGGGTCAAAAATTAAGGGTCTACATATATATATATATATAATACGTATACTTCGCATATATAAATGCATATATAGAATACAAGAGTATCGCGGTAATTATGTAACATCCCTAATTTTTTAAAAATTAAATAAAATAAATTAAAATAAATTGGATAAATTAGATAAATAATTTAAATGAAAAATGGAAGGATTTTAACTGAAAAAGTGAAATGTATATGTGAAATATATATGAAATATACATAATTTTTTAGGCTTGGTGGAATGGTTTTTGTGACTTTGGCACTGTTTAGGCTCGGGGCCTTAGAGAACACAGGCCTAAGCCAGGAGAAAAATGGAGTCGTCACCCAGACGAGCCGAAAAAAAGAAAGGGGCGGATGACTCGATCCCTAATGGGTTCGGAAAGTTGGGTACCCGTGAGAAAAGTGAAAAATGGCCTAGCACCCCCACAACGCCTGGTTCATTGGAACCGATCTCCTTTGAAGGTCTTAATATTATAAAATTCTTAAGTATAACAATATTATCCATATTACATGCACCAATTAAAATAAAGCATCATTATATTAAAATCAAAGTAATGTCCAAACAAAACAAATAAATGGAAACCCATCCGATGATGAAAACATGTCCTTACATCATCCATGTCTAAAACTAAATAGGACACTCACTGAAAGGTGGAAACGTGTCTTTTACATTGGTCCAAAATATAAAAGCAATCTAAATTACATGATGCTTAATACATGAGGTACCCAAAATATGAAAACAAATCTCTTACAACATTTTGAAATAAAAACAAATTAATAAAAGTAAACATCCATTCATCATAAATAAATCATTCATCAAAGACATCAAACATCAATCAAAATATATAATAAACATTCATCCAATTTAAATAAAATAATAAGCATATAACTTTAGGGGTACATGCATCAATTAGGGTTTCTTGGGTTTTATGTTTAACAATTAGGGTTTTGCATATACTAGTTTAATTAATTGAGAAACATTTTAAAGAAATAACATGGCTACTGGATGTTTGAATATAAAGATTAGATTTGAAATAAATTAGGTTTGAATCTAAAAAATGGATGTTTTGGATTTAGGGTTTCAAAAGTTAAATGAAAATAATATTAAAATTTAGGGTTTAAATAAATAAGATTGAGAATCATGAAAATTGGTTTCTTAGATTAGGTATTTGCAAAAATAAGCTACTGTGATTTTAGAATAATCATAATAAAGGAAGTTAAATATAAAGACTTATAATACACAAAAAAATATTGACCTCTTCGACGAGCCCATGCACAAATAAAATTTTGGAAACTAGCTTTTAGGGCTGTAGATTTTGGTGTTAAAAATTAAGATTTTAGGGTTTAAGATTTAGAAAATAAGTTTATGAGATTTTAAGGAATTAATGTTATTTTTAAAAGAATAATGCTTACTGTGTGATTTTGGAAAGAAGAATTAATTAGGGTTAAAGCTTTTGGTAATTAAAAAAAAAATAAGGCTACTGTGAATCTCAGAAAAATTTATTTGGTTAGGGTTTTGGAAAAAATATTATTGTTTTGTGGTTTTAGGAAAGTGTAATAGGGTTTTAATTTTCAAAAATATATTTTACAGGTATTAAGACATTAGGATTATAGTAAAAAGTTTTTAGGGTTTTCAAATAGAGTTTAGAGGGTAAACAAAATAATTGATCAAATTGTATGATGAAACAATTAATCCAATTTGAATGATGAAGCTACTGTAAAGATAAGCAAAGAAATAGAGATTCAAACATCCGTTATTGGTTTCACCACAATCTTTGAATTATGGTTAAACAACAATAAAGACAGTGTAGGCTACCTTTGATGGATTATTGTTGTTTGCTACCTCTTGATCTTTCAAGCTTGAGGTTGGCCGAAAAAATCCAAAAGTTCAAGGTAAAGTAAAAAATTTTAGCTCCGATCCTTTATACTGTGTTTTAATGTGATATTTATAGAAAAAATAAAAACCTAATACTAATTGCCTAAGGAAATAAAAACCTTTTAGGAAATAAAATTAAAAACCAAGTAGAATAGGATTTTGGCAAAACCGCGCACCGGCCAGACGTGCGAAAGTGCGCTGACGAAAAAATTACTGAGGCCGCTGGGCTCGGGCCAGCCAGTTCACCGCAGGAAAATCCTGCCACGAATTGACTTGTGGTCAACTCATTGCAGAATTTTCCTACTGCGAATTAGCTTGTGGCCAATTCACCGCAAGTTTTTCCCTTCGGCGAATTGGCCCAAGCCAATTCGTCTTCGGCGACGAAAATTTTTCGTCGCCAATTCTTCCATCGTCGATTTTTATTTATTTATTTTTATCTTTTTTTAACTGTTACCTTTTTATTTTTATTAAAAAAATATTGTAAGTAATGAATATTAAAATAAATATTATTTAATTAAAATATCACAAAAATTATTTTGGACTGTTTTAAAAAAATATTGGATTGGACTGGGTCAAAAATTAAGGGTATACAGTTTGCCCCCTGCTTGAGCGATCTAAGACTACAGTAATAGAGAGCGAAAAAAAATGTGATTTTTGACTGATTTTGGATAAGGATGGGTACTTGGATTTGATTTGGGTACTTGGACTCAAGATTGAATTAGGTTTGGGTACTTGGACAAGAGACTAGATTGAATTTGGGTACTTGGACTCGAGAATGGGTACTTGGACTCGAGATTGGGTACTTGGACCCAAGACTGAATTTGATTTGAGTACTTGGACCCGAAATTGGGTTGAGTTTGGGTCTGGGACCCGAGATTGGGTACCTGGACCCAAGACTGGATTGGATTCGGATACATGGACCCGAGATTAGATTGAGTTTGGGTACTTAGACATGAGACTGGATTGGATTTGGGTACTTGGATCCAAAATTGGGCTGATTTTAGGTACTTGGACCTGAGATTGAATTGGATTTGATTAGGATACTTAGACCTAAGACTGGGTACTTAGACCCAAGGCTGAATTTTATTTGGGTACTTGGACCCGAGATCATGACTGAATTGGATTTGAGTACTTGGACCCGAGATTGAGTGCTAGGACCCGAGATTCAATAGGATTTGGGTACTTGGACCCGAGGCTGAATTTTATTTGGGTACTTAGACCTGAGATTGTGTACTTGGACCCGAGATTAGGTACTTAGACCTGTGACTGAATTGGATTTGGGTACTTGGATCCGAGATTGAGTACTTGGACCCAAGATTGAATTGGATTTGGGTACTTACACCCGAGACTGGATTGAATTGAATTTGGGTATTTGGACCCGAGACTGGATTGAGTTTGGGTACTTAGACCCGAGATTGAATTGGATTTGACTGACCTTTTATGAGTTGAGAATTCTGGCTGCTCCGGCTATTCCATTCTTTAATGGATTGTGGGTCTTTCACCCTCAAAATGGATCTTCATCATTGGACCTTGGATCTTCATCCTTGGAATTGGGTCTTTACCCTTTAAAGTGGATCTTCATCCTTGGAGTTGGATCTTCATCCATGGAAATTGGGTCTTCACCCTTGAAAATGGATCTTCATCCTTTGTATTGGGTTTTCACCTTTTAAACTGGATTGGAAATCGAGTCTTCACCCTTTAAGCTGGATCTTCATCCTTGAAAATTAGGTCTTCACCCTTGAAATTGGATCTTCATCCTTGGAGCTGGATCTTTACCCTGGCTTCAGCTCCTTTAGCTGGATTGATCTTTTGTCTTTTGCATCTTCATTCTTTTGATAGTTCTAATGTTTCGTTCTTTTTTGTTCTTTCTTTTGCAAAAAATTCAACTACTTTTTAGCTGGCCAATTCATATCTTCTCCTTGCCCCCTGTGTGGCAAAATATTAGAAGTATGTCTCAAAATGTTTTGTACATGCATAAACTTAAAAATTTGAAAGGAGAAACTTTGCCCCCTGTGTAGGCTCAAACCTATGATTTTTTCTATGCGGCTTTGGCTGATGTTTGTAGATTATCTAGTTCTTCGAACAAGCATGCATTTCTTTTTTCTTTTGCAAAATTAATGGAGCTTCCACACACAATGGGCTTTCTAAGCCCCCTTATTTCATATCTTCTTTTGATTCTATACTTCACAGGGTGTTTGTTGTTCACTTTGACAAAGAAATACAATACAAGAAAATGCAATATGATATGCTCATGTATGCATGATATGCATGAGTAACACTTACAATGCTTTCATCGACTCACAGACTGAGATGATCGGCTGAAGTGTTCTCATTGACTCCTTCTAGATGCTTGTTCAGGCCTTATAGAAGGCTTCACTTTTATGGCTTTTATCTTAAAGATGTTGAGGACATGAGTGGTTGAGACTCTGAGTGGCAGAGTCAGAGATACATCCATTTCAGACTATGATTCAACACATCAATTGGTAGCTTCTTCACAACCTTGCAAATAATTCTTTACTTTGCCCAGTGTGTCCATTGAGGTTCGACTACTCAACATATTTCCCTTAACTTGAAGGCTTTGTAGAAAAAATTTCTTTTTTGATTTTTGAATTTTGAAATCAAATGTTGGCTTTGCCAAATCAATGTCAATTTACCTCAGGACTTGGTTTTCTAAATTAACATATCTATAACATGATAACTCTAGTTACCATACTAAACTCAGGAATCATTTCTATTTAAGCAAGAATTGTTACACTTTAGATAGGCACATACACATTAATTGGCCAAAGGTTTCATTGAGTTTGAATATTATTTATCTCATATGCATGCTTATTCAAACTATCTCCACTAATAGACTCTACCTACCAAGAGAGATCAACATGTCTTTAATAGGCATGAAATGGGGTCTATAAGGGACACGGGTTAAATTAAAGCCATTTTGAGATTGGAGCCATTGTGACACTATGGCCAAACCCTCACACCATGATTTTTTGTTGGAGCCATAGGCAGTTGGAAATATGAAAAGATAGAGCTTTGAACATTTTTCTTTCTTTTTAGCGTTAACCTGAATCTTGATTGGGATAGTCTTTGCCTTTGCAAAAAGGTTGATACCCACATTCCTTTTTTTTTTTTTTTTATCATTTGTGTCCTTCTCTTTCTCTTTATTTTTGTTACTCTTCCCTTTCTTTGAGCATTTTATCATTTTGTTCTTCTTTCCTATAGGATTGTCAAGTACAAGACTTTCAGAAACTAGATGGTCTTTCTCCTTTTCTCTGATTTTTGTTGTGGACCAATTCAAGTCAAACTGTCCTTACAGAAGTCTTTTGTTGCTTTAGGTAAAAGAGAACTTGGTTGGCTTTCTGAACCATTTTGGGTTTTCTTTTCTTTTCTTCTTTTTTTTTCTTTCCTTTTTTTTTCTTTTTTTTTGGTTCTAGCTCTAAAAGAGTTGTCTTGCTTGTACCAACTTGGGTTTCTAATAATGGATGAGTGGAGTGACATAAATCTTCTTTAACAGGGATAAATCATTTGTTACTCTGATGTTATCTTAACAGATTGGAGATATTAGGTGAACTTCAACTACCTTTATGGTCTTGATAACATCAACTATCCTTACAGTTTTGGCTATGCATTCCTCTCTTTAATCTTCTTGCCTTTTCGCCTTAGTGATCATAAGACTTGTCATAAGTATCGCAACAGCTCAAGGTAGGTTTTTGGGGTTTGTAAGCCAATGAAAAGAAAGGTAAAATTTTATGAAGGCTCAAAGGGACAACTAGAGATTGATATTTTAATTGGGTGGATACTAGTTGTTGGCTAACCAAACAATGCCTAGATCATCTCTTCCTTAAATAAGCAGAGTTCAATTTCGCCTCGAAAATTTGTCAAAGCATGTTCTAAGACTGACTAGGACCTAGACATAGGTACTTATGCAGGAGCCCTCTCTAAGTAAGAATACACAACTCAATGCTATAGAGCAATTCCCTCATCTAGTAAAGTCATTCGAATCATGATGTCTAGATATACTAATTTATTAATATCAAGTTAAATTTGTCATCGGTTGAGCACCAAAATGAACAAAGACCAACAAAAATTTTGATTAAAGTAATTTATTCATACAAATTTAAATTTGAAAAATATGATTGTTCCAATTAAATATTACAAAAAGCAAAATTAAAAAGCAACATTCAAGCTAAGGAAAGTCTGTTGAGTTAAGCTTCTTTTCCTTTCATATCTTCAATATTTCCATCTTAAAAAGAGGATAAAACAAAATCTTCTTCCAATCCCTTTCCTACCATGAAGGTTGCTGGTGGTGGCACCCTGTTGAACCTTGGCAAAGGATTGCTCTTCGTATTAGGCTTATCTGGCTCAGGCAACTTGCCATTATCAATTAAATTCTATTTCTCATGCCTCAACTTCATACAGTTGTCCATTTCATGTCCAGGCCTTTGATGGAATTAGTAAAATGCATTAGTATCAAAGTTAGGAGGAAGAGGATTAGGCAAAGGACAAGGAGTCAAGGGTTGTAACAATCCCTTCTTTTGTAGCATATTGAGAACCCAAGACAACGACTTCCTTAAATTTGAAAACTACCTCGTTCCTCCTTGACTAGTGGCATTAACATCAACTTCTTTTTGCATGCTTTGATTGCCCGACTGGTAGTCTCATTCCTTCTTATTAAAAAGTGATTCTTCTCCCTTTCCCATTCTTCAATTTGCAGACCCGCTTGGAAAAGATCTTTGAAATCCCTTATAAGGGTGTGAGACAGCCTCTCATGAAGGTTAAGTTGCATGCCTCTAACTATCAATCTGATCTGATCTGATTCATCGGGCCTCTTCTTGAGCAAAGCCGCCTTGTTCCTCCATCTCTTCACATAGTCCACAAAATTCTCATTTGGATTTTGCCTAATGGTTTCCACCTCTATCAAGGTTACTTTCAGCTCGACATTGTACCCATATTGCTGAATGAAAGCCTTGTACAACATATCCAAATCTTTTTGAGCACTTTCCTCTAAGGTGTTGAACCAATTTTGGACAACAGGGTCCAATGAGAGCATGAAATATCTTAGAGTTTGAGCCTTAGTAGCTCTAGCAGACTGCATATCAGTGATTTACTGCTTTACATGGAGATGAGGGTTTCTAGTACCATTGTACCTAGCGAAGGAAGGCATCTTGAACTTATAAGGGACCTCCTCATCTTGTTCAAATAGTTTGTCGATCACTGACATCTCTTTGATTTTCAATTTCTTCTCAAATTTCTTTTCCAGGTCAGCAATCATCTTCTCAACATTAGAATTTTCAGTCTTTTCAAAAGTTGTCTTCTCAATAACCTTTGGCTCCTTCTTTTTATCTTGAGGATCTTAGAAGTATTGAGCCCAGTTGTCATCATCATCAATGACTACATTGTCATCATCAAAAGCCACTCGACCAACCTTAGCCTCCCCTTTGTCCTTTGGCTTCTTGGTGCTAGTGGATGCTTCGACATTGTTCCCTAAAATTACAGCCAATTGATTCTTGATGGTCTCGACCAGGGTCTATTTTAGTTCTCCCATTTTAGCATTGAGGGAGTCATCCACCATTATTTGAATTTTTTCGGGCTCTATTGCTTTTGGTGAGAAAGTGAATGAGTCGTTGCTAGATTCTTCATCTCCGGTGTAGATCAGATTGTCGTAAGCTTTTGAACTGTCATAATCCAGGGCTGTGAGCCTGAAAGGAATAATGATATGAGATGCAAATGTATGCATGTATGCACAAACAATAGACAAAGATAAGGAGAACATCCCTTCCAACCTTATAACTTCCACACACAGATGGCGAGTCTCTTTTTCTAGGTATATGGTTAGCAAAATACCAACATGGGGTATCTTATTTTCAAATAATTCCCTTGGACGTTTCAACCAATAGTTATATTTTCAAAAATGAAAATCAATTCATGATAATTCCAATTAATTAGGCTTTAATCCATCTAATCAACTATAGCAGCTTTTATGCTATATTAGATTAAAACTAAATTAAGAGGTTTATTATAAATAGATTTCTCACTTGAAAAGCAACTAATGATTCATGCCAAAAACAAGCTCATGATTAATATTTCTTTAGTATAAACTAGGCTCACAATTTATTTTTAGTATTTTCATAATTGACCTAAATAATTTGTAAGCTCTTTTAAAGGTTGAAAATATTTTTGTTTCTAAACCTATTGTAAAAAGATTTTAGAAAAAATAGATTTTGGGCTTTGTATTTGAGTCATGAGAAAAGAAATAGTTTTTGGAAAAGTTTTATATCCAAAGACCATTTTGAAAATTTTTAAAAATTGCTTTGGTCTTTTGGATTTTAAAGAAAACTTTATTTGAGCTCACAATGTAATAAGGTCATATTAGAAAAAGAACTAACCAAATAAGCCATAATTTAAACCAAGATAAACTAACCATAGTCAAACAACAAACATTTGAGGAAAAAACCTAAAGAAAGTAACTGGGCCAATTACACGATCTTTAGTCTTTGGGTTAAAAGGCTTAGGTTCCCATAGCAAGTATATACCAAAAGGTACAAGGCTATGAGTGGTTATGCCATGCTCGATCTCTATACCTTGAGTGAAAATATGATATCCCTTACATAACACAACACGGGTTACACGGACGTCCTCACTCACGCACACGATGCAATCTAATATGATGCAATGGATAATATCATGATAAGAAAGAATAGAATAATAAAAAGACCAACGCAATCAAGTTCTCTTATCTCCAGTGGAGTCGCCACTGTGAGCATGGATTTTCGCCCCCACTCCCGGTGGAATGGTTCTTGCGACTTCGGCACTATTTAGGCTTGGGGCCTTAGAGAACACGGGTTTTGCATATACTAGTTTAATTAATTGAGAAATATTTTAAAGAAATAACATGGCTACTGGATGTTTGAATATAAAGATTAGATTTGAAATAAATTAGGGTTTGAATCTAAAGAATGGATGTTTTGGATTTAGGGTTTCGAAAGTTCTATGAAAATAATATTAAAATTTAGGGTTTAAATAAATAAGATCGAGAATCATGAAAATTGGTTTTTTAGATTAGGTATTTGAAAAAATAAGCTACTGTGATTTTAGAATAATCATAATATAGGAAGTTAAATATAAAGACTTATAATACACAAATAAATATTAAACCCTTTGATGAGCCCATACACTAATAAAATTTTCGAAACTGGCTTTTAGGGTTGTAGGTTTTGGTGTTGAAAATTAAGATTTTAGGGTTTAAGATTTAGAAAATAGGGTTCTGAGATTTTAATGAATTAATGTTATTTTTAAAAGAATAATGCTTACTGTGTGATTTTGGAAAGAAGAATTAATTAGGGTTAAAGCTTTGATACTTAAAAAAAATAAGGCTACTGTGAATCTCAGAAAAATAGGTTTGGTTAGGGTTTTGGAAAAAAGATTATTATTTTGTGGTTTTAGGAAAGTGTAATTAGGGTTTTAATTTTCAAAAATATATTTTACGGGTATTAAGGCATTAGGGTTTTGGTAAAAAGTTTTTAGGGTTTTCAAATAGAGTTTAGAGAGTAAACAAAATAATTGATCAAATTGTATGATGAAACAATTAATCTAATTTGAATGATGAAGCTACTGTAAAGATAAGCAAAGAAATAGAGATTCAAACCTCCGTTGTTGGTTCAACCACAATCTTTGAATTTTGGTTGAACAATAATAAAGATAGTGTAGGTTGCCTTTGATGGATTGTTATTGTTTCTTGTCTCTTGATCTTTCAAGCTTGAGGTTGGCCGAAAAAATCCAAAAGTCCAAGGTCAAGTAAAAAATTTCAGCTCTGATCCTTTATACTGTGTTTTAATGTGGTATTTATAGGAAAAAATAAAAACCTAATACTAATTGCCTAAGGAAATAAAATTTAAAATCAAGCAGAATAGGGTTTAGGCAAAACCGCGCGCGGGCTGGGTGTGCGAAAGTGCGTTGGCAAAAAAATTATTGCGGGCTGTGGTTGCGGGCTAGCCAATTTACCGTAGGAAAATCCTATGATGAATTGGCTTGTGGCCAACTTGCAGTAGAATTTTCCTGTGGCGAATTGGCTTGTGGCCAAAACTTGCCGCGAATTGGCCCAAGCCAATTCGTCTTCGGCGATGAATTTCATCGCCGATTCTTCCGTCGTCGATTTTTATTTATTTATTTTATCTTTTTTAACTGTTACCTTTTTTATTTTATTAAAAATAAATATTGTAAGTAATAAATATTAAAATAAATATTATTTAATTAAAATACCATAAAAATTATTTTGGACTGTTTTAAAAAAAATAGTGGAATGGACTAGGTCAAAAATTAAGGGTCTACAGAGTGATACAGATAAGTGTATAGCTGATAATATTTATTGTCAAATTGAGTTTAATTTGATTCTTCAAAAGTTTATTAGGGTTGATTCCATAAACCTTTTACACGTTGAAGCCTTATGGTTATTTAGGTCGGAATCATGGATGAAAGACAAGGAAAAGAGTTATTTTAAGCAAATTCTTCAAGTGACACACCCAATGACATGGGTGTGTCATTGGTCATGTAATTCAAGTACCTTACAGACGCTTCGACACGGCCAGGGACATGGGCGTGTCACTGGCCGCGCCATTGATCCTGCCTTATAGAAGCTATGACACGTCCAAGGACATGGGCGTGTCACTGACTGTGTCCTTAATCTAGCATTATAGTAGCCATGACATGCCCGAGGACATGGGAGTGTCACTACCCAGAGACATGGTCGTGTCACTGGGCGTGTTAAGCTAAACTCTGGGCTATAAAAGCTAAGCTAGAGTCAACTTCCTTAGAAAGAAAAAGAGTTTAGCAGTTGAGATTGAGGGTGAAGATTCAAGTTAAACAAGATTTAAATCAAGAATCAAAGATTGAAGTGAAGAAACACAAATCATTCCTTATGGATTGTTTGAATTCTTTTACTTATTTCTTTTGTTCTGGTTTTCTAGTTATGAATATGAACTAAATCATCTCTATCTAGATATTGATGAACCCCTAGCTTTATTGTATGGATTGAATAGTTCTTATTTTAATTTAGTTGTTTTATTCTTTTGATTCTTAATTTCTTATTTCCAATTAATAATAGCATGCTTATTGACTGGTTGAAATTTTCATATTATTGACTTGAGAAAGCTTGATATGAAAAGAATTCTCATTAGGATTGAGGGTTGATTAGAGTGCTAGAGATAGACTTACAAGATCCTTTGGTTTATAATTCCTAGTTCTTATTGCAAGATCTATTTAATTATGCTTGAGAAGAGATTCCGACATTCTACTTAATGATTAAGGATTAATTCACTTGAGAGATATTTTAATCTAATTTAGAGGAATGCCAATTCAGCTCTATTATTTGATTTAATTGAATTGATATTCATAACTATTTTTATGGCTAGGGAGATTCAATATCTGGATAGTATTTTCATCATGAACTCTTTTTGCACAATATTCAAATTTTCTTTTCTTTAATTTATTACGTAACTCGTCTTTTATTTTAATCATCACAAAAACTATTGATTTGCTAAACAACAGTTCATATTTGCACTAGTAATTGGCATTGTCCCCAGTGGAACGAGATCTTACTTACTGCTTTATTACTTGCGCAACCTGTGCACTTATGGTAATATTGCAAGAGCACAAATTTGCCATCAAGTTTTTTGCGTCGTTGCCGGAGATAATGGTTTTCAATATTAGTAATATAATCAAGACTATTGATTTAGTTTTTATTTTTATTTATTTTAACATTGGTTCTTGCTTGTTGACTGCCATTTTAGGTACTTCTTCCCATTTTTGACCCGAGCTAGCTCCTCCCAATTACTTGAATTATATCAAGAACTAGAGAGAACATTGAGGAGAAAGCGGAAGGAAGAAAGGGAAGCAGTTCTAGCAGAAACAAAAACAAACTTGGAAGAAATAAACTTGGAAGATTCAAGTTTAGAAGAAGAGCTTGAAGTGATGGAAAGAAATAGGCCAAGAACAATACAAGAATATGCTAACCCCATTCTCAATGGGGCTGATTCTAGGATACGAAGGCCGACAGTTGCTGCGGACAACTTTGAAATAAAGGCAAATGTAATTCAAATGGTGTAGCAGACTTGCCAGTTTGATGGGTTCCTAGATGAAGATCCTAATGCACATCTTGAGAATTTTCTAGAGATATGTGACACATTCAAGATAAATAATATTTCAAATGATGCAATTAGGCTAAGATTGTTCCCATTTTCACTCAGAGACAGACCGAAGAAATGGCTGAAATCTTTTTCCCCAGGCACTTTCACTACATGGGGGTCAGATGGCAAAGAATTCCTTAGAAAAATACTTTCCCCCATCCAAGATTGCCAAGTTGAGGAATGATATCTCATCCTTCCTTCAATAAGATGGTGAGACCCTTTATGATGCTTGGAAAAGGTATAAAGATATCTTGAGCAGGTGTCCTCATCATGGGCTTCCATTATGGCTTTAGATTCAAACTTTTTACAATGGATTGAACTATTCATGTAAGCAATCCATTAATGCAGCAGCTAGGGGTACAATAAATAACAAGACACCTGAACAAGCAAGGGATTTGATTGAAGATATGGCCCTTGCCAATTATCAGTGGTAAACTCTAGGGGAACAAGAAAAACTGAGTCACTGGTTCACATTAATTGGATCATGTGGTGGCTTTGACAGAACAATTAGAAGCCATGAATAAAAAGATCGAGTCTTTAGCCTCATTTTTGGGAAATCAATGTAAGTGATGTCTTGTGAATGGTGTAGGGGTGGACATCAAGGTCAGGATTACCAAAGTGGCAATATGTTTGCTAGACTAGAGTAGGTGGATTATGTTGGGAATATGCCAAGGCAACAGCAGAACAACACCTATAGCAACACATATAATCTGGGGGTGGAGAAATAATCCAAATTTCTCCTGGAGTAATCATAACAATTCAAGACCTTCCCTTGGATTTTAGCAGCCTCAACACCAACAAACTGCCCCTCCAAGAAAGAGCAATTTGGAAGACATGATGGAGAAGTTAATAGCAGCTTCTGAAACCATATTTAAATCAACTGAAACCACCCTTAGAAATCATCACGCTTATATTCACAATTTGGAAAATCAGGTGGGGAAAATTGCTAAGTTACTCAAAGAAAGACCACAAGGGAGTTTACCTAGCAATACTGAGGCAAACCCAAAGGAGCAGCTAAAGGCAATCACTCCAAGGAGTGGAAGGAAACTTAAGGGTGGTGTGGTTGAGAGAAGAGAAGAAGTGATTGAGGAAGAGGCTAAAGCATAAGAAAAAGAAAAAAAAGTTGATCCTATTGTCACTTCGGGAGAGAAGGCTGCAGTAGATAATGAGAAAGGGAACCAACCATAAGAGCCCAGTCTAATAGTGAAGGAATACCGACCTCGAGTGCCATACCCAGCAAGATTGAACAAGGACAAGATGGATGCTTAGTTCGGTAAGTTTCTTGAAATCTTCAAACAATTGCACATTAATATTCCATTCGATGAAGCTTTATCATAAATGCCCAAATATGCTAAATTTTTGAAAGATCTCCATTCTAACAAAAGGAAACTTAAGGAAGTATCATTGGTGCACTTGTTAGAAAAGAGTTCGGTAATTTTGCAAAAGAGGTTACCTAACAAGTTAAAAGATCCTGGTAGTTTTACTATTCCATGTTTGATAGGTAATCTTGAAATTAAAAGTGCATTAGATGATTTTGGGGCTTGCATAAGTGTTATGCCATGCAAGATGTTTAAAGAGTTTGGTATTGGAGAACCTAAACCAACAATCATGACCATTCAACTTGCTGATAAGTCAGTAGTCTACCCTCGTGGTATTATAGAGGATGTGTTGGTAAAAGCTGGGGATTTCATTTTCCCTAACGACTCTATCGTCATCGATATAGATGGGGATGTGGATGTTTTGCTTATCCTTGGTAGGCCATTTTTAATACAGCCCGTGCCCTTATCGATGTCCATGATGGCATGTTGACCTTTAGAGTGGGGAGCAAAAAAGTAGTTTTTAATATATATTATGCCATGAAGCACCCACTTACACTTAATGAGGTAGATTCATACAATGATATCATTGAGCATGAAACCTTAAATTGTGTTACTAATGTTGTTTCCAAGGATCCACTGGTGTTGTGTTTAATGCAGGATAATGTTGAGGATCAAGAAGCAATGGAGCAGCTTGCTTATCTTGAAGCAAGCAAATCATTCAAGTGTCAGCATATGAAACTTTTGAGATGCCAAAAGAACAGAAGCTGAAACCATCTATGATTGATCCACCCAACTTGGAACTCAAGACCCTACCATATCACCTTGAGTATGGATGATTGTACTTTTCACCAGTTCGTATTTTTATTTTTATTTTTTTTCTTTTTCCTTTTCTTTTGTTTTCATTTTTTTTGTTTTTATTTCTTTCTATCTTTTAATATATATATGAATCTTCAAAATTTTGCATGTCAGTATTTTTTTTGTAGCTAATTCGGATTCACAAAATTTTTTTGCGACCATATTCATATATGTCAATTCATGGACATGCCAGGGCAGTTTTCTCCCTCTTTTGTTGTCTTTCTTATTTTACACACATTGGGGATAATGTGCATCTTAAGTGTGAGGGAGAGGTACATTTTTGAGATTGAGTCTTATTGTTATTTATTTCATTCTTGTCATTTTCTTCATTAGTCTCATTTAGTCTTTTTAACTTGTTTTTAGGATACAGTAAACTGAATTACTATAACAGTATGACTTGAAATTATTCCTCTTAATATTAAATTAATGCTTGATTTACTTAATGACAATATCTTGTTGTGGTTAAATTGGCTATCTTAATACATTGCTGAAGACCGAATGTAATAGTCATAATCAGGTTGTTGATTGATGAAAATTGCACACACATCAATTTTAAAACCTTAGTTACATTTTTTAGCATGTTAAGATTCCTCAGATATTTATGTCGAACTTAGTATGACATTTTTAGTATCTTAAGTTCTTGACCTCTTTTTAAAAAAAATTAAAAAAAAATTAAAACACAAAAAAAATTATTTCAGGAGCTTTGAAAATTTGTCCATGTTATGCTGATTTTAACTCTTGAATTAAAACGAATGAGTTGGAATCATGTATAGTGCTAGTAGCTATTTGAATGGTGATTCTAACTGAGTAATCGGAGGTCAACATCACAAAAGTTTACCTTCACATCAAAATGTTAGTATCTGTTTAAACAGTTCGGGCTTCTTTAAAAAAATATATGTAAAACAAAATAAATAAATAAAATAAAAAAGAATCAAAGAAATTAAGAGAAAATCTACACTTTCTTACTTTGTTCATGACTTTTAAGTTTTTGGAATTTTATGCTCATTCTTTTAACTCTAGATTTTTAAGTTCTAGGTCTGTGAAATTTTTATTTTGAAACTTCTTGATTCATCTGTCATGTTTGTGAAATAGTTTTTGGTTGAGAATGTCGGGTTTTCTGATTCGAGTATTGTAAAACTTTTCTTTTCTTTTTGGATATAGTGGGGTCCTTCATTTATGCTTATTATAGTGATTTAGTTTGCTTGAGGATAAGCAAAAACTCAAGTGTGAGAGAATTTGATGAGTGTATAGTGATGATATTTTTGCCCCTATTTCTTAGTATATTTATTGTCAAATTGAGTTTAATTTATTTGTTCAAGTGTTTATTAGGTTTGATTCTAGGAACCTTTTACACATTGAGACCTTATGTTTATTCAGGCTGGAATCATGGATGAAAGACAGGAAAAGAGCTATTTTGGGCAAATTCTCCAAGTGACATGGGTGTGTCAATGGTCATGTCATTCAACTTTCTTATAGAAGCTTCGACACAGCTAGGGACATGGGAGTGTCATTGGCCGTGACATTGATCCTGCTTTATAGAAGTTGTGACACGTCCAAAGACATGGGCATGTCACCAGCCATGTCCTTAACCCAGCATTGTAGTAGCCATGACATGCCTAAGGACATGGGCGTGTCACTACCCATGTCATCAATGATGAAAAATAGCATCATTAACATGCCCAGAGACATGGCCGTATCACTGGGCATGTCAAACTAAATCTATAGGCTATAAAAGATGAATTGAAGTGCGAATTAGGGATCCAGTTTTTATCACTTAGAGCTGACTTCCTTAGAAAGAAAAGAGTTTAGCAACTGAGATTGAAGGTGAAGATTCAAGTTGAATAAGATTTAAATCAAAAATCAAAAATTGAAGTGAAGAAACACAATTCATTCATTATGGATTATTTGAATTTTTTTACTTATTTCTTTCGTTCTAATTTTCTGGTTATGAATATGAACTAAATCATCTCTATCTAGATATTGGTGAACCCTAGCTTTATTGTATTTATTGAATAGTTCTTCTTAAATTAAATCATTTAATTAAGTTGTTTTATCCTTTTGATTCTTAATTTCTTATTTCCAATTGATAATATCATGCTTATTGATTGGTTGCAATTTTCATATTATTGGCTTGAGAAAGCTTAATATGAACTGAATTCTCTTTAGGATTGTGAGTTGATTGGAGCGCTAGAGATAGACTTACAAGATCCTTTGGTTTATAATTCCTTGTTCTTATTGCAAGATCTATTTAATTATGTTTAAGAAGAGATTCCAACATTATACTTAATGATTAAGGATTAATTCACTTGAGAGAGGTTTTAGTCTAATTTAGAGTAATGCCAATTCAGCTATATTATTTGATTTAATTGAATTGATATTCATAAATATTTTTATGGCTAGGGGGATTCAATATCTGGATAGTATTTTCATCATCGACTATTTTTGCACAATATTCAATTTTTCTTTACTTTAATTTATTAAGTAATTTGTCTTTTAGTTTAATCATCACAAAAACTATTGATTTGTTAAACAATAGTTGAGATTTACACTAGTAATTGACCTTGTCCCCAGTGGAAAGATATCGTACTTACTACTTTATTACTTGCGCGACCCGTGCACTTGCAGTAATATTGCAATAACATAAATTCACTACCAGATACTTGCAGTGGTTCTATCAACTCATAGACTAAGGTGATAAGCTGAAGCATCATTTTTACTTCCTTTTAGATGCTCATTCAGAACAATAGAAGACTTCATATATATGGATTTATCTTCCATATGTACAAAGTATGAGTAGTGGGGGGTCTAAACAAGATCGTTAAAGATACAAGAGACATCCATTTCAACACATTTGGTATGCAACTTCTTCATGACATGAACTTGTAAGTGATTCTTTCATTAGCCCACTTTTGCATAATATATCCTTTGAGGCTAGACAATGTAACATACTTCCCTAAGCTTAAAGATTCGTATGACAGAAAACTTTTTTTTTGTTTTTTAAATTTTTAATTTTCAAATCACATTTTGACTTTGTCAACTCAGTGTGAATACACCTCAAGACTCAATTTTCCTAAATTAACATATTTATAGCATCAAAACCCTAGTAACCATACTAAACTTAGGAATTATTTTCATTTGAACAAGAACTGTTGCACTGCAGATAGGCACATACACATTACTTGGCCAAAGGTCTCATTGAGTTTAGATATTGTCAATCTCATATGCATGCTTATCCAAACGATCTCCACTAATAGACTCTGTCTACCAAAAGAGATCAACATGTCTTCAATAGGCTTGAAATGGGGTTTATAAGGGATAAGGGTTAAATGAAGGCCATTTTTTAATTGGAGCTGATGTGACACTATAGACAAACCTTCACACTACAAACTTTTTGCTGAAACTGTAGATAGTTGAACATTAAACTCTAGACTTCATTTTCACCTTTTATGCATCTTGTTATCTTACTTCGATGAGAAATAGAACTTAAAATATTGCTTCATGAAAAGACCGAGCTAGAAATCTTGCTTCGTGGAAAATATAGCTTATCTTCTTGGCAGAAATATGTATTTGATCAGGATGATCCTTGCTTTTGCAAAAAAATTTGAAACCCTATTGCTCTTCCCTTTTCTCTTTTTTTTTCTTCTTCTTTTTTTCTTTTTTTTTTCTTTTTTATTTGTTTTTTTCTTTTCTTTTTGTTCTTTATTATTTTTTCTTTTCTTTTTTCCTTTTTATTTTTCTTCTTTTTTACTTTTGTCTTTATTTTTGTTTTATTTTGTCTTAGCTCTAAGAGAGTTATCTTGTTTGTACCATCTTATGCTTTTCACCACGAATGGGGCAAGACAAGTCCACCTTAGTAAGGATGAATCTTTTGTTGCCCTTACTTTATCTCAATGATGAATGAGAAATTAGGTCTATTTTAGGTAAAGTTCAACTACAATATTGACTTTGCATCTTTTTTCTTGATCTTCTTTGAATATTAGTATATTCAGTGATCATTAGACTTGCCATAAATGAAACAATAGCACAGGATAGGTTATCAAGCTTACAAGCCAATAAAAAGAAAGCTATAATATCATGAAGGCTTAAAGGGACAAATAATGGATTAATAGTAACATGTTGGATACTAGTTGTTGGCTAACCAAACAATGTCTAGATAATCTCTCTCTTAAATAAGCAGAGTTCAATTTTACCTCAAACATTTGTCAAAGCATGTTCTTCGATGAACTAGGAGCTAGACACTCATAATTATGCAGGAGCCCTCTCTAAGTAAGCATACACAACTCAATGGTATAGAACAACTTCCTCATATAGTAAAGTCATTCAAATCATATTGCATAGACACACTAATTCATGAATATCAAGCTAGATTCGCCATTGGTTGACAACCAAAAATGAACAAAGACCAACAAAAAGTTTAATGAAAGTAATTTATTTAAACAATCTTAATTTGAAAAACATAATTATTCCAGAAAACACCAAAGAAAAAAATTGAAATAGAAAAACCAAACAAGCCAAGGGAAGTTAGTTGAGTTGGAGTCAATGATGCTTCATTTATTTAGGCATATCAAGGGTAAGGATTTTTCCATCATCAATGATCATTGCTTCATCATCCACAGTTGGTCTAAGCTTGTTTAGTAGCACCTACTCTTTATCAGCTTCTCCTCCAATCCTCCCTCTATCATGAAGGTTACAAACGGTGGTGCCCTTCTAAATTTAGGCATAGGATTATTCTTAGTGTTGGGCTTATCAGGCTTAGGCAGCTTTCCATTATCAATCAAATCTTGGATCTCGTGCCTTAATCGAACATATTTATTTGTATCATGCCCTTGCACTTGATGGAATTGACATAAGGCCTTGGCATCAAAGTTTGATGGCAGAGGCTTGTGTAGAGATCTAGGTGCCAATTATTGTAGAAAATCCATCTTCATTAGGTTTTCTAACATCTTTGACAATGGTTCCCTCAAGTTTTAAAATTTAAGCTTCTTTGCTGGTTCAGTTGTTACATTTATCTCAACCCTTCTTCTTTCCCTTTGACTTTGCCATTTGGTGTGGTAGCCACCCTTATTGCTCCACTTAGACAACATATGGTTTGATTGGTCTTGTAGAATAGGGATTGACCCCTCATTTCTCATTTGATCTCTGTCAGTGGACTTGTTCCTTATTTTAGTGGGAGATACCTTATCGCATTGTTGATGATCTCCAAAATCTCAACCAACTGGGTCTCTATAATCTCAGCCAATTAATCCCGTAGCTCAGCCATCCTCATTTTGAGAACTTCATTGACTATATCCCTAAGCTGGTTTACATCCATCTTCCAAATAAAGCCCTTGAATCAGAATTACTTATGTAGGTTGAGTTGTCTTAGGCTCTTGAACTATTGTACTGTGAGCCAGAAAAGATCAATGCCATGTAAGCAATGCATGTATGCATGTATCCATAAGTAAATGACCAAATAAATAATAGAAAAATAGTAGGAACGACCCTTCCAAACTTATATCACCTACATAAGAATGGCGAGTCTCTTTTCTTAGGTATATGGTAAACAAAATATCAACATGGGATATCTTATTTTTGAAAAATCTACTCAGACAGTTTAACCAATAGTCGCACTTTCAAACTTAGAAGTCAGTCAATGATAATTCCCATTAATTACACCTTAATCCATTGGATAAACTAAAAATAGCTTTTATGCAATTTATGGATTAAAAATAAATTGAATGGTTTATCATAAATAGATTTCCTATTTGGTTAAACAACTAATGATTCAAGCCACAAACAAGCCTATGATTAACAATTTCTTAGTATAAATTATGCCCACAATTGATTTTTTGTAGGCCCATTTAAGAAAAAGGTTTCAAAGTTCAAGTTAATGCTTAAAAGCCCATTGTGAACGGTTTTAAAAATAAATCTTGAGCTTTTGAGCTTGAGCCATGAGGTGAAAAATAGTTTTGTATCAAAACCCATTGTAAAAAGGTTTGTTTAAAAATGAATCTTGGGTTGTATACTTGGGCCATGAGGTAGAAATGAATTTTTGACCCATTTTAGAAAATTTTTATGTTCAAATATCATCTTGAAAGTTTTGAAAATAATTTTAATATTTTGGGCTTATAGGAATAAAACTATTTTGAGCTTACAATATAATTAAGTCATATTAGAAAATAACAAACCAAATAGGGCATGGTTCAAACCAAGATATATCAGTCATAGTCAAACAACAAGCATTTGGGTAAAAATCTAAGGAAAGCAACTAAGAAAATTACATGAGATTTAGTCTTTGGGAGTTTAGGCTCTTATAACAAGTATATACCCAAAGGTACGAGGATATGAATAGATATGCCATGCTTGATCACCATACTTTGAGTGAAAGAATGGTATCCCTTACATAACATAACTCAGGTAACACGAGCATTCTAATTCATGCACACAATACAATCTAAGTGATGTAATGGAAAATATCATAATAAGAAAGAATAAAATAATATAAAGACCAACGAAATTAACTTCTTTCATCCCCAGTGGAGTTGCCACTATAGGCAGGGATTTTTGACCCCACAACCATGTGGAATGGTTCTTGCGACTTCGGCATTGTTAGGCTTAGGGCCTTAGAGAACATGGGCCTAAATTCGGAGAAAATGGAGTAGCCACCCGGATGGGCTGGGAAGATAGAAAGGGGTGGATGACTCAATTCCTAAGGAATCCCCAACCCCCTATTAGGTTTAGAAAGTTTGTTATGTATGGGGTAGGTGAGAACCCAACACCCCCATAGCACTCAATTCATTGGAATCGGCCTTTTTTTCAAGTGTAAATATTATTAAATTCTTAAGTATTATAATATCAAACATACTATAGACAATTCAAAATAAATAAACATTTATTGTATTAAAGAAAAGAAGGTCCAAATAATAAATAAAAATGGGCACCCATACGACATGGAAACATGCCCTTGCAATAATTGTCTAATGTCCAAAATTAAATAAAATAGGACTCCCACCATTTGGTAGAAATATGTCCTTTATATTAATCAAAATAAATTAAATTACATTTAACTTAACAAATGAGGTACCAACAAAATGGAAACATACCTCTTACACTATTAAAGTCAAAATAAACTAATGATAGCATTCAACCATTCATTATAAATAAAATAAAAGTAAATCATCCATCATAGACATACATTAACAAATTAAATGACCAAATTTAGGTTTTAATATAGCATTGACCAATAGATATGCAAAAACTAGGATTTCTTAAGTTTAGTATGCTAAGTTGGGGTTATAGGGTTTTGGAAAACATGATTAGGCTTTATAAATGAAACTTAGGGTTTTTTGTGATCAAATTAGAGCTTTTAGGGTTAAAACATGATTTTAGGGTTTTAGGATGACAATTAGGGTTTTAGTGATTAGACTATGGTTTTCAGGCTTAAAATATGATTTTAGGGTTATAGGATGACAATTAGGATTTTAGTGATCAAACTAGGGGTTTTAGGATTAAAATATGATTTTAGGGTTCTAGGATGACAATTAGGGTTTTGGTTTAAAATTATGGTTTTGAATATTGAAAGCTAGGGTTTTTATGAAATTAGGGTTTTGAAACTATAATTTAAGATTTTCATTTTTCAAAACATGCAAACTACTATTTTGAGTAATTAAATAAAAGGTTCAAATTAAACCTTAAGTTATTATGAATCTAAAACAAATAAAAGTTGGCTAGCTAAGCTACTGGAATAAACAAGGTTGAATGAATAAACTACTGTGAATTTGAAAACCAATGAATACAAGCTACTGGACATGCTTTAATAAAACTAATATGAATTGAAATGAATGAATATAAACTACTAGAGCTATTTGAACAAAGAATAAATATAATATGTGTTTAAAAGCATGATCAAAGCATCTTATGTTGAATTTAAAAGAATTAAAATTAGATAACGTACCTTCATTTGTTGGCTCCACAAAAATTATTCATTGATCCAAACTTTGCCTGCACCAATCTAGAATTCTGGCTATGTAAAATAAAGAAAGTAGCTACTGCCTTTATATGGTGTATTGTTTTATAGGTTGATAGTATTTTGTGTGTGTTAATGGTTGTTACTTCTCTCTTGCTAATTATCACTTCCTTATGATAATTGTGGCTGCTAAAGTCTTTTTTTCCCTCCCTTATTCTTTTAACCTGTATTCATAGGAACATATTAGGTTAAAGTCAGTATGTGACCAAGATTAATCCGAGCTTAATTCTAATTTCCAATTTAAGCACAACTCAGATTAAAACCTATAAATAAGAATCATAACGAATTAGAGTGTTTTAATTTGTCATTAAATCATGACCATATCAGATTAAAACGAGTTTAATTAGACATGGACCAACATCCATATCAAATTAGTAAGTCCAATTCGATATGGATGTTCTCGATATTGAATTAGACTTGTTCTAATTCGACATGGGCCATCCATATCGAATTAGAATCCATCTAATTCGATATGGATGCTTCAATATCAAATTAGATAGCTTATAATTTGATATGGACCATCAATATTGAATTAGATCCATATTGAATTAGAGTCCATCTAATTCAATATGAATGTTTCCATATTGAATTCGATGGGTTCTAATTTGATATAGACCATCCATATCAAATTGGATAAGCCCAATTTGATATGGTATGATTCATACTGAACCAAAACCTGCTTCAACCCCAAACCAGACCATTTCAGGGATTTCAAAGTTGAACCGACTTATTTTAGGCCTTATAAAACTAAATCAATCTAATTAAAAGCTTTAAAGTAGGCCTAAGCCATTAAGAATGGACCGATCTTTATCGAACCTTCTTTAATTAAGATTAGACTTAGCTTAAGGTCAAAATTAAGAGTCTATACATTCTTTCTTGGAGGTGGGGTAAAGCGTGCTTGACTATCATCATTATCTAGTATGAATCATCTAGACTTTTCTTAAGAAGGGTTGCCTTATACCTCCATCTCTTTATATAGTCAACAAAGCCCTCATTCTATTTTTGCTTGATAGTCTCAACCTCCATCAAGCTTAACTTTAGCTTGATGTTGTACCTACACTGTTGAATGAAAGCTTTATACAACAAATCCTAGTCTTTCTGAGTGCTCTCCTCTAAAGTATTAAGCTAGTTTTGTACCACATGATCTAAAGGAAGATAAAGTACCTTAGTATTTGAACTCTAGTAGCTCTAGCAGACTGTAGGGCAGTAATGTATTGCTTAACATGCAAGTGAGAATTTCATGTACCATTATACTTAGCGAAAGTAGGCATTTTGAACTTGTGCAGGAGATTTTCATCCTCTTTAAAAAGCTTATCAACTTTTGAGGCCTCCTCAATTTTCAGTCTCTTTTTAAGCTTCTTTTCTTAGTCAGTAATAAGCTTTTCTGCATTAGCAGACTCTATTTTTACATCCACCTTCTCTATTTTTACTTCAACTTTCTTCTCTTTCTTCCTCTTGAGTTGGACTTGGCAGTATGTATCCTATTCATCATCATCCATCGCCACCTTTTCTTCATCAAAGGCTACCTCAACAACCTTAGCCTTTCCTTTGTCCTTCTGCTTTTTAGAATTGGTAGATGTTGCACAATATTATCTTTTAGTAGTGTAACTATTTGGCTTTTTCATAATCTCATCTAAGACCCCTTTTAATTCTTCCATCTTCGAGGTGAGGGCATCATTCACCAACTTCTCAACTTGCTCAGGATTCATTCCTTTTGGTTTGAAGTTGACTGAATTCTCATTGAACTCTAACTCACTAATGTAGGCTGATTATCGTAAGCTCTTGAACTGTTGTACCCTAGGCCTGTGAGTAAAAAAAGATCAATTCAATGTAATGAAATGATTGTATGCAATATGCACATGTAACAATTAAATAAAGAAAAATCAGGATGTTCCTTCCAACCTTATACCACCTATAGACAAATGGCAATTATCTTTTCTTAGGTATGTAGTCAACAAAACATCACAGTGGATATTTTATTTTTGAAAGATCCACTCAGACTGATTAACTAATATTTGTCTTTTCAAATAAAGAAATCAGTCCATAATAATTTTCACTAATTAATCCTTAATCCATTGGGTCAATAGCTTATATGTTATATTGTGAATTAAAAAAATGAAGGGTTTATCATGAATAGATTTCTCATTTAAAAATAGGCAACAAATGATCTATGCCACAAACAAGCCCATGATTAACAAATCTTAGTAAAAATTAGGCCCACAGTTGATTTTAATATTCCATAATTGACCTAACAAGTTGTAAGCCCATTTAAGAAATAGTTGTAATTTGAATTTGGGTCATGAAGTGACAAATAGTCTTTGATCCATTTTTGAAAAATGTTTCAAAGCCCATTGTAAAAAGGTTTATCACAAAAATTAATGCATGGGCCATGATTTTAAAAAGGTTTTATGCCGAAAGTCCATCTTCAAAAGGTTTGAAAATAAATTTTGTCTTTTGGGCTTTAATTTTAGGCTTACACCATAATTAGGTTGTATTAGGGAAAAGCATACCAAATGGGCCATAACTTAAACCAAGATATGTTAATCATAGTCAAACAATAAGCATTTAAGGTAGACCTAAGAAAAGTTACGATGCCAACTAATGGGCTTTAGGTTTTGGGTTGAAAAGCTTAGGTTCTTATAGTAAGTATATACCAAATTGTACGAGACTATGAGTGGTTATGCCATGCTCAATCTCCATATCTTGGGTGAAAGTATGATATCCCTTATACAATATAACATGGGTTACAAAGGACATCCTAACTCACACACACAATGCAATCTATGTGATGTAATGGATAATATCATAATAAGAAAGAATAGAATAATATAAAGACCAACAAATCAACTTCTCTCATCCCCAGTTGAGTCGCTACAGTGAGCAGGGATTTTTGGCTCCACTCCCAGGGGAATGGTTCTTGAGACTTCGACACTATTAGGCTCTGGGCCTCAGAGAGCATGGGCCTAAGCCCAAAGAATAGGAGTCGCCACTCGGACGAGCTGGGAAAATAGAAAGGGTTGGATGGCTTAATTCCTAAGGAATCTCAAACCACTACTAGGTTTGAAAAGTTGGATAAGCATGAGGAAGGTAATAATGAACCAGCACCTTCATAGCACCTAGTTCATTGGAACTAGCTTCCTTTTTAGGTCTAAATATTATTAAATTCTCAACTTATTAAATCATTATCCATAATGCATGCAATTAAAAGAAATAAACATTCATCATATTATTCAAACAAATCAAATAAGAATGGGCAGCCATACGAGATGGAAATATGCCCTTATAATGTCGAAATATCCATAACAAAAATTGGACACACACCAAAAGGTGGAAATGTGTCCCTTACAACTATCCAAAAGTCCAAACAATTGAAAATAAGGCACCTATAAAGTGAAAACATGCCTTTTACATCTTATATTCTAAATAACAAAATAAACAAAAATCCACCAACACATACATAATCATCATACAAATAATCATAAAATTAGGGCTTTAATTAAACGAAAATAAAGATTAATCATAAAAGATACAATCCAAAATAAATATTGACTCATTAATAAAATATTAGGCATAACGCATAGGGCGATCTCACTAGCCAGTTAGTAGGTAGAGGTCAAGGGGGCAGGACCCCCTATGGAGGATCGAGAGCAGTGCCCCCCAAAAGATAAACAATTTACAAGATATGATTTGAGCATGCAATTAGAGTTTTCTCATGCAAATGAGGGTTTTTTTGTGAAATTAGGGTCTTAATCCTAAACTAGGGTTAACATATAAAATTTAGGTTTTAATTATATGATTAGGGTTTTGAACTATGATTATAGGTGAGGAAATGCAATTAGTTGTTGAGAAAGTAGATGTTGCAACATAAATCAATTTAAAACAATTAATGCTAAATTTTTAAAGATTAAATGAAGATGATCAATTGTATGGATTTAATTTGTAAAAACCATACCTTCATTGGTTGGTTTCACCAAACAATTGCATTGATCCAAGCCCAAACACAACCTTACAGATTTTGCCTAACTACTGTGCAATTTACTTAATTAAAACAAGCTTTAATAATGTATTCTCTAGCTATATGTTTCTTGTTCACTCTCTTTGTTTATTTTTGCTTCGCTTTTGGTACTTCACTGTGTCCACTACCTTTATCCTTTTTTTTTGTTCCTCACTGTGGCTTTTTCATTATTGATTGTGGTCATCCCTATTCCAATTGTGGCTTTGTATTTATAGGCAAAATTAGAGCAATAATGCTGAGTAGTTCTAATTGACTAAGGAAAACTCAAACCACATGATTCCAAGTGGAATTAAAATTTATTAAACCAGGCCTGGCCATAAGGCCAAATCAATTATGAGTAAAGGCTCTTCTAGAATTGGCACACTAATTTGACATGAATTTAATAAGCCAACTATTTTGGCTTTTTGGTCGGATCTTAGTCTATTTAGACCCTTTAATTTGATTTAACTTTAATTAGGGCCTTTTAATTGAGCCAAGTTTAATTTGATCCCTTTTAAGTAGAGTTAAATTCAATTTAGGCCAAAATTAAGGGTTTACAACCACTTTTTTGGAAGAAGGAATGAGAGGGTGAATTATTAGTCTGGTAGTCAGGGTACACAAAAAGCAGTGGATGTTAATGCAACAACTGGATAAGCAAATAGAAGATAATTTTTAGAGTTGGGAAGACTCTATTTTGGGTTTTCAATAAGTTACAGAAGAAAGGGTTGTTATAGTCGTTGGCTTCTTAACCTTTGTTGAATCCTTTGCCACTAAATTTTGATGCCAAAGCCTTCTGTGTATTCCATGAAATGTAGGGGCATGAGCTAGATAAGTGCATTTAGTTAAGGCATGAGGTTCAAGATCTTATCGACAGTGGTAAACTACTTGAGCCCAATAAGCCCAACACTAAGAGTATTCTATTGCCTAAGTTTGGAAGAATGCCACCTCCAACAACCTCTATGATAGGGGGTAGATTGAAGGAAAGCTTTGTCTTGTCATCTTTTTAAGATGTAGATGGAGAAAACACTAAAGAGGAGGTGTTGTTGATCAAGATTGAACCAAATTATATTAAGAGGGTAATAACTATTTGTGTTGTGAATGAGTTTTGGGATTTGACTGATAGTGATGGAAAATCAAAATCCAAGGAAGAAGAATGGGCCAGGCCCAAGCCTGAAGAGGAAGAAATGCTAAAACTCTCTATGGCAAGCCTTATGGAAGGGCCCTACCAAAAGAAGTAGAAGTTGATAAAGGAAAAGATGCTTAAATAGGAGGGAAAGAAGACGAAGATGATGCTATCCTTAAGCAACTAAAAAGAACCCAAGCTAGTATTAGTATTTAGGAATTACTAGCTACATCCAAGAAGCATCAAGAGACTATGGCTAAAGTTATGGCTACCATACAGATTTCTACTTCTGTAACACCAAAGGAGCTGATTAATTTCATAGGAGCAAAGAAAGTTGAGGAGGCAAAGATGGCAAAGATACTTAGAAGGGAAGCAAGGTTAATGTTGGGATGGCTCCTTCTCAAATGCTAAATTACCAAAAGAAGTAAGAGACCATATCCGTCCACATTTCATAAAGGTAAAGGTTAAAGGGAAGCAAATCCTTTGTGTTATGGTTGACAATGGATCCACTATAAATATGTGCCCAGTTAAGATTTTACCAAAGCTAGCCATGTTAACACATGATCTGAGTCTAACTGAGGTGACAATTTAGGCTTATGATAATACTAAGAGGCAAACTGAAGGGACCTTTAAAGCTATTGTGAAGGCAGGCCCTATTGAATCCATGGTGGAGTTTGTAGTCCTGGATATACTAGTCACCTTTGCATTATTGTTTAGCCATCCTTAGTTTCATCCTCTTGGTGGAGTTCCTTCAACACTCCACTAAAAGATCAAGTTTCCAATTGGGAATGAGATGGTGCTAATCGAGGCTGAAGACAATGAGGTAGTGAATGCCCTGATGGTTCAAAAACCTCTCATCAAATTTTGAATAGCTATTATTTTTATGATGAGATAGTGGATTCTAAAGTCTTGGCCATAATGAATTAGATAAATTATCTACCAGGAATTGACCTTGGGAAAGGGAGAACATGTGTGACAAAGCTTCTAGATTTCAAGACTTAAGTTTCCAGAAAAGGTCTGAGATACAAAAAAACTGATGAAGGTATTTTGTCGAAGGGAAATGACAAGGAATTTCCTCTACTTAATGAGACATTTATCAAATCTCTAGTGTTGGGACAACTATAAGGGAGCCCAAAGCCGAGCAAGTTTATGGGAAAGTGGATTTTAAGTTTTAAAATATTTACTGATCTTGAGCTTGTGGAAAAGAAGCTTGTCTTACCTGCTGGCCAGGAATCTAGCCAAAGAGAGAAGAAGGAAGCTTCCTTAAGGATCTAAAAGACTCCAGAGGAGATCTCTACTCTCATTGAGGAACAATTTGAAAGCCTTGTAGTTTATGATCATGAGAACACTAATTTTGATTTTGATTTGTCTTCTCTTTATAAGGATGATGATGTTTTCTTTTTTCCAAAATGAATGCAATAAAGTCTTATTTTGCTTACTTGTGTATTTTTTTCTTGATGGTTGCATACATTTGTTGGTGATTATATAAGTATTTTTCATATTAACTCTATTGACACTCAATCATTAAATTTTGGAACAACTGAAAATCCTAAAAATATTAGCATACCATCCGACCTTACTCCTCAAGAGAGAGAGAAATTTGAAAATCTATTTAAAAAAATGAAGAAGTCTTTGCTTCGTCTTAAGAGGATATGCCAGGAATTGATAGAGATATACTGGAGCATATAATTCCTACTTACACTCACATGAAGCCTATCAAACAAAAGCTGAGGTGCCTAAGGCCTAAATGGGTAGATTTGATCAAAGAAGAAGTCACTAAGCATATACAAGTGAGGTTCCCAGAGGTCACAGATTATCCCTACTGGTTGGCCAATATTGTTCCTGTGTCAAAGAAAGATGGGAGAATTAGAGTTTGTGTGGATTACCCTAAGGATGATTTTCTTTACCCCATATAGATGTCCTAATCAATAGTTCAGCCTCTAGCATGTTACACTAATTCTTATATGGATTTTCCAGATACAATGAAGTATTAATGGCCCAAAAGGATAAAGCTAAAATAACCTTCATTACTACATGAGGTATATTTTATTATAGGATAATGCCATTTGGATTAAAGAATGTTGGAGCAACCTATAAGTGGATGGCCACTACCCTATTTTATGATATGATGAATAAGGAGATTGAATTTTATGTTGATGATATGATGGTGAAGTGAGAGATAAGAGAACACCATTTCTAAAATTGGAGAACTTCTTTGAGAGAGTGGTAAAGTATAATCTAAGGTTAAACCGAAAGAAGTATGTGTTTGGGGTTACTTCAGGTAAGATGATAGGGTATGTTATTGGCCCAACTGCCATTGAGATTGACCCTGACAAGGTGAAGGCAATCGGGGATATGCCAGCCTCTAAGACGAAGAAGGAAGTTTGAGGGTTTATCTAAAGGTTACAATATATAAGTAGGTTCATTGCAAAACTCACAATGATTTGTCAACCTATCTTTAAATTTCTTAAAAAGAACCAACCAATTGAGTGGAATGAGGACCATCAAAAGGCTTTTGAGCATATAAAAGAGTACTTATTAAATCAACCTATCTTGAAACCACCTAAACCTAGTAGACAATTGATACTATACTTAGCAGTATAAGAAGAATTACAAGGGGTAATGTTGGCCCAGGCAGAAGAATCCAAGGTTGAGTATGCAATTTACTACTCAAGTAGAAAACTTCTGCCTTATGAGATTAAGTAAAACATAACTGAAAAGACATGTATTGTTGTGGTTTGGCTATCAAAAAAGCTGTGGAATTACTTTTAGTCTTATAGCGTGCAAGAAATTTCTAGGATGGATCCAGTGAAATATTTGAGAGAGACACCTTTGCTAATTGGGAAGTATGGCTGGTGGTTAATAATCCTAGAAGAGTTTGAGTAACTAGGAATGTAATATCCCAAGGTACACCCTAAAAGTTTTGGAATAATTATTGTGGTATTTGGATTTAAATGGAAGGAGAAAAGAAGTGAAGGTATATATATAACATATATAAGTTAAACTAATGAAAGTCAAAAGAAGATAAAAGAATTAATTTAATATCCGATTTTGGTGTACATTGGAATGGTAGTTGTGAGAAGATATATTGGTAAAATATGTAAGGAAAATATTATAAGAAATAGGTGTATATGAGGGATGATATATATTTATGTGGTATTTGAAAAATATGAAAAATATAAAGGAAATATAAAAGAGATATACATATACCAACATATATATTACATATACATACTGTATAAAGTGGTGTAGGAAAAGTAAGTTTATATAATTAATTAATAATAATAATAATAATAAAAGAAAAAGAAGAAAGAAAAGTCAAAGTGAGAAAAGTGTGTGGTGGAGGTTTTTAGAAATAATTTATTATATTATATTATTATTATTATTATTATATATATATATATGATAAACATGAAAAGAAGAAGGGAAAAGATATTTTTCTTCTTCTTCTTCTTCTTACACGAGAGAGCTTCTTCTTCTTCTTACACGAGAGAGAGAGAGAGAGAGAGAGAGAGAGAGAGAGAGAGAGAGAGAGAGAGAGAGAGAGAGAGAGAGAGATGTGATTTTACTTATATACACATCAAATTCATAGGGATTTTGAGAGAATTGAAGATGGATGTTGAAGATTTGGCATAATATTCAAGTAAGTTTTCTTTTGATTTCTCTTGTTCTATATGGAATTTTTGTTTGAGTTTGATGGAGTGTTGTTGATGGTTGGAGTGTGTTTGTGTATGGTGTGTGTAAAAGTGTTGAAATGGAACTAAAGTTAAGAAGTTAGGTTGGTGTTGGTGATGGAAGAGTAAGAGTAGTGTTTAGTGAAATTTTTCTGTTTTACAATTAGTAAATGCTGTGACTTGTATGATTTTTAATTAAATATAAAAAAATGTTCTTGAAGTGAATTTTTGATATGTTGTGCCTCTATGAGTCTAGAATGACTGAAAAATATGTTGATTTTATTTTGGAATGGTTATAATTTTGGAAAGATTATTTTTATTAGACCTGTTCCAGCAGGTACCTTAACTGAGACAGCTATCTTTCGGGATTTTTAATAAAATGTAGAAAAATAATATCCAATTGAATTTTGGATATGTTGTTTATAAGTGAGTCTAGTATTTGATAAAAATAATTTGGAACCACATTGATTGAATTTAATTTACGGAATTCACAAAGTTCAGAACTGCTGCCAGGATGCAGGGCAATTGGAGCAGTCTGGTTGGGTGAACTATTTGACCAAGATTTTGTGTTCAGTTTGATCTGAAATTTTAAAGGAATGATTTTAAGATGTAAAACTAAATTCTGTAAAAATTTTAGAGTTTTTAGTCAAGTATATTATTTTATATAATTTTTCAAAATAAGGATTAAGTTGAGTCCAAAACCAGAATTTACTATTCATATGGTCATTTTGCTAATATTCCTTTTGGATTAGGTTGTGAAGAGGTTGAATTGCCCTAATCTAAGTGTTGAGGATTCTTGGAAGAGTAAGTGTATAGATTGGTGTGAGTTGGTTTTAAGGTAAGTACAAACTACATTATTGCATAAATGCATATGACTTTGAGACTTGATACACATTTGGTTGTAAATGTGTTAGGAAATGTAGTGCATTGTTGATGTATATTAATATTAGGAAACATAATGCATTGTTGATATATATTAATAATGTTATGTTTGGTATAATATGAATGTTGTGATGAGTATGTAAAATGTGTGTTAATGCCATCGATTATATACATTTGAATTGTTTTATTGTGATTTGAGATCATATGAGATATGATGCCATGGTTGTTGGCTATGATGATGCAAATGAAATATATAATTGAGGCATGGTTGCCTAATTAATTATGAGAAATGAAATGAAAAGAGATTGATAAAGAGATAAATGAAATGATTGTGTGCCTAATGTGTTAATTCAATTTTCAGAGTTCTGTTTTTGGCGGCATGCCTATGAATCACTGGATAGGTGAAATGACCGGGTCGTAAGCCGATTCCAGTTGGAAAATGTGAAATGTGATGTTTTTGGGGTGAAATGACCAGGTCGTAAACCTCAAAAACAAATTATTGAAACTAGATTGAGTGAAATGACTGGGTCGTAAGCTCAAATCTAGTTGAATATCCATGGATAAATGTATTGATGATTATGATTATAGACAAAAACAGTAACTCTGAACTTTGAATAGCATATTAGTGTCTTTTGGGCCCATGCTTGTCTTTGTTTAAATGTGATTCATGAAATGTGAAATGAATGAATAATGAGACCAATGATTATTTTTGTTTAAATGTGAATTATGGAATAAGATGTAATGTTATGAGATATATGATGATAATTATGAAATGAGATGATTACAATGTATAAGTAAATTATTGAAGGTGAATGTGGATTGAAAAACTATGTTGAATGATGAGATCTGAAGGTACTACATGAAAATACAATATGATGTATAATATGGATGTGGTTGTGGACATTGTGAGTATTATTTTATGAATGTTTTAATAAGTCATGGAATTGTGGGTTGTATTAATGAAATACGTGCATATGTATATAATTATGAGATTAGTAGAAATATATATAAGGTGTAATTGAAATGGGAAAATATGATAAGAAAATAATAATATATGAAGTTAACATATAAGTATGATTGTCTGTTATGTATGTTTATAATATTTATTTGTATTACTAAGCTTTCGGGCTTAGCGCGGTTGTATAAATCATGCAGGTGAGTAGGTGGTTGATCTGGAAGTCAAATGTTATGCCACGAGAAGGGTAAGAGTATTTCGAGACCAACTAGAAGGTGATGCATATATGTATAATTTCGTTATGTTGTATTTCTAACAAGAATGTATTCATATGTATAAATGAAATTTTGGTAAAGACAAGATTATCATATATATGTAAGATTATTGAAAGTATAATGATTTTGTAAATGTTCTATATTTAAATTAATGTAATATTATTTGAACTCAGATATAGGTTTTTAAACTGTAACAAAAAGTGACATTCTTATACTTTATATACGTACTGTATGTATACCCGGTATATGTATAGTACTTATATAGAGTATGGGGGTGTGTAGTATGTGATAATAATAAACCTCTACTTATTTTGTATTAGAAGTGTGAACTCTTCTTGCAGGTTTGTAGTTGAGGGTATAAGGAGGATTCATTGGGAGTGTATTGAAATTGATTGCATTGGTTTGTGTAAAAATATTTTCAAAAATCAGAAAAAATAGTATTTGTCGACACTTGGGATCCAATTTCTAGGCGAACCTCTGGCAAAATTTCTGTAAAACCGGAACTAAAATTTGAATTAAGTAAAATTGGTAGCAACATTAGAATAGTGAGGCTCCTCTACTCGGCTTACACATGTAGGCTGGGAAGGGGGTATTACAAGGAAAAACATTAAAGGTAGAGTAGTAGCAGAATTCCTGGCTTAATAGCCACTACTTGACTGTGAGCAAGTGACTTTTAAATTTTAGATGAACATTTGTGTGAATACTCAAATTTTGAGGCTCGGAAAGCCGACTTTCTCAGACTGCAAAAGACCAAGCCAGATCGGACGACCACGGCAAAGTTCACCGAAAGTATGTCTTCATGGTACTTGAAATGTCCGGAACAACGCAAGGGTCACGGATATGGTCTCGGAATAATTTTTAGAGGTCCGCAGCTCCCAGAAAATCAGTTTGAAAGAAAAAGTGCGAGTTTTTTGTGCCATTTTGGGGGATGAACTGCCGGGACCGGCGGTCCGACCGCCGTCGTTTCTGCTTTTCCTTTTTTTTCCCGGGCTAGTCACTTCCACGGATGTCCGACCGCCGAGACGGCGGTCTAAAATTTATCTATAAAAGGCCTCAACTTTTTAGAAAAAGGGTTCGGCTTTTTTGGGTGGTCCTCGTGCTGACGAACTCTCTAATTTTACACGTTTAAGAACTCTTCTTGGACTTTTCTTTGCATAAATCTAACCCTGTGCTGCAGGAATCAAGAATCATAATCCAAGGTCTAAGAAAACAAGATCTGGAACTTCGAAGTGGGAGAATCCTAAACAAGGTAGTATCCTAATTCATCATTTGTCAATCCAAGCATGTCCTAAACATTGCACCTTCTTCTCAATTTCTTTTTGGTCGAAGACCTAATCCTTTTAGGTCTAAGGCCTAATTAACTAATCAATCAACCTTTTGGCATTAAGCCACGAATGAATTAATCTTTTTGGCACGGAGCCTAAATTACATTCTTTTTGGTACTAAGTATCCAAATTTCATCAAAATTGGCACTAAGTGCTGAAAATCTCACAATTTTGGCAAAAAGCCCGACAATGCACGAAGCATACACACACACATGCATAATGCATAATTGCCTTTAATTAGGCTTTTCCAAACTACATGGGCTTTGATCTCTCATAAAACGAGAGTATGTAGGCATATTTGGGATTCACCCCAAATAGCAAGTCCACAATTTACTAACAATCTGCTGGTCTTCTTTTCTTCATCCCTTTTGGGTTTGCTTCTTCCGGGCAAATTAATCAAATACATGACATAGTCCCCGAATCCTCCTTGGGTTCGCAGATTAGAAACCTTTACATTGGATGCATTAATTGGAGTCAAACAAGGGTTTTCTTAGTTTTTCCCTTTGAACAGAAAAAACTGAGTGGCGACTCCTAACAACAAGTGAATGTTCATCCGAATCTTTTTCGGGTGGAAACCGAGGTTCACAGTTTGGCGACTCCACTGGGGACCATAAAAATGATTTATGGGATCTTAGTGGACTACAATTGTTTATTTGACTAACTTGCCCTTCTTTAGGGTACTTTTATTTATTTTGTAGGGTACCTTAGCAATACATATCCTTTCCTTAAGGATATTGGAATAAACTTGACAAAAGGAATCTTTTTCCTTTGATGGACCCCTTTTTTTTGATTAATTGTGCATTTGTTTTGTCATTTAGAGAATCTTTTTCTCTTGCATTATATGGGGGAATCATTTTTCTCCATCGCATAAAAAATTGTTTTCAAATGAATTTCTTCTCTCTCTGTTCAAAATTCTGAGTCTGGATAGCAAGTAGCGCTGACCGGCAAGTCTCCTTGATTATGCCGGCGGACAGCCAAAGCGTCCTCCCTGTTGTCGCAAACCATTCCAATCCTTTTGGAGTGGCCCATGAGTAAACGTACTGTTGGACCCACGCGAAACTCTTTGTTTCACATGTGGTTAGGTATATCTTACTCAAGACTCAAGGGTCCCTATTATAAGCCTATTCTCTATTTTTCATGTAATAATAGAACCCTCCCTTAGGTTGTGTGTACCCAATAATAGTGCCACATTCCATTAAAATGAATTATGATGTGATGAGGTGCATTCATGCAACATAACAACATTGTTTTAGGAAAACCTTTTGATACATACAAGCGGACCAAGAGTCTTCCTACCCTACACACTACCTTGATCCTTTACCCTTAACCTTTGCAGGTACCCACTATCTGTGTGCCTTCACCTACACAAGCTACACCAACTCCAACTGTGCAATCACCCACAAGTCCTACTACCCCAACTTCACCAACTACTCCAATTACTGAAATGGCTACTATTGAACAGATTAAGACCTTGCTAGATGGACAGGTTAAGGAAATTGAAGCTAGGATGCAAGAAAGAATTGATGAAGCCTTGACCGCCCAAAGGGTGGCCATATTGGCCGAATTGGGAGGGGCACCAAAGACAGCCACTACTCCTGGAAATCTAGGGAAGGAACCTATTGTGGGACAAACTAGTACCCCCATGACTGCTCAGAATAATACCCCTGTCATCAATTTGGAGGATTCACCCTCTAAGAATGCTACTGAAACTGATGAACTGAAAAAGAAACTTGAATTGCTTGAAAGGTCAATCACTGCCATGAAAACTCATAAAGAGGTGGTAGACATGGATTCCTTATCCTTGTTTCCCTAAGCTAGATTGCCTCCAAAATTCAAGATGCCGGGGATGGACAGATTTGATGGGACTACTTGCCCTAAAACTCACCTGAAAATGTATGTGGGGGCCTTAAGACCTTGGGGTCTAAATGACGAGCTCTTTGCTCAACTCTTCCAACAATCCTTGACTGGTGCTGCCCTTAAATGGTTTGTAAGCCTGGATCATGCCAAGATTAAGACCTGGGAAGACATCTGCAATGCATTTAACACTCAATACCACTACAATATTGAGGTAGATGTCACTAGAAGAGAGCTTGAGATTACCAAACAAAACAACAATGAACCCTTCTCCTCGTTCCTTATGAGATGGAGGGCGAAGGTTGCCCAAATGATTAATCTCCCTTCAGAACAGGAGCAAATTGATATTATAATCAAGAACTTAAGGCCTACATATCAAGCTCAGCTGCAAACCCAATACTTACCTACTTTCAAATCGCTCATTGCGACTGCAACTAAGGTAGAAGACTTGATACAATTGGGTAAGATAGTGGATGAGGGAGCTGCTTCAAAGTATAAGAAACAGGGCCAAGCTGCTTCCTCAAGCAAGGTCAATGAAGTGGCCAATATTGCCCCTGCGAATCCTTTACGTGTGGGAAATCTTGGGCAGAGAAATCAGCCAAGAAGGCAATATACCGACCTTGGGATGCCCCTTCATCTAGTGTTTAAAAAGGCTGTGGAAGGAAAGTACTTGAAGCCTTTGGACCCGAGGCCTCCTCCAAACCCATTACCCTCCAATTATAAGGCCAATGAGTACTGTGAATACCATCAAGGAAAAGGGCATAGGACGATGCTTGCTGGACTCTGAAAAACCGCATCCAGGATTTGGTGGATAGTGGTGACATCATTCCTCTCAGGAGTCGACCAAACATTAATACTAACCCTTTGCCCAATCAATCCATCCACGCCATCACTGTGGAAGAAGAGTTGTTTGATCCTTTCAAACTTCTCTTGGAAATGAATGAAATATGTGTGATGGATCTGAATGACCTCGCTGAAGAGGTCGATGCTTTGACAAGGAGTGGAAGGAAATATCAGCCACTTGACTTGGGGAAAGCCCCTAAAACCCCGAATCACCCATATAAGAGGACGGCAGAACCAAAAGAAGACCCTGTCCTCTCTCAACTTAAACAAACTCAGGCTAAGGTGTCAATTTGGGAGCTCCTTGCTTCCTCATTCCCACACCGCCAGGCTCTCAGTAAAGCTTTGAGTCAACTTGATACATCAGTAGACACAAGCCCAGAAGCTTTGGTGGCCACTTTGACCCAATCAACCAAGGCATTGAGTATCAGGTTTTCTGATGAAGATTTACCAGAAGATGGCATGAAACACAATGATGCTCTATACATCACCATACAAACTGGGGGAAAGACTGTGCCCATGGTTCTCATTGATAATGGGTCAGCCTTAAATGTATGTCCCTTGAAAGTAGCAAGCTGTCTGGGGTTGGAGGCTACAGATCTTACACCTTCTGATCAAATTGTTAGAGCATATGATAACACTCGAAGAGAAATTTTGGGTGTTGCTACTCTGGAAGTTGCTATTGGACCGGTGAAAATGGGAGTGCCGTTCCAGGTCATTGATGTACCCGCGAGCTTTAATCTCCTCCTTGGAAGGCCGTGGATTCATCAGAATAATGTTGTACCATCTTCATTACATCAAAAACTTAAGTTCCCTTTTGAAGGAAAAATCATCACTATCAAAGGGGACACATGTTAAATCAACAAGAAAACCACGGATCAGTCTCTCTTTGAGGTTGTTCCTGGTGAAACTGCTATGGCCTTGACTGGGTTCCATTACGACACTGTTCAATGCATCGAAGGAGAGAGGCCCAAAGGGCCATTTATCCTATATGACTTTGGGGGGATCCAAATCAATTGCCTGGTTGGAATGATGCTGAGGGTAGGTCTGCTACCCGGGATGGAAATGATAAAGTCTGGGAGAAAATCATCTATAGTGCGGCCATGGGAAGAGCCTGAGAATAAGGGAACTTTTGGCTTGGGGTACAAACCCACATACGAGGAGATAGAAGAGTTTGAGCATGGAAAGAACAAAAAAAAGACTTGGGGGGCAAAAAGCCTCAAAATGCGTCCTTACTTTAGAACTCTGAATGGTCACTTATGCAAACCTGGGAAAACAGTTCCTCACTGTGGTTTCCAGGAGCCGTTCTATTCTCCTATGACTGGAAAGAAGCTATCGGGTTTTGAAATGTTCGATGATGTTTTGACCATAAAGGAAGAAGAACCAGAACCTATAACTGGCTCACAAGTGGAGGATTTCATGCAGCCTAGTCTCTTTGATGAGGTTGCTATGATAACCAATGTCGAAGACAAAAGGGACCTCACGAAGCTGATCAAGACAACAGATGGACCACTGATGAACTGGTATACTGAGGAGGGACAACCAGCTACGATCAAACCTAGTCCTGTGTCACACCCCGAACCTGAGTCTTGTACTGAGTCAAATCTAGAGTCAAACATCGAGTCAGAGTCCAGTTCTGAGTCTTCCTTAGCTTCAGGAATAGAAAACCCTGATGTTGAATGTAATGTAACTCTGGAGGATGACTCCGCCGTTATTAATGAAATTGTTCAAGTTCTTGGTTACCTTGTGTCTTTTGCTTTCCAAGTATTATCTAGCAAAAATGAAATAAATGAATGAAAAGATAATAATTGGCAAAGAAAATGAATATACATACATTGCATATGATTGTGTGAATAAGGAACAGGTTGTTGAATGCATCAGAAGATATGTCGACTGCTTCATGTGGAAGACGAGTGATGTCACGGGAATAGACCCAGCAATAGCAGTTCATAAGATTCCGCTATACCCCGATGCAAAGCCGGTTAAGCAGAAGTTGAGAAGAATGAAGCCAGAATGATCTTTGAAGATTAAAGATGAGATTGCCAAGCAACTAGATAATAAGTTCATAGAACCAATTGTTTATCCTTCCTAGTTAGCAAACATTGTGTCAGTCCCAAAGAAAGACGGAAAGGTCAGGATGTGTGTTGACTATAGAGATTTGAATAAGGCTTGTCCTAAGGACGATTTCCCGCTACCACACATCGATTTGCTAATAGACAGGATGGCTGGGCATATGATGGTTTCCATGACTGACCTCACAGTTGGGTACAATCAGATCATGGTGCACCCACCAGACAAAGAGAAGACAGCTTTCATTACAGAATGAGGCACTTTCTGTTATAGGGTTATGCCATTTGGATTGATAAATGCAGGGGCTACTTACCAGAGGATGGCGATAACAATCTTTCATGACATGATTCATAAAGAAGTAGAAGTGTATGTTGATGATATGATTGTTAAGTCAAAATCTCCAGAAGAGCACGTTGAAGCACTTGAGAAGTTCTTCCTTAGACTTCGCAAGTACAATTTGAAGCTTAATCCTGCAAAGTGCCTATTTGGAGCAACATCAGGCTTATTTTTAGGATATTTGGTCAGCAAGAAAGGAATAGAAGTTGATCCAGCAAAGTCAAAGGCTATTCTGAAAATGCCTCCACCAAGAACAGAAAAGGAGATTCGAGGCTTGCTAGGTAGATTACAGTATATCAGTTTCATATCGCAGTTGGCAGAGACTTGTGGTCCTATCTTTAAGCTATTAAGGAAAGGTGCTTCACAAGAATGGAATGAAGACTGCCAGAAGGCCTTCGACAAGATTAAAGAATACTTATTAAGTCCGCCAATTCTGCAACCTCCCAGAATGGGAAAACCTCTGCTCTTGTATTTGTCTGTAACAGATGAAGCCATGGGTGTAATGCTAGCTCAAGAAGCCGAAGATACAAAGGTAGAAAATGCAATTTACTACCTCAGCAAAAGGATGCTGGACTATGAGTTAAAGTAAAAAAAGATTGAGAAGTTGTGTTTAGCATTGTATTGGGCTTGCACGAAGTTACAACACTACTTGTCTTCTTACACTACTTGTGTCATCGCAGAACAGAGTCCCTTGAAATTCCTTATGGAGAGGCCTGTTTTGGACAGCAAAATGGCAAAGTGGGTGTCAACATTGGCAGCTTTTGACTTAAAATTCATTCAAAGGAAAGCTGTGAAAGGTGGGGCAATAGCTGACCAGTTAGCAGAATTACCCGTAAAAGACGAAATGCGAGAAATGAATTTCCCTGACGAAGACCTCTTGAATGTGGAAAGAAGTGTTTGGGAGATGTATTTTGATGGGGCATCCAATTATCATGGAAATGGAATTGGGATTGTGTTCAAAACTCCTTGTGGAGAATACATTCCCTTTGCAGTTAAACTTGACTTTAGCTGCACAAACAATGAAGCAGAATATGAAGCTTGCATCAATGGGCTTGAAGCTGCCCTGGGATTGGGGATTAAGAACCTAAAGGTCTATGGTGATTCTATTTTAATAGTGTCACAAGCTTTAAGGAAATGGAAAATAAGAGAAGAGCATTTGGTTCCTTACCTACAACGCCTTGATCATTTGGCACAACAATTTGATGATTTGTCCTTCGAATATCTCCCAAGAGCAAAGAATCAGTTTGCTGATGCCTTGGCTACTTTAGCTTCCATGATCAATATCAAGGAGGGGAAAGCCATTCGTTCATTGAAAGTTCAACTTCAGAAGCAACCTGCCCACGTAATGCATTTGGCCGATGGCAGACCATGGTTCTGGGATATCAAGAGTTATCTCAAGGATGGAAGTTATCCGGAGGGATCATCAAGGGTTGATCAGAGAGCAATAAGGCAGCTAGGCATAGGTTACATTCTTAATGGAGATATCCTCTACAAAAGAAGTTGGAATGGAATGAACCTAAGGTGTGTGAATGAAGTAGAGGCTAAGCGGATAATGGAAATGGTGCATGGTGGCGAATCAGGACCGCATATGTATGGGATCGCCTTGGCTCGAAAAATAGCTAATCTAGGATATTATTGGTCCACCATGAATACAGACTGTGTGGCATTTGTGCAAGAATGCCATCAGTGTCAGATATTTGCTAAGCTGCAGAAGCAACCTCCCTTTGCCCTGAATCCAATCACCTCTCCATGGCCCTTTACTACTTGGGGAATAGATATAATTGGAAAAATACATCCAAAAGCCTCGAATGGATATCAATTTATCTTGGTAGCGGTGGATTACTTCACGAAGTGGGTTGAAGCAGCTTCCTATGCAGAATTAGACGCCAAAAAGGCAGCACAGTTTGTCCGAACCAACATCCTTTATCGGTACGGAATGCCATTTGAGATTATCACTGATAATGGAACTCATTTCCAAGCAGAATTTGCTAAACTCTTGAAGATAAGAAGGTCCAGCATCATAAATCCTCTCCTTATAGACCTCAAACAAATGGAGCTGTAGAAGCAGCAAATAAGTCTATAAAGGTGATCATACAAAAAATGATCAAGGAACATAGGGGTTGGCATGAGAAGTTACCACTGGCCTTGTGGGGATATAGAACATCAATTAGAACTCCTACTGGGGCAACCCCGTATTCATTGGTGTACGAAATGGAAGCAGTACTCCCCATTGAACTGGAAGTTCAATCGGCAAGGATAATTCAAGAAAGTCAGATAAATGAAGCTGAATGGATTAGCAATTATCATCATCAGTTGTTGGGTTTGGATGAAAAAAGACTTCAAGCTCTCCATCAGATTCAAGGGTATCAGAGGCGAATGGCCAGACATTTCAACAAAAAGGTCAAAGATCAAAAGTTGGAAGAAGGTTGTTTGGTTCTGAAAGAGATCAGAACACCTGTTACAGATCCTCGTGGGAAGTTTCGTCCTCTTTGGGCTGGACCATACATTGTAAAGAAAATACTTTCTGGCGGAGCTGTCATCTTGTCTGATTTGGATGGTCTGGAGTTCACAAACCCATGCAATCTAGATCAATTAAAGAAATATTATGTATAATCATGCATTGTAAGGAACTACATTAGACCTGATTCTCGCAAACTAATTCGAGATATGTAGGCAGCTGTCCTTGAGCACGGTCTAAATTTTAATGAAAACCATTGATTCACTTTTCATTTGCCAACATTAAAAAAATATAATAAATAAAAGAATAAATAAATATAAAATATAAAAATAAAAATAAAAATCCCGCTAAGTTGAAAACCCGCAAAGGGCGGCTTAGGCAAGAATGGGTAAGAGCTAGCTAAGTTGAAAATCCGAAAAGACGGCTTAGGCAAAAATTAGAGCAAGTAAATAAAGTAGATAATGCTTGGAAAGCAAATGAAAAAATCATTCATTACAAAAAGAGTCATCCTTAGAGTCAAACCATAATTCCCAAACATCCAAGGAACCAAAAAGGTACAAATAATCCAAAAAAAAAAAAGAAGCAGACAATAGAGTCAACCCTAGGATCTAAGTCCTACGTCTCCCACGTGGGCAGAGTCTTCGGTATCTTCCTTAGTTCCGAAACTCTCTGCAACATCTATCTTCCCCTCATTAAGAGGAACCACATCCTCTCCCTCCAACTCCTGCAACAATGCAAGCCTCCTTGGCTTTTCAATTAGCCAAACTTCGGCTATAAACCAAGTTCTATACTCTGGAGTAGGCAGGACAAGAGAAGGCTCTGCAAAAGGCCTGATCATCTGATGGTTCCTAACCCAAGTTTGTAGAACAACTTGAGTAACTCCGAGAGTAATGGGGGAAGCAATGGAAAGCCCAACAGAAAGAGGAACCCTCTGATCAATCCCCATCTGTTTGAGGACGCGAGAAGCACTATACCATGTACTATGAGTGAAGCCAAGAAGGTAGACATGGTTATGCATTGCATTTGCCTCTATGAATCGAGAAATTTTATACCAAGGGATGAACCACAACAATTCTTCTAGTCCAAGCTCAAACAACCAGATAGCCCACTTAGCCATAGAAGGAAAAGAAATCTGGATTTTTCTGCTGCGGTACTGAGAAGGGTTATAAGTCAAGGCATGGGGAGCGGCAACCACTCGGAGATGGTCTCTTAGCCAAACCTGAGAAAATAGATCCTTTCTATTTACAAACAAAAAAGAGAGATGATGAAATGAGAAGAAACAAAAGGTATAACAAAATTACCTGAAGAATGATCGGGGTAACAGTCCAATTTTCAAATCCGAGTGCAGTTCTGTCAAGACTCTGAATAATCTCAGCCAGAATCATACCACTAATACAGTTAAGTTCTTCCATTTGCCTAACCATGGGGCAAAGCTTCAAATCTCCAAAGCCAGGATCACGGTTGAAAAGAAACTTGGCTAACAGGCAAAAAATAAAAGCTCGCATCCTATGTTTCAGTTGAACCTGATCTTCAAAATTAGCACTCAGGAATTCATCAATAAAAGGAAGCAGCATCGCCTTATTCCCATCCATGATCATAGCTTGAGCCTGAGGCCTTGTAAAGTTGAAAAGCCTCTGAAAAGACCTCACATAGCCAACTTGAACCTCATGCCTTACAAGAGGGGCATTTGGGTCACATCCAATAATTGAGCAGAGTTCCTCAAAAAGAGGACACATCTCCTCCATTCGGGCACCAAATCTGAAAACGTGGGCTTGGGGATCCCAAAATCTGATACAAGCATGCAAGAAATCCCAATACACAGCTACACCTCTAAGGGTGGCAACAACTTTCAGTCCATATCTTCCCATGTTGATCCTTTCAACATTATGGAGGCTCTTGGTCCAGTTATGCATCACATGGTTAAAAAGAGGGTTCATTGTTGAGAGAAATAAAAATCCTGCAGTGAAAAACCCGTTTTCTGGCTTGAAAATGCACTTAAACTTCATTTTTATACAACCCTGACCCAGACAGCGGTCCGATCGCCGTCTACGGCGGTTCGACCGCCGGCAACCCAATTTCGATTCCTGTTTTTGATGTTTTGTGAAATTTTTGTGTGTTTTGGCCCTGTTTAGGCCCTGTTAGGTGCTATTTTTGGGGGGTTGTTTCAGGGATTTATTTTGAAAATAGATTTCTAAAAAACAAGCATCATACATACATATTTGCTGTCAATACTAACAAATAAATGCAGGTTTATTTCTAAGTCCAAATAACAGGCAGAAAACATGGAAAGTACAAAGTACAGAGCAAGAATAATTCAAATACTACAAATATAATCCAAGACAAATATGAGAAATCAGCGCCGGGCTCTCCGTCTTTGTGGCCTGTTCTGCCTCTCATAAGCACTATCAGTCCAAGCACCCGTCAGCTCATCAGAGAAACCAGTGATCAATGCCGCCATTTCAGCAACTAGGCCCTCAGGTACCTGTAAAAAAGACAGAATCACAGTCAATTTCAAGAGAATTTTATGAATCCTTTTCATGAAAAGTTCTAGAGGAATATACCTAAGTGATGTGAACAAGGCTCCGATATGGTACACTCTCCACACTAATTGGTCGGGTCACCCAACCATCAGGTGCATGATAACGAATAGCATAAGGCAACCTCAGGTCAGCCAAAGCAGGGTCCAATTGACCGGTAGCCGCAAGAATGGATGGGGAGGCCTCAAATGTGATGAACTGCTGATTGCTTCAGTATATGATGGTCCAGCCCTGAAAGTGGAAGCCTCAGCCCTAGAGGAAGAAGGTCTGTCAGCTCGCTAGCTGGAAGAGGGATGTGTCTCTCGTAGTGCTGGAAGTGGGGGCCGAAGAGTGGGAGGACTGATAAGGTGGTGCAGTGTCGAACCGTGTCCCAATGTGTGGCATCAGTCGCTGAAGACAGTAGAAATCATAATCCTCATCATCCGGGGCATAGCCCGATTCGATGGGATCACCCTCATACTGAGACGTAGTAACAGGCAGAAGCGTCAAAGATAGCATATCATCAGGGGGATCTAGGGGAGCTGCGCGGAAACCGGCCATCTGGAAAGTCACTCTCTCAGCGAGATAATACCATCGATACTCCGGATGGGGAAGTATGAATCGATGGTGAGTCAGGAACTGTGATTGCTGAAAGCTGTGATCTTGAGCAATCCACTCTGCCAGCGGGCTAGACATCACTGTAAATGCAACCTGTAGAAATTTATTATGTTAGTGAATCATTTTCTCTAATACAATAAATAAGGATGAGGATAAAGTATTTACCGAGTTCATGGAGCAGCTGTCAAAAAATGATCTCAGCTCTCTGATAGGAAGCTTTCTCTTTGGTGCTTCTATTCTCTCTTTATACCATCTCCAAGCAATGGGAGAAAGAGGATCTACAGGGGCAAGTGGCTCACGAAGAAAAGGGGCGATACCAGGAAAGTACTCGTAAGCCCAAGTCTGAAAAAAAAGGGGAAGAAGATATCAGAGTCGGTAAATGCAAGGTAGAGGAAATGTTCTTTACATTACCTCCCAGAAGTAGTATAGGCCACATGGAGCGATGCGGGTATAGCAGAGGTCTGACATGTCGTCATACAATCTACACAGCATCATGCTAGCCCAATCGTATGTCTGAAGTCGTGTCAGGTCGAGTAGGCTCTTCAGCACGTTGAGATTTACTGCGTCTTTCTTGTTTGCTAAGAAGGAGCTAGCAAACAGGAGTGTAACACCCCAATACTCCATATAAATACTATACATATACCTAGTATACATACAGTAAGTATATAAAGTATAAGGATGCCACTTTTCTTTTTACCTTTCAATACCTGTAACAAAATTCAAACCACAATAGGTCAATTTAAAGAACACTTACAAATTATTGTCTTTATCAAAACTTCATTTATACATATAATATAACATACTTAAAGTGGATACATGTATGCATTACCCTCTAGTTGGTCTCGACAAAATCTTACTCTTCTCGTGGCATATCAAAAGACTTCATATCTTCCACCAAGCTACCTGCGCGATAATACATCCGCGCTAAGCTCGAAAGCTTAGTAGTACAAATATAAAATACAAACATATATCATGGAAACACTAACATATAAAGATATCTCAATTCCATATACTTTTAGTTCTTATTAAGTTTATCCCTATTCATTTGCACCTTTCATATCTTTCAACTAATCTCCTATCTTATACACATATAAACATAACATTTCTACCAAGTCCAACCCATCACTAATATTCACAATCAACATCTCAATACACACATTATACATCATACTAATCATAAGTCACATTTCCAATTAAGACAATCATTGTCATCAACCACAATTCATCAATTGAATTCACAATCAATGCTAATACACACATTATACATCATACTAATCATAACATTTCTTTATTCACAATTCAACATTAAGGATTCATCACTAGTGCTCATAATCAATATTTCAACGCACATATTACATATCATCAATCACATGTCCAATGAAGTATACCAAAGATTTCATTATCCATTTCTTTCAACATTTGTATATCACATTGACAACAAAGACAGACTCGGGCCCAACAGACACCACTATGTTATTCAGAGTTCAGAGTTACTGCTTTGGTCTATAATCATAATCATCAAGCCCGTAGGCATCATATATCAATATTTCTATCCATGGATAGTGTAACAGACCCAGTCTCTTGGACCATCAACTCATCATGAGGAGATCCTCAACCCGGCAAGACTGTTACCAATCATATATTTCATATTCACAATTCTCATAGTGTAACAGACCCAGTCTCTTGGACCTCAATTCAACTCAATTTGAAGAGATCCTCAACCCGGCAAGACTGTTACCTTTTTCATTTTATAGGCATGCCTCCAAACCCAGAACTCTGAAGACTGAATAACACATTAAACACATATTTCACTTATTGTTTCATTATCAATTTCAATCTCAATGTTCATTATCATCTAGGCAAACATGCCTTATTTCTTTCAATTAGATCATCATAGCCAATCACAATGGCTTCACAACATATCATATCTCAATCCATATGATACATATAACATCATTGCTATAACATTACAAAGTACCTTATTCATATAGCACAATACAATTCACAAGATTCATAATACACAAAACATAGTATTGTTCATATAGTATCATGTGCATCATCATTATAATACTCAACATCAATTACATTAACCAAATGAACATATCATTATTCAATCACATGATTCACATTATACATATAGCATCATTGCTATAACATTACAAAGTACATTAAAGTAATTCTTCATAAAAGTGTTTATCATAATAAATTTGCATAGCTCATACCTTGTTGAATGATCCTCTTCTCTTTCACACTATACAAGTCACATTAGATTAACAATGTAATAATTTACCTAACATTATTTAATTATACTCAATCAATTGTATTCTCATACATTAATATTCATCAAATCATTCACATCTTTCATTTTCCCATAACACAATTATATATATACATATCATTAATGATATAAACACATCAAAATACATTAGTGATATGCATTAACAATGCAATCATGCAACATTGGTACTTACCTTAATAACATTTCACACCACTCTAAACTCTTCTCCACTCAATAGTTCTTCACTTCACAAATTAGGGCAATTCAACCTCTTCACAACCTAATTCAAAAGGAATATAAGCAAAATGACCATATAAATAGTACATTCTGGTTTTAGACTCCATTTTATCCTTATTTTGAAAAATTGTATAAAATAATCTACTTGACTAAAAATTCTAAAATTTTTACAGAATTTAGTTTTGTATCTTAAAATCATTCCTTTAAAATTTCAGATCAAACTGAACACAAAATCTTGGTCAAATAGTTCACCTAACCAGACTGCCTCAATTGCCCTGCATCCTGGCAGCAGTTCTGAACTTTGTGAATTCCATAAATCAAATTCAATCAACGTGGTTCCAAATTATTTTTCTCAAATACTAGACTCACTAAGAAACAACATATCCAAAATTCAATTGGATATGATTTTTCTAAATTTTATTAAAAATCCCGAAATATAGCTGTCTCAGTTAAGGTACCTGCTGGAACAGGTCTAATAAAAATAATCTTTCTAAACTCATAACCATTCCAAAATCGAATCAACATATTTTTCAGTCATTCTAGACTCATAGAGGCACAACATATCAAAAATTCACTTCAAGAACATTTTTCTATAATTAATTAAAATTCATACAAGTCACAGCCTTTACTAATTGTAAAACAGAAAAATATTCGCTAAACACAACTCTTACTCTTCCATCACCAACACCAATTTAACTTCTTATTTTAAAATCAATTTCAACTCTAATCAACAAATCATCAACACACTTAATCATACTATCAATAACCCTAACTCAACTCACACACATCTTCAAAAATAACAAAGGCAAACAAGAGAAAACTTACTAAAATCATGAAATTCTTGAAATTCCAACTTGTATACTTGAGAGCTTCCTTCACTTTTGAGCTTAAAATTCCAAAATCATCACTTGCTCTCTTGCTTTCCTTTGTCTTTGAGTGAGCCGGCCATCAACAAGAAGAAGAAGAAAAAATGATGAAGAAAACACAAAGTCAATAGGCATTAAATACCCTTCCAAAAGAAAATTACTAAACTACCCTCAACCATATAACTAAACCTTTGTCTTTTACAAGCCCATGTTGGTAATTTCACAATCACAAATAAAATATCCTCTTCCCTTGACCAAGCCCTTTGACCAACTTATATTATATATATATGACCATATACACAACATATACACTTCACTCTACACAATGCTTTTCTTCAAACAACATAATTACCACTTATCAATCACACACTCAATTCAATAATAACAACATTATCATAACTTCTAAGCACACTTAGGGATATTACAAGGAGAATCAGGGTAAACCTGGCCACTTGATCAGCAGTAAGATCACCTACCTCGTAGCCAGTATAGATGGCTGGCGCCTGCTCTACAAGCCACCTTCGCTGAATGCAGCGGGGCGCCTGATGTCGAGGATAGTCAACCCCGATCAAAGTGACCATGTCGGCTGAAGAAATGTCATGCCGCCAATCATTATAATACTCCACCATCTCAACGCCGAAGGGAATCCCAGAAATGACAGAAAAGTCGGTAGGCGTCATCGTCATTTCCCCCCAAGCAAAATGGAAGGTATTAGTAGTGGGCCACCATCGCTCAGCCAGCGCGCAGATCAACTCCCTGTGGATATCTCTGCCCACATCTATAGTCCTCAAATGGTGGAGGAAAGCAGGTCTGATTAGATCCCCCACCAGATGCCCGGCATCAAAGATATAAGCCGGAATAGTGCTCATGGGTCTCTCGGCGATGAATATCCTAATCGCAGTGTCCTAAAAAAAAGGATCTTCTAATTCATTATTATGGATAATTTGGGGGGCAACTTCAGAAAAATTCAAGTTCTATCCCCAGCCGGGTGTGACTTCCTAAGAGGATTATTTCTAAGTTCTTTACTAGAAATAATTACTGATGGCAAAACATAATGAAGCCTGGTATTACTCTTGATTCATTACTAGTACATGTAAAGGAAAGATTCCTAAAATTTGTTTCTAAGTTCTTTACTGGAAATAAATAAAATTCCTAAACATGCATACTAGATGAGTAAAGAGGAAGGTACTTACCTCATAGCAGCCGGTCCGAGAGCTGTGCTTCTCCTCCTCAAGTAAAAGATTGCAGGGAGGGAGTGGGATCTCGAAGTCTTCTAGGCCAGTGAAATCCATTGTCAAAAGAAAGTTTGAGGGAAAGGAAAGAAGAAGAAGGAATGAAAGCAAATGAAAATGGAATGGAAATGAGCCTATTTATAAGGAAAAGGTGAAAATGCGGGTCTTTTTGCACCTCGCTCAAAATTCTCGATTCTGACGACCACTGAGCCCCATAAATCATTTTTTATGGGCCCCAGTGGGGGGCAATTGTGAATACTCAAATTTTGAGGCTCGGAAAGCCGACTTTCTCAGACTACAAAAGACCAAACCAGACCGGACGACCACGGCAAAGTTCACCGAAAGTATGTCTTCATGGTACTTGAAATGTCCGGAACAACGCAAGGGTCACAGATATGGTCTCGGAATAATTTTTGGAGGTCCGCAGCTCCCATAAAATCAGTTTGAACAAAAAAGTGCGAGTTTTTTGTGCCATTTTGGGGGATGAACCGCCGGGACCGGCTGTCCGACCGCCGACCGCGGTGGTCCGCCCGCCGTCGTTTCTGCTTTTCCTTTTTTTTCCCGGGCTGGTCACTTCCACGGCGGTCCGACCGCCGTCCAGTCCAAAATTTTATCTATAAAAAGCCTCAACTTTTCAGAAAAAGGGTTCGGCTTTTTCAGGTGGGCCTCATGCTGACGAACTCTCTAATTTTACACTTTTAAGAACTCTTCTTGGACTTTTCTTTGCATAAATCTAACCCTGTGCTGCAGGAATCAAGAATCATAATCCAAGGTCTAAGAAAACATGTAACACCCCATCTTAGCCTACGTTTATAGACCAAGATGGACTGTTATCTCATGGTGGTTGTGTCTTAATATTTTATTTAGCCAATTTTAAGTACAGATTTTAAAAAATTTTGCCATAACCTCCCCTAAAAATGGAGGTCCCAAGTGTCGCCAAAACTGATTTTTCTTATTTTTGAAAAACATTTTGTTTCACAATTCAACTCAAGCACACTCCCAATAATCCACCCTTATAACCTCAACTACAATCCTGCAAGAAGAATTCACACTTCTATACTTGCATACATAAATGCTAAACCCAAATAAGATTTATTAGATTTCTAGCAGTGTACGTGTTCTAGCTTTTCAGTATAATACATTTATTTGCTAGATCATACAAGCTTATGTACATGCCATATTGCTACAATCAATCATATCCAAACTCCTACCCAAAGTAGGAGTCAAGGCCAGCTGCGTAGGACATGCTGCAATCTCATCTCCTCATTTAACCTACGAGTTTAGAGGGAAACTAAACTCGCTAAGCAATTGGTTAGTGGGTACTTAAGTCATTGCAATAAATAAATAAAATGAAAGAATGATTTGAACATACATTTATATACTTTAAATAATTGAAAGGAATATATACAAAACACAGAAGGTAAAAAGGCTTGACTGAATAATTTGAATTTAAATCATTTTTCTTGCTTTTATCATTTTGGTTGCTCTACTGGTTTAACAGAACGTCAGCGGATAAGGAAGGGTCATGATAAACATATCTCTTCATGATCATATTTCATTATCTTTCATCATAATTGTGGGTCTTAAGTGACTCAAAGTCACCTGTGATGATTCATGCCTTTCTTATTTCATACGGTGCGTTTTGTGTGTGCAGTATTGAAGAGCTGCCTCGTGTAGTTCTCCTGTGCACGGGTTTAGGGTTGATATATATACCCTTGTTATATGTGTGCTGTGCAATTTTTCTCTCTCTCTCGGCCGTCAGTGCGTTCTAGAGTGTTCTTTCTGTTTTCTTCTCTGGTTCTCTGTACTGATTTCTTTGATCTGTTTTGCGAGCCTATTTTCTGTGATTTTTGTTAGAGAGGTGAGCTTTACAGTTTTGTAATCAGAGAGAGAGAGGGACGATCTGAGACTTGGATTGTAATGGTTTCTGCTGATTCTAAGTTTCTAAGGGATTGACTGAGGGGTTTTGTCTCCTCGCCTTGGATGTAGCCTTTACTGTGTGTAAAGGTGAACCAAGTAAAACGACTCTATTTGTTTGTTTGTTTTGATGCTTGTTTGTGTTCTGGATTGTGACGATTTCTGTTAGGGTTTCGATTTTGATTCTTATTCCATCACAATAATTCTTGCACATGTGCCAATGGCCATTATCATTGCATCATTGATCATGTCATTGTAATCATCGGCCTTCAGCCGGAATATCATATCATGTCATAAGCAGTACTGCAGTAATAGTATGATGCATCATACCCTTATCTCAAGGGTTCTGTCATAACCAAGTAGAGCGTAAACAATTCATTAATTAATTTGATCATGATATTCAATAAGCCATGATTATTCCATAATGCATGTATTGTCAGAATAGCTTGTCATGATGCCTTTCTGATCATTCCCAATTCTCCTTCATGTCATTTTATATGATTTAACATCAATCTATATCATAATATTCAAGCTTTAACACATTTAGAAAAATGACCAAATGAATAGTAGCACGGTGCGTAAAATCGGCAACGCAATGGCGCGCGACCACTAAATAGTAAAATCTGTTTTTACTGCTGAAAATCAGTCAACTTTGGCAACCATTTTGACCAAGTAAACAACCTTATTTTTGGATAAAATTTTGCAGGAAAACACTTTCATAAGTTAACTAAATTCATGTAAAATTTCGTCGAAAAATGCTTTCGTTTGCCCCTTCAACGGACTGCCCAAAATGAAAGCTGCAGAATGGTGCCCAAAAGGGACCATTCGGCCCAATTTTCAAAACTTGAGGGAAATTCATTTTTTTCTTGTAAAATTGATTTTTAGACTCCTTTTGTGATACCATTGAAAGACTAAGGGTCCCTCTTTCAAAAATCAAACCAAAGGAGTGATTAAAAGTTCATCAAAGTTTATGGATAATTGAGCAAAGTTTAGCTAGTTTGTTTTGTTTTCATTCTTTTCACAATCAATTGATTACAAATGGTTCAAGAGCAGTTTCCCACATATTTACTACACATAATAACATCATTTCAAAACCATTTCAAAAGTCCCATAATGCAAAATATGTGAATTAATTGAAAAGGCAATGATTTAAGTACCAAACCTTGTTTATTTGCTTTGTTCCTTGCTTGTCCTATTCTTTCTTCCCTTCTTCCTCTTTATCCCTTTGATTTCCTATAATTTACATAACTTCCATAATAAGAACGTGATAAAAACTATATGTTCAAGCCTTGATTCTTACTATCTAAAGCTACTAATTACCATTTATTCATCACTTCTACATGTATGGATCATTTAATCTAATTTCTCTTCACTTTCTTAACTTTTCCATAATCTTCCCAACTTTTCTTTCATTGATAACTTGAAAACTATCAATCAAATGAATAAACTAAAGCTAGAATTGGAATCCTTACCTTAAAATTAAGCTTTTCCTTCCAAAAATCCACTTGAACACTTGAAAAATTCCTTCCCTTTTTTGGTGGAGAGAATTCGGCCATGCCTCTCAAAAATGGAGAGAAAAATGTGTCCTTAGTTCTTTAATCATCATTCTCTCCCTTTTTATATTTTTCCATTTTCCATTTATTTAATTAATTTCATTTTGGAGGGTTAAGATGTAACCACCACAAAAGTATCTTTAACTAGGATGGTGTCATATGGAGGGTTAAGATTAATCCAACCCAAAAGTGTCTTTAAACAAGATTTTCCCATGTGTCCTTTTCTAGAAAATTACTATGCCATGTGTCCCTTTTCTAGAAAATGGGTGGAAGTGAAAAGACCAAAATACCCTTCAATGGAAGGTTTTGCCTTTTCTTCCTAACCGGGTGGTTTTACGACGCGTAAAACGTATCGTTCTCCTCCTTTCAACCTCTAGTTTCCATTTCCGACATTCATTCTTGATTTTGAACTAATTTATAAAAATTATGCTCATGCCCTTGACTTTTGGAAAAATTCCCTTTTGGTCCTTACGTGATTCGGGTCTCCACTTAGGTTCGTTCTTCAACATCGATCACTACGGAGTCCTTCCGTTTACTTCAGATAACTTTATGTGTCTTGTTTTCCAGTGTATAAATTATTATCATAAGAATAACAAAAATAGCCTTGGTCGAGAATCCACTGTATCTCTCAAACTGTGCGTTTTCGGAAAAAACCGTGATGTTCCGTTTTGACCCAATTTTTCTCTACTTTCCATTTTTGGAGTCTGTTATGTGCACTATTAAGAACCTCCAGTACAACTTTTGAAAATTACAGTCACCTCCCCAAAACTTTTTGAAATTACAGTCACCTCCACAAAACTTTACAATCTTTTCAGTTAGGTCCTTTTTTTGTCCTATAGAGCTTCCCTTCACTTCATGTTCTTTGGTGGTTACTCGGGATGGCTCCTCTTACTGTATGCGGATGTACTGTACATGGATGTACTGTATATATGTACAAATGGATGTACTGTACAAAACAAGATCTGGAACTTCGAAGTGGGAGAATCCTAAACAAGGTAGTATCCTAATTCATCATTTGTCAATCCAAGCATGTCCTAAACATTGCACCTTCTTCTCAATTTCTTTTTGGTCGAAGACCTAATCCTTTTAGGTCTAAGGCCTAATTAACTAATCAATCAACCTTTTGGCATTAAGCCACGAATGAATTAATCTTTTTGGCACGGAGCCTAAATTACATTCTTTTTGGTACTAAGTATCCAAATTTCATCAAAATTTGCACTAAGTGCTGAAAATCTCACAATTTTGGCAAAAAGCCCGACAATGCACGAAGCATACAGACACACATGCATAATGCATAATTGCCTTTAATTAGGCTTTTCCAAACTACATGGGCTTTGATCTCTCATAAAAACGAGAGTATGTAGGCATATTTGGGATTCACCCCAAATAGCAAGTCCACAATTTACTAACAATCTGCTGGTCTTCTTTTCTTCATCCCTTTTGGGTTTGCTTCTTCCGGGAAAATTAATCAAATACATGACATAGTCCTCGAATCCTCCTTGGGTTCGCAGATTAGAAACCTTTACATTGGATGCATTAATTGGAGTCAAACAAGGGTTTTCTTAGTTTTTCCCTTTGAACAGAAAAAACTGAGTGGCGACTCCTAACAACAAGTGAATGTTCATCCTAATCCTTTTCGGGTGGAAACCGAGGTTCACAATTTGGAGGCCATAGAGGTGCAAAAGTGAAAGATGTATTTTGATGGAGCAGTAAATATGAAGAGAACTGGTTTAGGAGTTATATTGGAATCACTAGAAGGGGAACTCATCCCTTTTGTTAAAATATTGAGATTTATGGCAAACAATAATATGGTAGAGTATGAAGCATACATCTTTGGTTTCGAAACCTTGATGATAATGAGGGTTGCTAGAGTGCAAGTTTTTGATGATTCATTGCTTATGATATCCCATGTGAATGCAGAGTGTGAGTTGAAGTTAGAAAAGTTGAAGACATACCATGACCACTTGATTATGATTAGGAAGAACTTCAAGGATTGGAGGTAGAAACACCTACCAAGGGAATGGATGATACCTTAGCCACACTAGTTTCGGTATGGGAGGATTTTGTCAAATTATTCCTTAAACCTCTGGTTTTGATCAATTTATCAACTTCTCGCTATGAGTATGAAATGGTCATAGGAAATGACATGGATTATGATGCATGGTATGATATTATATAGTAATTTATGAAAAATAGAGAATATTTGTTGGGGGTAACAAGAGAGGAAAGAAGAGCTATAAGGTGATGGTCTTTACAGAACATCACCTTCCAAGGGGAGTTATATTAAAGATGGATGGATAGAGTGGATTTAAGATGGTTGAGAAGGTTTAAAGTTGGGCAGATCATGTCAAAAATGTATGCAGGAACATATGGACCCCATATGAATGGCTTAGCCCTAGTTAAGAAGATAATTTGGCAAGGCTACTTATGAGTGGGGATTTTTGCCCCCACTCCCGGTGGAATGGTTATTACAACTTCGGCACTGTTAGGCTCTGGGCCTTAGAGAACGTAGGCCTAAACCTGGACAATAAGAGTCAGCACCCGAATGGGCCGAGAAGATAAAAATGGGTGGATGACTCAATTCCTAAGGAATCCCTAACCCCTACTAGGTTTGGAAAGTTTGACACACATGGAAAAGGTGAGAATGACCCAACAGCCCTATAGCGTCTAATTAATTAGAACCGGCCTCCCTTTCAGCTCTAAATATTATTTAGTTTTTAATTATTATAACATTATCCATATTACATGAAATTTAAAGAAGATAAACATTCATCACATTATTGAAAAAAAATCACGTAAAATGGGCAGCAATCTATAGACCCTTATTTTTTGACCAAGTCTAATCATATATTTTAAAATAGTTCAAAATAATTTTTATAGTTTTTATTATTTATTTTAATATAATATTTATTATTTAATATAGAAAAAGAAAAAAAGAAAATTTTAAATATTTATTTATTTTTAATAATAAAAATAAAAATAAAATATATATAAAAAATAAAAAATAAAAAATGGATGAATAGGTGAACGACGCGCGGCAGCGGTGCTGCACAGCAAGCAATTCATTATAGGCCAAGGCATGTGGTGAATTATGCTTGCACGCAAGCCCCATACTGAGCAGCCTCAACCCCAGTGCCTCACTGCTTGCAATAGCCTCACCTAACTCGCAGCAGCCTACAACAAATGCGGCGCCCCCTTGCAATGTCTAGCAGCCTCGCTGGCCCCAATGCCTAGCGCTTGCTAGCCCAGCAGCCCAGCGACGCATGCCCGCATTGACTGATTTTGTCTAAACCTTATTAAGCTTGGACTCTTTACTTATTTATTTTGAAATAGGTTTTATTTCTAGAATTAACTAGGTTTTATTTGAATTGCTTACAAATATGAGCACTAAGCACAGAAACAGGGGATGGCGCAACAACTATTATGGACTTTTGAACTTTATGGATGACTGGAGACTTTAAACAGCTACCCTAGCAACAATTAAACGGGAGCAAAAATCATTGAACAAGGGAAGCAACTGGCAGTGTCAAGGCAGTTGCCAAATTGCCAAAGTTCAATCAAAAGAAGTAATTGATTCAAGCGGTAGAAAAAATCAAACAAAAGCTTGGTTCAAATCTTTTAATTTTGGTGGAGCCAACAAACCAAGGTTTGTTTGTTATGTTTAATTCATTTAAATTATAATAGCCACATTATCCTTATCTCATGTATTAATATACAAGGTATTCAAACAAATCAATAACAATATTTATGTTTGTTTTATTCATCACAATAGTGTAGTAATTTTTAAAATAATAACAATAATATTAGTTTTGCAAATCAAAACCCTCTTTTCTCTCGTTCAAAAAAAAAACCCTCTTTTCTAAATCTAAACCCTAAAATATTAATTTTTGAATATAAACCTATAAAACCCTAATTTTATTCAAGAAATTCTAATTCAATATGTAAATCTAAATTTGTATATTTATCGCTTTATTTAAGTTAGATGCATGTTTATTATATATTTTGATGGATGGTTTATTTAATCTATGATGATCGATTTATTTGATTTCGATGTTTGATTTATTTAATTATCATGGATGAATATTTTCTTGATTATTATTTATTTATTAAAATTGTAAGAGTTATGTTTTCATGATTGGGTACCTCAATAATTAAGCTTCATGTAATTTAAATTATTTTCATATTTTGGAATTAATGTAAAGGACACATTTCAACATTTTGGTGGGTGTCCTATTCAGTTTTGGATATTGGATAATGCAAGGACATGTTTCCATCCACGAATGGGTGTCCATTTATTTGTGAACATTGCTATGGTTTTTAATAAAGTACTTGTTTATTTTTATCATTGCATGTTATTATGGATAATATCATTATATTCAAGAATTTTATAATATTAAGACCTGAAAAGGAGGCCGGTTCCAATGAACCAGGCGCTGTGGGGGTGCTTGGCCATTTCTCACCTTCCCCATACATACCCAACTTTTCGAACCTAATAGGAGGATTGGGGATTTCTTAGGAATTGTGTCATTCACCCTTTCTTTTTTTCCAGCCCGTCCAGGTGGCGACTTCATTTTCTCTGGGTTTAGGCCCGTGTTCTCTAAGGCCCTAAGCCTAACAGTACCGAAGCGCAAGAACCATTCCACTTGGGAGTGAGGGCGAAAATCCCTGCTCACACAATCCAAAGATGGAAACATGCCCCTACAACATCCAAATGTCTATACAAATAAATAAAATAGGACACCCACCAATTGGTGGAAATGTGTCCCTTACAATTGTCCCAAAAGTCCACAAAATAAATTAAATAACAAACTAAACATAGTGTGGAAACATGTCTTCTACAATTCTCTTTGAAAATACATGTAAATCCAAGGAAAACAACAAAGTAAGGAAAATAAAATAATACAAGCATACTAGAAAATAATTGAATAATTGAATGGAAAATAAATAAACATATCTTGATAGTAATGCGATAACGAATTGTAGGGTGCGACGTACACGGCGATCCCTCTAAAAGGTAAACGATTTATATGAATAGGTTTTGTTATGGAATTAGAGTTTGCTTATGGGATTAGCATTAAAACAAACAAAATTAGGGTTTGGCAATATAATCAAGAATCAAATCTAAGCTTAGGGTTTAAATATATAAATCAAGATTAAAAAATTCAAATTAAGGTTTTGATATGAACTTAGGGTTTTAATTATCAAGTACAAGCCTAATTATGTAATTGGAATTTTGGATTTATAGAAATACATTTAAAACATATGATTTATCTTTTTCTTGTGTAATTTTAATGCTAAATCTATGGCCTACTATAAAGTTCCAAAATCATGTTTATAGTTTGATAATGCAGGGGACTCATCTGTGAAGATAAATAACAACACCCAATTGAATTTGTTAAAAAAATGTTATACCTACATTATCGACTCCACCAATTTGAACTTGTCAAACCAAGCTCTTTGTTTTACTTACTACCTGGATCAACTTTGGTCTTTGTCAAGGGAAGCAATCCGAAGAGAATTGCTATTGCCTCCGTTGGTTGTTGTGTTTTGGATTCTGTGTGTTTTTAGTTTCTGTGTGTTTTGGTTTTGATTGTGGCTCAAGGTTCTGTTGTCATTTCTCTTTATTATTAATTGTTCATTTAGTATTGTTGCCTCCCTCTGCCTATTAATAAATCAGTATTTATAGGCAACAATTAGGTTAATGCCAGCTCAATAACCCTAAATTTCCAAATGATTTATTGCTTATCCGAGTGCAATTAGAATTTAGACCATACTCAAACTGAATTTGTCTCAGATTTAAGGACTAAAACAAGGGCTTATGTCTAATTAAATCAAGGTCAATTCTATATGAACCAAAGCTGTAATATCCGTGAATTCACTAAAATAAAATTTAATTAAATTAAATAAATATTTTGGGGGATAAATAGAGGGTTAGAAGTAAGAATTGATCATATAAATATCTAAAATATATATAGAATATAACTAAAATATAAAGTCAAAGTGAATAGGAAAATATACGGGTAAAATGTTAAAAATGGGTAAAAAGTTAAAAGTTAAAAAATTAATTGAAAATTAAAATGATTTTTTGTTAGTAGAAGATGATGGAAAAATTTGAATATTTATTAAATATTAAAATAAAATATTTTTGAGTAGAAGATAAAAAATTCAAGTTTTAAAATAAATTAAAATTAAAATAATTTTGGGTAGTAGAAAATGATGGAAATTTAGATATTTATTAAATATTAATTAATTAATTAATAATCAAATTACTAAGTTAAATAAAAAAGAAATTAATATTGAATGGAAGAAAGAAATTAGAAATTCTTTAAATATTTAAATAATTAATTAAAGTAATATATTAATATATATATGGCTTGTAGACCCTTAATTTTTTACCAAGTCCAGTCCAAACATTTTAAAACAGTCCCAAATAATTTTTATAGTATTTTAAAATTTATTATTTATTTTAATTATATAATATTTATTTTAATTTAATAATATTTATTATTTATTTTTAAATATACTATAAAATAACATTTATTATTTATTTTATAAAAATAATAAAGAATAGTAAATAAAAATCGGACGGTCGAATCAGTGCGTGCCACGTGGTTGCAGCCAATTGGCCTTCTGCAAGCCAATTCGCTACAGGCATTGCCTGCCGCGAATTGGTGTGCCAATGGCCACAACCCAATTCACATTCCAAAGAGAATGTAAAAAGAATGGTCCAATTTAATATTTTGAAAACACTTCAAAGTATTGATTTTAGACTAAGATATTTGTTCCCAATAAATGGCTTTTATATTTTTAAATAAATCTTTTATTTTCTTCAAATAGAGTTCTGTCATTGTTGACAATTGAAGGAAAATTAAAATTGTTAAAAGGAATTTTGATGCTGAAATTGAAAATTCGTAAAAAATTTCCTGTCTTTTGTATGGGGTCATAGCATGGAAAAGGATTTATATAGGGTGATTAGCTATACCAAAATTTACAAGGAATGGCTTGAGACCGAGACACACAAGGATAGAAAATCAACGATGAAATAGTTTTGAGTTACCTCGTTTCCTTTGGTTTTGTGAATCAGTGCTACTATGGAATTCTGAATTGTGAGAGGAAGTACCAATGATTGTACCATATAAATAATAATGATAATAACAACAAAAAAAAAATTGAAAGTCAAAAGTTGCAGTAAAATTGCAAATTATAATTATTATCATTATTATTATTATAAATAATACAATATTTTCTCACTAAGAAGGAGGTGGTGGATCATGATCAAACAAAGCCCTAAAAAAGTCATCGCCTGTTGGAGGAGGAGGCATATCATCTATCCCAAGTCCATCCGAAGAAGGAGCACCTGAATTTCTATTACCCTAGAATTTAGATCTGTAACAGTCCTCACTCGAAGTAGATGAAGGAATCTCATGGTCATTAGTTTGGGGCCCCCTAGAAGACAAAGCACCAGGATCTCTCATTCCCTGGAACCAGAAGTCTCGAAAGTCTTGCTTGACTGATGATATAATTTTTCAAAATGGGCAGCCTGTTGGTGACTAGCAGCTAACTCTTCTTACAGTTTCTTGTTTTGTTCCTTAAGCATCCACTCTGAGTCAGAAAAGAGAAAGGTAAGAGCATACATAATCATGCATACATATAGCATAAATCATCAAGGAGTAGGATAACCTACCAAGTAACTCATATCAACACCTGGTGGATGAGATGGCATCTCCAATTGATAAGAATGAGCAAATGGAGGAGCGGCAGAGGAAGGTCCACCCTCATGACCAAATGAGCTAGTAGCTTGCAATAATCATTAAAACAGTCAAAACAACTTAAGAAAGGAGTAATTGCAATGGCAAACTATTAAACGTTTATCTGAGAAGTGCTAGCCCTGGGATGAGGGATGGATCGTCCTTCCTTTCTGTGATACTCCTTTTCATCACTATCCTCCTCTTCCTCGGGAATTTCTCGAACTCCAACAGGAGATATGTCAAAGTTCAAGAGCCCTACTCAAATAAACTGAGTATATGATGCATCCGGTGGATAGAGAAAGGTTTCAACATCATAACAGCACCGGGCTAACCACCATGCATTCTTCGACATTGATGCAATATTTAAAGTATACTCCAGGGAGTTCATTGGAATCCTCCATCTCTAGGGACCAAGGAACTACTCATACACCCTATCTACGAGAAACCAGCCACTAGACACAGGGCCAGCAATGACTCGGCGGGCATGCTGAAAAGGCAATGCGGCGTTCATGGAAGAAGTCCAGTTCATCCGCTCTTTCGTGTTCAACCAAGCCAAATTTACCTACAAAATGGTAGAAGGTAAGTGAGCTTTTTACATAAATTTTAAAGTATACTAATACTATTTTACCTTGCCCCAGGTTAAGCAACTCAAGAGATAACATTGGGTGTGCTCATGGTGAGATCCAGGAACTGCTACATGATCCGACAACCAAAAATTCAACCTCGAATACCCGACTCACTCTTGGGAAATGCCAGATACTCTCACAAGATTATGCTCATATGCCCATACCTGCAACAATAATAAAAATCAAATTCGTACAAGTATAAGAATGGAATTGACAATGGTGCAAGAAGAGTACCTCAACAACCACCATGAAACCAACGAAAGAGTTCTTATTCCTGCAAATCTTGTCTAGTCCATGATAGAGATAGGCAAGGCCAGCTTCACCCTAGCCATAAAGCGGTACCATACTCATATCAGTAAGGGCCCTCAACACCAATAGATGGATGGTTGACCCAAACAAATACAGTAAAAATCCTCGAGCATATTATTTAGCTATTTCTCTATGAACTTGTCCATCATAGTTTATCCAATAACTCTAAATCGGCTCAATTTTTATCTTGAAGTGCTCTTTTAATGATGGTTCCATATCGATTAACTGTTGAATCTCTTCGTGTGTCAGAATATTGTTGGTAAGAAGGATCGGAAGGCCATAGTGCCAGATACCGGTTATGGCTGTATAATCAACTGGGTCAATGGTCATCTATCCTACAGGTAGGTGAAAAGTATGGGTCATGTCCATCCACTGCTTTGACAATGCTTGAACTACACTCCTGTCTATTGGATACTACTCAGATGGTAATTGTAAGATGAAGCTTTCAAAATCGCACTCCCAGACAATCCGTTTTACCTGAGAGGGTGCTACGTCATACTATTGTCGGGCTTTATAGATACACTTCCGCCCTGGACAACACAACAATCATGCTAATACGAAGCTATGTAAGTCAACATAAGGTAAGTATATCATCCTACCAATACTACTGATTCATAGCCTAAAATTAGACTTTATGTTCTATTTTAATTAATTAATTAATTTATTAAATTCTTAATGATAGTTCACTAATTAATTTATTTTTAATATTTCCTAATCCTTAGTACTATTAATAATTAATAATTAAAAACTAAAAACTAATAAAATAATAAAATGAAATGAAATAATACATATTTGTGCTATTAAAATATTAAGTTGCAATGTTACCTTAGTTTTTTGACTTGAACTGCGATGAAGCTGCATTTCAGCTAGTAGATTTACAGTACCATTTTCATATCGTCGAATAAATTCTATCAACTTAGCATTGGATCAAGGCCCTGATCTTGAAGCATGCATCATTTCCATTTGTTGATCAACTCTTTGCTTACTATGAAAATATATAAATATTTTGTGAATAAATGTAAGTGTGCATGAGTATTGAAGAAATGAACCATTTATATAGGCAAAGTGCAAAGGATAAAGACAAAAGGCAAATGGAAAAAACAGTACTTCCCGTGAAAAAAAAGTCAATATCACTGTTGATAAATATTGAATGAATAGTTAGTAAATAGAGAGTAAATAGTGAATAAACAATGAATAAATAGTAAATTCAATTATTCAATTCAATTATTTAGATATTTGCATGTCTAAAAATATTTTTGTACTTTTAAAATATTTTTCTACGTAGGAGGAAAAATGATATAGGTATGACAAAAAATAGCTAATTTTTTTTTTGCAAATTTCTTTAATATCGTACTGACTACAATCATTTTTTGCAGATAATCCAAATTATTTTTAGTTAAGAACTTACCCCTGGTCCAGAACCCAAATTATTTTTGAGTTCAGAACTTACCCAGGGTCCAGAATCCAAATTATTTTTTAAGTCCAGAACTTATCTCAGGTCCAGAACCTAAATTATTTTTGAGTCCAAAACTCACCATGGATCCAGAACCAAAATTATTTTTGAGTCTAGAACTTATTCCGGGTTCAGAATCCAAATTACTTTTTAAGTCCAAAACTTACCTCGGGTCCAGAATCCAAATTATTTTTTAGTCCAGAACTTACCTCGGGTCTAGAATTCAAATTATTTTTTAAGTCCAGAACTTACCTCGGGTCCAAAACCCAAATTATTTTTTAGTCCAAAACTCACCCTGGGTCTAGAAGCCAATTTTTTTTTAAAGTCCAGAACTCACCTCGTGTCCAAAACCTAAATTATTTTTAAGTCCAAAACTCACCTTGGGTCTAGAACCCAAATTATTTTTGAGTTCAGAACTTACCTCCGGTCCATAACCTAAATTATTTTTCAGTCTAGAACTTATCTCGAGTCCATAACTCAAATTATTTTTGAGTCCAAAACTCACCCCGGGTCTAGAACCTAAATTATTTTTTGAGTCCAGAACTCACATCGGGTTTAGAATCTAAATTATTTTTGAGTTCAAAACTCACATTGGGTCTAGAACCCAAATTATTTTTGGGTCCAGAACTCAACCAACCTTGGGTACAGAGTCCAGTCTGGCTTTAAACCCAGTCAAAAATCACATTGTTTTTCACTCTCTTTGGCTGTAGTCTCAGATCAATGAAGCAGGAGGAAACTGTGGACCCTTAATTTTTGATCCAGTCCAGTCCAAAGATTTTAAAATAGTCCGAAATAATTTTTGTGGTATATATTATTTATTTTAATATTTAATATTTATTTATATTATTTATTTATAAATATTTATTATTTATTTTAATATAATATTTATTTTACTTTTCATTTATCATTTATTTATTTTTAATATATATATATAAATAAAAAATAAAAAAAATAAAAAATTGGCTATGGCAGAATCGGTGACGAAAGTCGCTAGCGCGACAAATTTGCCACGGGTCAACTTGCCGTAGGTTTGTGACTTGCGAGCAATTTTGCCTGCGTCCAGTAGCAGCTCGCCCAAAGCCAGTCTCTCCAGGGTCCGCGCAAAGTTTTTGTCGAAACCTTATTTTGCTTGGTTTTTGATTTTATTTCCAAAATAGTTTTTAATTTCCTTAGCATACTAGGTTTTTTATTTTAATTGCCTATAAATACCATGTTAAAAAACACAGATATAAAAAATTTTACTCAAGAATTATTCAGACTCTTCTTAGCAATTTACTTAGAACCTTGGACTTGTGAAGGAGCAAGAGGCAACAAACAACAAACAATTCATAAAAAGGCAACACACATTGTCTTTGTTATTGTTCAACCAGAATTAAAATTGTGGTGGAACCAACAACGGAGGTTTGAGTTTCTATTAACTTGTTCATATTTACAGTAACCTCATTATTTAGTTTGATCAATTATTTAAACATACAATAGATAGGTTTTTATTTGAGCACATTGATCAATTATTTTATTTATCATCTAGTCTCTATTTAAAATCCTAAAAATTATTTTTCAAAACCCTAATTTCTTAATACCCATTAAACTAATCTCTGAAGCCTAAAACCCTAATTGCATTTTTCTAATGCCACGAAACAATAATCTGTTTTCTCAAAACCATAATCAATTCTATTTTTCTAAAATTCACAGTAGCCTATTCTTTCCAAATACTTAACTTTTAACCTTATTTCCATGAGCTTCAATTTTATTTACTTAAACCCTAAACCTTAACATTGTTTTCATAAAACTTCCAAAACCCTAATTCCAAAACATCCATTCTTTAGATTCAAACCCTAATTTATTTCAAATCTAATATTTAATTCAAACATCCAGAAGCCATGTTATTTCTTTTATATTAAATATTTCTTAGTTAACTAATCCAATAATTAAAAAATCCTAGTTGTTAAACATAATACCTACAAAACCCTAATTTTATTTAAGAAACCCTAATTGATGCATAAACTCTAAATTCATATACTTACTGCTTTATTTAAATTAGATGGATGTTTATTATATAATTTGATTGATGTTTCATGTCCTTGATGGATATTTTATTTATGGTGAATGGCTGGTTATTTTTATTAATTTGCTTTGTTTTTAAAATATTGTAAGAGGTATGTTTCCATGTTTTGGGTACCTCATATTGTGAGCATCATGCAATTTAGTTTATTTTAAAGTTTTGGATCAATGTAAAGGACACATTTCTACCTTTCTGTAGGTGTCCTATTTCGTTTTACATATAAAATGATGCAAGCATATGTTTCCATCCTTAGATGGGTGTCCATTTATTTATTTTGTTTGGACATTGTTGTGTTTTTAATAAAGTATTTATTTATTCTTATGATCGCATATAGTATGGATAATATCATAATATTTAAGAATTTTATAATATTAAGACCTGCAAAGGAGGCCGGTTCCAATGAACCGGGCATTGTGGGGGTGCTGGGCTGTTTCTCATCTTCCCCACACCTACCCAACTTTTCGAACCCATTAGGGGGCTGGGGATTCCTTAGGAATTGAGCCATCCACCCCTTTCTTTTTTTTCCCTGCCCGTCCAGGTGGCAACTCCATTTTCTTTGGGTTTAGGCTCATGTTCTCTATGGCCCCGAGCTTAACAGTACCAAAGTCGCAAGAACCATTCCACCAGGAGCAGGGGCAAAAATTCCCGCCCACAGTGAGGAACTATTGACTCTAATATCTTAATGGGCTACTAGGCAACTCTAATATAACAATGAAAACTACCAAGTGACTCTAATATCTTGGTAAAACAAAACAATAATTAGGAGATTCTAATATCTCAATAAAAACCATCAAGCGACTCTAATATCTTGTTGAAACCACCATGCATCAAATGACTTTAATATCTTGATAAAACTACTAGACGACTCTGATATCTTGGTTTTAATAAACTTGAACTGATTTGGTTTCTAGACCTGAGGTTGGATTTGGATTATGGACTTAAGATTTGATTTGGATTTTGGACCTGAGACTAGATTTTGGGTTATGGACTCGAGACTACTTTTAGATTCTAGACACGAGACTGGATTTGGGTTATGGACCCGAGACTTGGTTTAGGTTCTGGACCCAAGACTTGGTTGGGGTTATGTGTAACACCCTTATACCCCACATAAGTATAATATATACATCCCATATATGAAGAATACATATATAGAATACAAGAATGTCATAATAATTAACAGTAGAAAATACCTATGTTTTTATTAACAATAAATTATTCTTTATATTATAAGTTTGATAGGGAAATAAATATGTGCACAAATAATTAATTGATAAAATATGAATTTTATTGGAAAATCTCTGGAAAAAAAAAGAATTAGCCAGAGTTTTGTCTGAAATTCCAATATTTCCTAAAATCAAGTATTTTCAACTTGCATAAAACACACTTCTAAAAATCCATTTTTATCCAAACACCAATAATTATCCAATTAACTCAAGTAGTCATCCAAAACTCATTATTTTATAAATGTACATATTTAATAAAGATGGTTATTACTTACAGATCCCTTCAAACATATTCCATAATGTATATAATACATACAAAAATCCAGAATGCACTATAATAGAAATTATACATGTATGCAAATGTCACAGTCGGTCATGTAGCACCCTCTGTCACCCAATTTCATCCACAATCCAGATCCCTTTGGTCGGTAACTCTCTCACCTGCGTGATTCATGCAATCGCGCTAAGCCTAAAGCTTAGTGGTACAAATTTTAAAAGTAACAATATGTATTATACACACAATATCAATTCCGTGACCTAAGTCTGCTCTGGTCATCTTAGTCTCTAGACCTAGCTATTTTCAGGTCTAATAGCACATGCATTATCAATCTCAACTCTCTGTGGACACGTAGTTGTGTAGGATTGTCAAACACACAATATCTCATAATTTAGTCATAATCCATCACCATAAATTTTTCATCATTTATTCCTCAGCTCATCCCACCTACTATATCATATGCTAACAAAATAATCATATACCATTATCCTCAAGACAACACATATATATACATAAACATATAACAAACACATACATTGGGCCCAAACAACCTTGTACAGTATTTGGATTCCAGAGATATTGTTATGGTCTATCGCGACACTGGAGATCTAAGTGTCACATCCATCCCCTATTGACAGATATGTGTCTGGCCCCGAAGGCAAATAACAATGATACCCAGTGTCTAGCACATAATAGTGATGCCCAGCATTTAGCCCGAAGGCAAATAATAGTGGCGCCCAACATCTAGACCGAAGGCAAATCATATAATTAGCATCAAAAACAATTCTCTGGAATAAGATACTATACAAGGCAAGACACATTCTACATACTTTATTGCCTTAACATAACTGATTCCATCATTGTTTATTTTTCAACACTTTTTTCATCACTTTACTCAATTTCCACATTTCATACCCACTTTTCATTTCCATGTGATCATACCATGCTATGATCACTTTCACATCACATTTCCAATTATTCCATAACTATTTCTTATATTCTCAATTACATATCACATTTTCCATCTTATTACTGTATTTCATCAATTTCCCAAATTTCCACATTTATACAAACATACTTATATTGCACAATTATTTCATGTATCACAATCTTATTAAACATTATTCATAGTCACATTCACAATGTGACCATTTTCCTCATTTCCCAATGCATTCTCACATTATTTCATAATCAATCTCCAAATTATCAATCACATTACACATTGCATAGTCTACTTTCAGAACTTTAATTACATTTTATCATTTTCTATATTTTTTTACTCACATCATCAATTTATTTTTATAATTTCTACATTTTAGATATTTTCCACATTTTCCATATATTTAATCAGATTTCCCATAATGTATGTCACTTTTACAACGTGACCCCATTACCCATATACTTTGGGCATTTTTCCCACTTTGCCCACATATATATTAATAGTTTTAACCACCTATGATGGCTTAACATAAATTTTTTTAATACATTTTACATCTTTTTATGAATAACAATGCAATTACATAAAATACTCAACATCAAAGTAGCTTAGCCCATCTTTAACATCAAAATGTGCTATATCACATCACATGAAAATGAATTATACAAAGTCAAAGTATGTACTTACCTTATTTCCCCTTTTCAGGCCTTAACTTGATAAAACTTTATGCTCTTCCACTTCTTTCAATATAGCTTACACACATATAATCCAACATTAATTGCATTACCCATTTAAATTCACATTAGAACCCATTGTGCATCAAAACACCATTATCCAACCCATTCTCACTAAAATTCCATTAAAAGGATAAATTCACCACTTACTACTTTATCCAAACTTCAACTAACTTAACTCATATCCCACATTTAACCCAAAAATCATAATTTACATATCAAAATAACATTAAAACAACTTATTACAACAATTCCAAATGCCATTTCCAAAAAACCCTTATTTCACATAATATGGCTATAAATACTAACCTTCCCAAAACTAAGTCATATCACATTTTCAACCATAAATTCATAGTATTTATATTAAAATAACATCAATTCAACTCATTTCTACAATTAGAACCACACTTAGATGAATCCCTAATTTCCCATAATCTTCCATAACCCTAAACTCATCCAATCTTACCCATATCCAATTTCTAATCATAAAATCATCAGATACATATGAAAACCAAATTAAATTCATCCATTAAAAGAATTATATCCACCTATAGTAAAATCCCTATTGGCACATATTTACCACAAAACCCCACTTCCCTTATATGAGCTCATTTCAAACAACCAACCAATATTTCATCATATACTCATCATTTAAACATCATTCCTATCCATTTTAGCAATTACCACTTCTTCATCTCTCTAACTATAGCAAACATTTTCATAAAACTAAATAATTAAAGCTTTAACGAGAGAAAACTTACTTGTTTTCTTAATTTCTCTTCAAAATCCTCCTAATTCTCTTTAATTTATTGTAAAATTAGATGGTTCCAATGGGAAATTTACCTCTCTCTTCCTCTCTCTCTCCCAATTCGGACATGGCTGTCAAGAAGGAAGAAGAATTCTTTGATTTTTGATTCTTACTTATTTCCCATCCATAAATATAATTATATTAATTATTCATTTAATTAATTAATTAATTAATTAATTTTACTTTAATTCTCCACCACAAATCCCCTTCTTCCTTTCACTTTTCTTTTTCTTTTTCTTTCTTCTTTTTTTTTAATTATTATTATTATCTCTTTCCTATCCATAATTATCCACTACCTACTTATACTTCCTTTATATGTTACATATATTTAATGTATATGTATATATTTATGTAATGTATATACTATGTATATATAATGTATATTTAATGTATATCAATACTCATATACTCAATTAATGTGTATCATATATACACATCAACTATACCTTATGTGTATTCAATAAAACAAGTATGTAATATATAAATCCAACATATACCATTAATATTAATATAAAAATCAAACATATACCGTTAATATACACTATGTATATATTATGCATACACGAGGTATACATTTGGTATATATAACTTTTATACCCCCAAATACTTATTTAATTTCTTACAAATCATGGATATGACATTCTGGATCCGTTGAACTACTATAATATTCCAATATACTATTAGGCAAATCTAATATCCCAATTGGTTCATCAGGCAACTCTAATATCCTAATGAAATGACCAAGCAATGAAACCATTAATCGACTCTAATATGTCAAGGAGTCATTGCGCAACTCTAATATCCCAATGGGTCTATCAAGCGAATTTAATATCTCGATAAAATCACCAAGTGACTCTAATATCTTGGTGAGTGAAAACAACCATTGAGTGACTCTAATATCCCGATAAAAACCACTAAGCGACTCTAATATCTTAGCAGGACAGTGAGCAATTCTAATATCTCACTATAAACAAACCTGGATACTTCAACATATCAAAAAAACTATGTTGTCATGATACTTCAATAAATCCAACATAGGTTGGAGATTGTGCCGTCGGGATACTTCAACAAATCTAATATAGGCTAGATAGATGCTTCAACAAGTCTACCTTTACATAAATGAATCTTTATCATGATTATCTATTCTTTTGGATGGACCTTTGTCATGCCTCGACTTTAGCTTTTCTTGATGGATGAATTTGATCTTCATCTTGATTCCATACTCTTGAGGATGGACCTTTGTCTTGCCTCAACTTCAGCTCTTTTAACTAGACTGATCTTCTATTCTTGGACCTTTGTGTGGATCTTTTGTCTTTTATATCTTCATTCATTTGAGAGTTTTGATTTTCTTCTTGTTCCATTATTTTCATTCTTCAACTGTGAAAAAAATTTCATTATTTTTTAGCTAGCCTCCTCTCTTTGTGTAACACCTTTATACCCAATATACGTACACTACATATACCGGACATATGTAATATACGAATATAGGATATAAGAATGTCACAACCCACATTAATAAAACAACTCTTCACTTATAAAATCTGTATAAACTTAAAATATTCAATTGATATCATATAAATAATAGATAAAACATTACTTGTTAAAACACATATATAACTTTCATTGCCAAAAGTTTATCTAAAACATTTTTGATAAACAGCGGAATATACATATATATATATCAAAATATACATGAAATCAATATGTACAAAAATATAAAATTTATACATGCTGGCAATTTGTTTATGATCTTGATGTCCAAAAATCAACTTTGATCTCTAGGTCTCAAGCCTAGACTCAGACTTGGTATAGATGAACTCTCTAGCTCAACATGATCTACCCTGTCACCTACGCGATGAACCACAATCACGCTAAGCCAGAAGTTTAGTGGTACAAACTTTGATAATAATATAGTTCCAATGCAATGCCAATGCACAATACTTAAGGATATCAAATCTCATAGCATTATATCTCATTATATTGCTCAATTGTTCCACAATTCACAATTCACAATTCACATCAAAGCAAAGACAAGCATGGGCCCAAAAAGGATCTAATATGCTATTCAAATTCCAGAGGTACTGCTTTGGTCTATAATGACACCAAAGAACTTTCACAAGTGGCACCTTCTTATTTCTCAACTCCTTCACTCACGTGCCAAAATAGCCACTGGTTCTTCCTCATAAGTCAGATCTGGACTCACCTCAATTGATTCTACTGACAGAATATGAGATGGGTCTGACCTATACTCTGAAGCATACAGACAAGGAAGACATTGTGAATTCGATCTAATTCAGGCGGTAAAGCTAATCTATAGGCCACTGGTCCAATTCTCTCCAGTACCTCATAAGGTCCTATGAAACGAGGACTCAACTTCCCTTTGCGGCCAAATTTCAAAATTTTCTTCCAAGGGGACACTTTCAAAAATACTTTATCTCCTACACTGAACTTTATATCTCTTCTTTTTAAGTCCAAATATGATTTCTGTCAGTCTGAGGCTACTTTAAGACAATTCCTAATCACCTTTACTCTCTTCTATTTCCCTAATCAAATCAGGACCAATCAACTTACCTTCTTCAACCTCATCCCAACATAGAGGTGTTCTGCATCTTTTACCATACAATGCCTCATAACATTTTAATACTGGATTGATGACTGTTGTTATAAGCAAACTCAATCAGTGGTAAGAATCTATCCCAGCTCCCAGAGAAATTGATGATACAACTCCTCAACATGTCCTCTAAAATCTGTATCACTCTCTCTGACTGCCCATCTGTCTGAGAATGGAAAGTAGTGCTAAAATATAACTGAGAACCCAAAGCATCCCGCAAACTCTTCCAAAACCTCAAAGTAAATCGGGGATCTCGATCCAACACCAAAGAAATTGAGACTCCATGTAACCTTACTATTTCATTGATATACAGCTCAACCAACCTTTCAAGAGAAAATCCATCTGTACTGGAAGAAAATGAGTTGTCTTGGTCATTTGATCAACAATCACCCATATTGCATCATGCTTCTTTCGAGTCAAAGGCAACCCAGTCACAAAATCCATTATCACTCGCTTCCATTTCCACTCTGGCACGGATAATGGTTGAAGTAATCCTAAAGAAACTTGGTGTTCAGCCTCCACTCTCTAACAAGTGAGACATCTGGATACAAACTCTGCTATGTCTCTCTTCATACCTGACTGCCAATAATATTGCTTCAAATCCTGATACATCTTGGTATTCCCAAGGTGCATAGCATAAGCTGGTTTACCTTCCACAGGCAGAGTAAGGATAGGAGCCTGAGTCAACATCTCCTTCAGATGCGCAAAGCTCGCCTGACACCGATCTGTCCATAAGAATCTAATTCCCTTCCAAAGAAATCTGGTGAGTGGAGTAGCTATCATAGAGAAACCTTTTATAAACCATCTATAATAGCCTACCAAACCCAAAAAACTTCTAATTTCTGTCACAGTCTTCGGTGGACTCCAATTCAAAATAGCCTCAACTTTACTCGGATCAACTCTAATACCCTATGCTGAAACCACATGACCAAGAAAAGTCACTTGATCAAGTCAAAACTCACATTTAGAAAGCTTAGCATACAACTGCTTCTCCCTCAGAGTCTGCAATACAATCCACAAATGCTTGACATGATGCTCCTTATTACGTAAATACATCAAAATATCATCAATGAAAACTACCAAAAATTGATCTAAATAGGGTCTGAATACCCTGTTCATCAAATCCATAAATGCTACTGGTGCATTCGTCAATCCAAAAGGTATCACCAAGAACTCATAAATGCCCATACCTCATGCAAAAAGCTGTCTTAGGTCTTCATCTCCGACTCTCAACTGATGGTACCCTGATCTCAAGTCAATCTTAGAGAATACTGCTGCTCCTTTCAACTTATCAAAGAGATCATCTATCCTAGGCAATGGATACTTATTCTTAATGGTCACTTTATTCAACTGCTATAATAAATGCACAATCTTAAGATACCATCCTTCTTCTTCACAAACAGAACAGATGCTCCCCATGGAGACACACTAGGGTGAATGAACCCTTTATCCAACAATTCCTGTAATTGCACCTTCATCTCTCTCAACTCAGCAGGTGCCTTATGATAAGGAGTAACATAGATGGGAGTGGTACCAAGCAACAAATCGATACCAAATTCAACCTCTCTCTCAGGGGGTATCCCTAGCAACTCCTCAGAAAAAACAACTGGAAACTCAGCAACTGTGAGCATACTGTCAAGCTGAAAACCCATTACTCTGGTATCTACAACATGAGCAAGATAAGCCTCTCATCCTTTTCAAATCATCCTCCTAGCTGAAACAGCTGAAACCAACATGAATGAAAAATTTCTCTGCTCACTAGATACCATAACACTTCTACCATCACAGGTTCTCAGGTTAACACACTTTTGCTGACAATCTACCACAACCCCATGCTTGGATAACCAATCCATGCCTAAAATTAAATCATACTCCTTGAAAGGCATCTCAATCAAATCACCAAGGAACTCCTCATCCTGAACCACAACCGAACTATTATGGTGCACCTTGCTAACTAAACACTATGCCCTACAGGATTTGTCACCAAAATATCAAATCCTAGAGACGTAGAATGCAAATCAGTAATAGGCAAGATAGATGCACTAATGTATAAATGAGTCGATCCAAGGTTTAATAATGCAAGAACTGAAGTACCATATAAAAAAAATGTACCAGCAATAAATGCTGAAGCATCCGGCTGCCTCTGCATCACATATACTCGCTGAGATGGTCCTACCTCATCTAGTCTATTACCTGCGGTAGAACCTCCTCTCTGACCAGACCATGTCCGACCTCCTCTACTAGCACCTCTGCCACCACGACCCCCTCTAACACTGGGTCGAGAATCTGCAGTATCTGCCTGTCTATCTTCTGGTGGCTCTGGACAATCTCTGATGAAATGATCTGGTGACCCACATCTAAAACACACTCCCAAAGTACTTCTCCACCAATAGATACCTCCGCGTGCTTTACCACAATGAACACAAGCAGGTGGAGCAAACCTCTAAACTACTAGAGTCGGAGCACTAGCCACAGAAACTGTAGGTCTCGATCTCTACCCCTGTTCCTGTATTGACCTACCAGACTAACTTTGGCTCCTATTGAATCTTGGAAAATATCCTCCTCGGCCTCTCTTCACAAATGAAGAACCTGCTTCACTCTGAGGTTTCCTAGCTCTGGTCTCCTCATCCCTAGCAGTTGCTGCCTGACCCTGTGCTCTCTCAATACTCCTGGCTGCTGCAACCAACTGAGAAAAATCCTGATACAGGGAGCCTGCAATAATGCACATAATAGAGGGTCTCAACCCTTATTCAAACCTTCTACACTGGTCAATCTCATCAGAAATAATCCTGTCAGCATACAGTGTAATATCCCAAACTATACCGTAAAATTTTTGGAATGATTATTGTTAAAATTGGATTAAATGATATAAAGTATATATATATATGTTTAAGTGGTAAGAGAGAAAAAGAGAAGTGTGTATATGTTGTATATATAGAGATATATACAACGTATAGAAGTCAACTAATTAGTTGGTCAAAAGAGATATTTAATTATATTTAGATTAATTGAAATTGAATTATTAAGTGGATGATGATATTTATGATTATTTTATTATTATAATTGCTTGGTGGATATTAAAAGAGGACTTTAGTGGTTAAGAGACAAGTGTGTGGGTTGACTTTCATTTTTCATCTTCTTCTTTCTTCTCTTTGGCCGGCCATCACCATAGTAAGAAGGAAAGAGAGATTTTGTTCTTCCTAACTGAAGATTGAAGGGTGTTTCAAGAGATCAATTTGGAATTCTAAGGGGTTTTCATCACTTTTGGTAAGTTTTTCAACTTGATTTTTTGGTTTTCTTTTTAGTTTGTGTATTAAGTTTGGTATATGGTTGTTGATGATGTGTGTATGGTTGATTTGTTCTGTTTGAGGTTATTTGGTCTAATTGTCTTTGATTTTTGGGGTTGGATTGAAGAGAAAGAGTTAGGTTTGGTGAAAGAATAAGAGTTGCAGATTATGTATGGGTTGAGTTGTGATTGTGATGGTGATTTGTGTTTGATCCATGAAATTGAGTTGTTTTGGTGTTTATGCAAGTTTAGTATGGTTTATTAATTATTTTGGGTAAGATTATTTGGAGTGGAAAATGGTAAAGTATGTTGTTTGATGGATGTGGTGTCGTTGGTGTCGGAATCAGGATTTTCGGTTTGACACGCCCATGAGCACGGCCAAGTCTTTAGGCGTGTCAATGGTTCTATTTTCTGGATGGGTGACACGACCAGTGACATGCCCATGTCACTGAGCATGTCATAGCTTTTGTGCTGGAGTAGTATTGACACGTCCATGTCACTGAGCGTGTCATAGCCACTGTGTTGGGGGAAGATTGACATGGCCAGTGACACGCCCATGTCACTGAGCGTGTCATAGCTTTTGTGTAGTGAGTTTAGGGCATGATTAGGGACACACCCTTGTTGTTGAGCGTGTCATGTGTAGAGTTTTCCCTAGTTAGCTCTTATCCTTATTTTCTTCTTGTGTATCACTAAGTGAGAGTGTATCATCACTTTTGGATTAGGTTTTGAAGAGATTGAGTTGCCCTAATCCAAGTGTTGAAGGATTCTTGGAAGAGGAAGTGGTTAGATTGGTGTGAGTTTCTCTTGAGGTAAGTACAAACCCTACATGATTGCATACATTTACATGACTTTGGGACTTAACACATTTGGTTTTAAATGTGTTAAGTAATCTATTACATTGTTGATACAATTGATTAATGCTATGATTTGCATAATGTGAAAGATAAAATGATCACTCAAAATGTATGTACAATGCAAATGGGTTATGTATACCCTAATGATGAGATGTGAAGCCATTGTTGTTGGCTATAATGATGCAAATGAAATAATTGGGGCATGGTTGCCTAGATGATTATGAGAAAATAAGATTGGAATTGATAATGAAATAATAAAAGAATTGTGTTCCTAGTATGTTATTCAATTTTAAGAGTTTTGTTATTGGTGGCATGCCTAAAAGTAGCACTCCCTTGAAGCTGGGTTGGGCTTGGTCCTTGAAGCCAAGTTGGGTTGATGCTTAGCTCCCCTTAAAGCTTGGTTGGGCCTAGTCCCTGAAGCCTAGTTGGGATGTTACATATGAGATGTTTCTCATTGTGATAATGATTCGCCTACGGGCTTGATAAATGTGATTATTGAACCAAAACAGTAACTCTGGAATTTGAATGGCATATTAGTTTCATTTGGGCCCATGCTTGTCGTTGCTTAAATGTGAATCATGAATGATGAAACACTCGAATAATATAATGAAATGTAATGTTAAGAAATATGATATTCTTGTGTATTGTTTCTAATTCTTTAAACTTTGACATTAGCATTACATTAAAGCATATTGTTATTATGGTTTGTACCACTAAGCCTATGGCTTAGCGCGATTATGCTTCATCGCACAGGTGACAGGGTAGATTCGGTTGAACTGGAGAGTTCAGCTCGATCGAGTCGAGTCTAGGCTTGTGAAGTGTTGATTTGTGGACTTCAAGATCAGTGACGAACTGCCAAGCATGTATAAACTCTATATATTTTGTAAATATTGATTTTGATGTATATATATGTAAATACCGCTACATTTTCCGCTGCTTAATAAATAAATATTTTATCTATTATGTTCTATAATATAAATTAAATGTATTAAGTTTTCTCATATTGAAAATATGAAAGATTGGTTTGTTTAATATAAACTGACACTCCTGTATCCGGTATATGTATATTACAAATGTGGTTGTATGTAGTGTGCGTATATGGGGTACCGGGGTGTTACATTTATTTTGGTATCAGAGCCTAGGTTTGAGGTTCTCAACCTAGGTGAATTGTAAGAAGAAGAAAATTTTGATTTTTAAATATGGTTTTTGAATAAGATACATGCTTTGGCACTGGAAGTTTCTGATCTTTGATAAGGCATATTCTGCTGTGTTTGCAGATATAGGTAGTGATGGCATCTCAGTCACGTCAGTCCATAGAAGGTAGTGCTGAGAGTGTAGCTCCTGGAGAAGGTAGAGATGGAGCTAGGGTTTAGAGAGCTAGAGAGGCACCTGCTCCTATGCCAGAGAGACCAGCTGCTGATGAGATTCTGCCGATTTGGTTACGGTATATGGTAGAATTGTTGAGGCAGGCTCCAGTGCAGCAGCCGCCACCTCAACCGCAACCGCAAGTGCCGGTGAGGCAGTATGATAAATTGAGGAAGTTTGGAGTTGAGGATTTCTTTGGTACCACAGATCCTGCAGTAGCTGACCAGTGGTTGGATAGAGTTCAGAGGGCATTCATTCAGCTGCAGGCTACTTTTGAAGAGAAATTTGATTATGCTAAATCCCTTCTGCAGAAAGATGCTTATGATTAGTGGAAGATGGTTCCACATGCCATGGATCATCCACCGACCTTGTCTTATAGTGATTTTCTACGAGAGTTTAAGCAGAAGTATACTTCGAGGGAGTATAAGGATGCTAAGAAGATGGAGTTTCTGAATTTGAGACAAGGTAATCGGACAGTGGCAGAGTATGAGATTGAGTATATACGGTTGAGTCATTATGCCAGTGGAATTATTTCAGATGAGATTGACTGATGCCAGTGTATTATTGCTGGTTCTCGGTACCAAGACTTTTTCTCAGTTGGTTGCAGTTGCCAGAATTGTTGAGAGAGCACAGGGTATTGCAGCAGCTACTACTGAGGATGAGACTAGAGTTAAGAGACTCCAGTTTGAGGCAGGGTCTTCATCTATGAATAGGGGTAGAGGAAGTTTTGTTCCGAGGATCAGTAGCAGCCAGAGACAGTCTAGTAGGTCAGTACAATATCAGAGGCAGAGACCGAGACCTACAGTTTCTGTAGCTAGAGCTCCGACTCCAGTGGGTCATAGATCTATTCCACCTACATGTGTCCATTGTGGTAGGGCACATGGGGGTGCTTGCTGGAAGACGGGTGGACCAAGAGTATGTTTTAGATGTGGCACATTGAATCATTTCATTAAAGATTGCCCTGAGCTATCAGAGGATAGACAGACTAATACTGCAGTTTCTCGACCTATTGTCAGCAGGGGAGGTCGAGGGGCAGAGGTTTTAATAGAGTTGGTTGACCTGGGATTAGTCAGAGAGGAGGTTCTACATCCGGAGGCAGTAGCCCAGATGAGGCTGGACCATCTCAGCGAGTGTATGTGATGCAGAGGCAGCCGGATGCTTCAGCCGTCATTGCGGGTACATTTTCTTTATTTGGAATTTCAGTTCTTGCTCTTATTGGTCCAGGATCTACTCATTCATACATAAGTGCATCTATCTTGCTTGTGACTAAATTGCATTTTGAGTCCCTAGGATTTGATGTCTTGGTGACAAATCCTTTAGGGCATAGTGTGGTAGTTAGCAAGGTGCATCGTGATAGTTTAGTTGTGGTGCAAGATGAGGAGTTTCTTGGTGATTTGACTGAAATGCCTTTTAAAGAGTATGATATAATCTTAGGCATGGATTGGTTGTCTAAGCATGGAGCTATGATAGATTGTCAGAAGAAGTGTGTTACTCTGAGAACCAGTGATGGTAGAAGTGTGATGGTATCTAGTGAGCGGAGACATATTACATCCTTGTTTGTTTCAGCTGTTGCAGTTAGGAAGTTGATTCGAAAAGGGTGTGATGCTTATCTTGCTCATGTTATAGATACCAGAGTAGTGGGTTCTCAACTTGATAGTATACCCATAATTGTGGAATTCCCATATGTTTTTCCTGAGGAGTTACCAGGGATATCCCCTGAGAGAGAGGTTGAGTTTGGTATCGATTTGTTGCTTGGTACATCTCCCATCTCTATTACTCCATTATCAAATGGCACCTGCTGAGTTGAGAGAGTTGAAGGTGTAGTTGCAGGAGTTGTTGGATAAAGGGTTCATTCACCCTAGTGTTTCTCCGTGGGGAGCTCCTATTTTGTTTGTAAAGAAGAAGGATGGTACTTTGAGACTGTGCATTGATTATAGGCAATTGAATAAAGTGACTATTAAGAATAAGTATCCTTTGCCTAGGATAAATGATCTCTTCAATTAGTTGAAGAGAGTTGCAGTGTTTTCCAAGATTGATCTAAGATTAGGGTACCATCAGTTGAGAGTTAGAGCTGAAGATGTATCTAAGACAGCTTTCCGCATAAGGTATGGGCATTATGAGTTCTTGGTGATGCCTTTTGGGTTGACGAATGCACCAACAACTTTTATGGATTTGATGAATAGGGTGTTTAGACCCTATCTAGATCAATTTGTGGTGGTCTTTATTGATGATATTTTTGTGTATTCGCATAATGAAGAGGATCATGACAAGCATTTGTGGATTGTATTGCAGACTTTGAGAGAGAAGCAATTGTATGCTAAGTTGTCTAAGTGTGAGTTTTGGCTTGATCAAGTAACTTTTCTCAGTCATGTAGTTTCAGCAGAAGGTATAAGAGTTGATTCGAGTAAAGTTGAGGCCATTTTGAATTGGAGTCCACTGAAGGCCGTGACTGAGATTAGAAGTTTTCTGGGTTTAGTAGGCTATTATCGACGGTTTGTGAAAAGTTTTTCTTTGATAGCTACTCCACTCACCAGATTACTTTGGAAGGGAGTTAGATTTATGTGGACAAATCAGTGTCAAGCTAGCTTTGAGCAGTTGAAAGAGATGTTGACTCAAGCTCCTATTCTTACCTTGCCTGTGGAAGATAAACCTTATGTGATTTAAAATGATGCTTCACATAATGGCTTAGGATGTGTTTTGATGCAGGAGGGTAGAGTCATAGCTTATGCTTCTCAGCAGTTGAAGCCGCATGAACTTAATTATCCGATGCATGATTTGGAGTTGGCAGCTATAGTGTTTGCTTTGAAGATTTGGCGACATTATCTTTATGGGGAGAATTGTTTCATCTATACAGATCACAAGAGTTTGAAATACTTGGGTGTTGAGAGAGAGCTGAATCTTCGACAGAGACGGTGGTTAGAGTTGATTAAAGACTACGACTGTTTGATTGATTATCATCCTGGTAAGGCGAATGTTATTGCTGATGCCTTGAGTTGAAAGTCTTTGGCAGGTTTGACTACTTATTCGCTCTCATTGCTTGTTGAGTTGAGAGTGATGCATGCTAGTTTTGAATCATGTGATGATGGTGTTTTGTTAGCTCAATTACAATTGAGACCGGTGTTGTTGAATCAGATTAAAGAGGCTCAGTTGGATGATGAAAAAATTCAGAAAGTTGTGATGGATTGCCAAAAAGGAGAGAGTAGAGATTTTTATGTAAGAGATGATGGCAGTCTTTGGTACAAAGATAGATTGTGTGTTCCTGATGATGCAAGATTGAGAGAGATAATTTTGGAGGAAACACATCAGTCGATTTTTGCTATGCACTCTGGGAGTACTAAGATGTATCTTGATTTGAAGCAACATTATTGGTGGTCAGGTGTGAAGAGGGACATAACGGAGTTTGTATCTAAATGTCTCACTTGTCAGAGAGTGAAGGTCGAGCACCAAGTTCCAACAGGGTTACTCCAACTTTTATCAGTGTCTAAGTGGAAATGGGAACATGTAACAATGGATTTTGTGACTAGTTTGCCATTGACTCAGAAGAAGCATGATGCCATTTGGGTGATTGCTGATCGATTGACGAAGACAGCTCATTTTCTTCCTGTTTGGATGGACTATTCTCTGGAGAAGTTGGCTGAGCTGTATATCAGTGAGATAGTGAAGTTGCATGGAGTCCCAATTTCATTAGTATCTTATCGAGATCCCCGGTTTATTTTAAGGTTTCGGAAGAGTTTGCATGCTGCTTTGGGTTCTCGATTACATTTTAGCACTGCTTTTGATACGCAGACAGATGGGCAGTTAGAGAGAGTGATACAGATTTTGGAGGATATGTTGAGAAGCTGTGTCATTGATTTCTCTAGAAGTTGGGATAGATTTTTACCATTGATGAAATTTGCTTATAACAACAGTCATCAATCTAGTATTAAAATGGCACCTTATGAGGCATTGTATGGTAGAAGATGCAGGATGCCTCTATGTTGGGAAGAAGTTGGAGAAGGTAAGTTGGTTGGTCCCGATTTGATTAAAGAAACAGAAGAGAAAGTAAAAATAATTCAGGATCTGTAACACCCCTTCCCGACCTATGAATAAGCTGAGGAGGAATGCTACATCGGGATACGAGCTCTGGATATGTCAGCTTACTTAATGTTCCTTATAAAAATTTTCCAAAAATTTTGACGGAGTCTCCCTTAAAATTCTAGGTCCCAAGTGTCGACAAAACTAATTTTTTTATTTTTGAAAAACATTTTGTTTCACAATTCAACTTAAGCACACTCCCAATAATCCACCCTTATAACCTCAACTACAATCCTGCAAGAAGAATTCACACTTCTATATTCACAGCCCAACTCAATTTAAAACCATACAGTTATTATACATTACTAGATTTGCATGCTACATCAAGTTATCTCTTTGTATTGTTCAAATAAGTACATGTCAGTTTCTAATACCAAAATACAAAATGAAGAGCACCACCTAAGTTTGTTGATGACCGACAGATCGCAGGACTCCTCTGCTCGCTACTGGCTCCTTGCTAATAGCCTACGAGTTTAGAAGAAACTAAACTCGCTAAGCATTGCTTAGTGGGTACTTTAACTAATTACGAAAAATAAATAATAAAAGCATAATGCACTTTTAAAAGCAATGAGTCGTATTGAAAAATAATATCACAGTAAAAACAATCCATACATGTCATATATTCAGTTATTATCATTTTATCAGTTCGCTCCACAAGGTAATTTGGTAGACTAACGTATGGTAAGGAACTAACTGAAACAACTGTATATATATTCTATGGCTGTGGCCCTAAAACATTTTGGACCAAGCCCTGTGAAATCTGTGGCCGAAGCCCTCGGATCGGAGTCCTATATAACTCGGGCGATTGCCCTATATAACTTGGACCGAAGTCCTATATAGCTCGGGTCGTCACCCTATATAACTCGGACCGAAGTCCTATATTATAGCAGCAATGCATATAGTATGATATATCATACCCTTACCCTACTCAGTACTATCCCAGATACCCAGTGGAGCCAAAATTTTCATGCCATTTCTTAATCTAATATGCATTATACAATTATCGACTTATGTTTCTTATATTATTTCAACGTGAAATATCATATTTTGTCATTTTAATAACATATTATGCTCATTTATATGCATAAAGAATCAATGGGATTACTTTTGAAAAATGACCAAATGAATAGTAGCAAAATGACCATATGAATTGTAAATTCTGGTTTTGGACTCAACTTGATCCTTATTTTGAAACATTGTATAAAATAATCTACTTGACTAAAAACTCTAAAATTTTTACAGAATTTAGTTTTACATCTTAAAATCATTCCTTTAAAATTTTAGATCAAACTGGACACAAAATCTTGGTCAAGTAGTTCACCCAACCAGACTGCTCTAGTTGCCCTGCATCCTGGCAGCAGTTCTGAATTTTGTGAATTCCATAAATTAAATTCAATCAATGTGGTTCCAAATTATTTTTCTCAAATACTAGACTCAGTAAACAACAACATATCCAAATTTCACTTCAAGAACATTTTTCTATATTTAATTAAAAATCATACAAGTCACAGCATTTCACTAATTCTAAAACAGAAAAATTTCAAGAAAATGAACAAACAATTAGTTAAAGTACCAAACCTTGCTTTTCCTTGCTCTTCTTGTATATTTCACTTCCTTTCCTCTCTAATCTCCTTGATTTCCTATTAATTTTAACATCACATATACAAAGATAAGAACCCTAGGTATAGACATAGTCTTATCTTATGATTTTTCTAATGGTTGCTAGCTTATTTTCACCATTAAACACCATTATTTCTTTCATCAAATCCTTCAAATAATTATTTCTTGAATTTTCTCCAAATCTAGCTACATAAACCCTAATTTCAATCTCTTAAATTAACCATTAATCCATGAAATTAAAACTAGAGATAGGTTTCTCTTACCTTATAATCTTTTTTGTCACTAAAATCTTCAACCAAAAGCCTTAAACTTTGGAAAAATCACCTCCTTCTTCCTTCTCTTATGGTTTGGACGAGTTCACCATGTAAGAGAGGGCTTTTATATTCTTTCCTTAGCTTATTTTGATCCAAATGGCAGCCAAGAGAGGTTAAGATGTGTTGGTGTAAGTGTTGGTTTCCCATTGATACACCTTATGGCAAAAATGGCCACTTTTAATTGGTCCAAATGTCTCTTTCTTTTATTTATTTAAAACCCAAGCCATTGGGCTTTCTTTTATTCATATTTTGACCCCCTCAACTTTCTTGTGCTGTAATTTTATAGTCTAGGGTGTGAAAATACCAAAATACCCTCCAGTGATTAATCGATTGTAACTTTTAAACCATGCGTTTTTGGGAAAAATTGAAACCCACGGTTATGACCCGATTAATCTAGAGAATATTCTTTCGGGGTCGGATATGGGCACTATTAAGAACTTCCGACACTTAATTTTTAAGTTTACATAGTTGCCTCTAACTTGTGAGAAATTTCCACTTAGGTCCTCGGCCTTTCAAAAAATTACCTTTATGTCCCGTCGACTTCACGGGCCTCTTTTGCACACCGATTTTATTTTTTTGACTATCTCGAGCCTCTATTTGACCACTTATTTATGTCCTTCTTGCCTAATACTCGACTACCTAAACTTTGGGATGTGATAGTTCTACCTCCCTTAATTTAAGTTTCGCCCCGAAACTTGCTTGTTCATATATGTAAATACATTGCTCATATAATTAATAACAGTCATTTGTTGGAATGCTGCTGCTATCTGCCTAAGGTAAGTTTCTGGACCGGGTATTTCAGCTGCTGCTGACCTTGGTCTATGAACTTCCCCGGCATCTGCAGACCCAGATGCTTGCGATTCTACATTTCGTTCCATAGCTTGCCATGAATCTAGAGACATCCTACATTGACATAATGTAATATCCTAATGTATGCCCTAGAAGTTGATTATGTTGTTGGTTTAACATTTGATTGAATGTATATATTATGTGATAAGAAAAGAAATTGGTAAAAGAATGTTTATGTATATGTGTTTTGGGAAAGAAAAGAGGGTGTAGAGAGAAGTGTATATATTGTTTATATGCTTGTATAATTAACATATACATAAGTCAAAGGGAGAGTCAATGGAAGAGAGATATTTATTTTGTGAGGGTGAAATTACTTAAATGGGCTTATAAGAGACAAGAGTTAAGTTAAATGGTTAAAGGGTGTTTTGGTAATTGTTTGATTTGAAACTCTTGGTGGAGATTAAAAGGAAAATTTGACTTTGCTTCTTCATAATTTCTTCTTCTTCTCCATTGTGGCCGGCTCCTCCTTAGAAAAAGGAAGCAAGAGGCAAAGAGAGGATCTTGTTGAGTGAAGCTCAAATTGAAGAAAGATTAAGTGATCAAGTGTTGATTCAAGAAGTTTTTAACTAAGGTAAGATCTTTCCTTTGATTACTTTTATTCTTTTGAAGTGGTATTTGAAATTAATTAGGGATTTGTTGAATGGATGATAAGATGTAGTTGTGTTGTGTTTTCAAGTGTTAAATTTGGTTTTAAGTTAAGAATTTAAATAGGTGTTGTTGTTGGAAGTGAAGGATGTTGATTTTGGAAGATGGAGAAGGATGTTGGTTTTAGGGTTTTGAAGTGGTTGTGTTTAAATGTGATGTTAATGTGTTATTAAAGTGATTATTGTGATGATTGTGTAAGATATGTGTTTATGTTATTGAGTGTACCCATTTGAATGAATTTGTGTTGTGCATGATGTGTTAAAATGCATTTAGAAGATTGTTGGACACATTTAGGGTTTGGTTTTCAAATGACACGGCCAAAAGCAAGGAGAGACACGGCCAAGCCAAGAAAACTTGGGCGTGTTGGAAGGATTTTTGGGAGACACGGTCGTGTCTATTGCCTGTGTTCACTACTGGATGTTGGTGTTGGGAGACACGGCCACAAGCTTGGTCGTGTCCCTTGCCCGTGTTGCCTACTGTCAAATTGTGGTTGAGAGACACGGCCACAAGCTTGGCCATGTCCCTCAAGTGTGTTGCCCGTGTCCCTCAATTGTGTTAGATAAGGTTTTGATTCTTTGTTCTTATTGCATTGTTTTGGTTCTTCTAAGGTAATTGTGTACATAAACTTAAACCTAAACACTTTAAACACACTTAAATCAATGAATGACATAAACAAATGCATGTGTAAGAGTCTAAAGCTATGAACAATGGTATGTTATATGTATTGTGAATCTTGTAAATGATGATGTGTGATATGGATAATGTACTTTGAAATGCTATAACAATGATGCTATATGCATAATATGAATTGAGATGTGAAATGTGATGCAAAGTCATTGTGATTGGCTATGATGATGCAATTGAATGAAATAAGGCATGTTTGCCTAAATGTTGATGAGAATTGAGAATGGAAATGATAGCTAAATAATAAATGAATTGTGTGGCTAATGTGTTATTCCATTTTCAGAGTTTGTTGTTGGTGGCATGCCTAATATGAGTAACAATCTTTTGAAGTTAGGTTGGGCTTGATCCTTGAAGCCAAGTTGGGTTGAAGTTTAACATGTTTTACTCCCCTTGAAGCTTGGTTGGGTCTAGTCCTTGAAGCCTAATTGAGATGTTACAACCCTTGAAGCTAGGTTGGGTTGGTTCTTGAAGCCAAGTTGGGTTGAAGCTTAGCATGCTTTGCTCCCCTTGAAGCTTGGTTGAACCTAATCCTTGAAGCCTAGTTGGGTATATGATATTGATAAATGTGATAACAAAACCAAAGCATTAACTCTGAAAATTGAATGGCATATTAGTGTGTCTTGGGCCCAATGCTTGTCTTTGTTTAATGTGAGTCATGAATGATAAAATGAGTAACTAATAAGGTATATGAAAAAATGTTGAAATGTGACATGTTTATGTATGTGTGGTTTGTGAAATATAAAGATATGTTGATAGCTCTCCAACTATATTGCTGTGTTGAAATAGGGTATGCTTATATGATTATGATTTGTGAAATGCAAAGGTGTGTTGTTAGCTTTGCATATATGATGTTACATGTATAATATGGATTGAGAATTTACATTGCATTACACTAAAGCATAACATTAGCATGAATTGTCTTACTAAGCCCTTGGCTTAGCGCGATAGTGTTTAATCGCGCAGGTGATAGAGTTGATAGAGTTGAACCCGAGAGCTCTTCGAGACTGAGTGAGAGTAAACGTTGAAGAGATGATTTTGGGAACTTAAAGATCAGAGAAGATTTGCCAATCATGTATAACTCTTTTATATTTTGTAAATATTACTTATAATGCGAATATATGTATAATTGTAAATATGTATTCAAGTGGTTTCATATAGGTAAATATTTTCTAGATTCCGCTGCGTATTAACTGAATGTATTTATATATCTATTTTGTTTAATATTACAAATTGATTACTTATTATCTATAATGTATATTGAGAAAGATGATGGTATTATATAAAATGTTTTTGAATGCTAAGAAAATCCGTAGCATCCCTATGTTCAGTGCACTTATACTACATTGTGGTGTTTGTAGTGTGTGTGTATTGGATGTGGGGGTGTTACAGTTGTTTTGGTATCAGAGCCTAGGTTTGAGATTCTCAACCTAGGTAAAATGTAAGAAAAAGAAATGTTTTTGATTTAAAAAAAAGTTGGTTTTGAAATAAAATACATGTTTGGGATTGGCAATCTCTGATCTTTAATAAGATGTATTCTGCTGTGTTTGAAGAAATAGGTTGTGATGGATCCTCATTTGCGTCAGTCAGTTGAGGGTAGTGAGGAGAGTGTAGCTCCGGAGGATAGAGCTAGAGTTGATAGTGCTGAGGAGGCACCTGCTTCGGTGTCAGGGAGACCAGTTGGTGAGGAGGTTCCGCCAGCTTGGCTTAGGCATGTGGTAGAGGCTTTGAGGCAAGCACCAGTGCAACCACCACCACCCCCTCAGCCTTTGGTATCAGTGAGGCACTATGATAAACTAAGGAAGTATGGAGAAGAGGATTTCCTTGGTACTGTTGATCCAGCTGTAGCGGAGCAGTGGCTTGATAAAGTACAGAGAATCTTTATTCAGTTGCAAGCCACCCCAGAGGAAAAATTTGACTATGCTAGATCATTGCTACAGAAGGATGCATACGACTGGTGGAGGACAGTGCCCCATTCTATGGATGATCCACCTACCTTGTCCTACGCTGATTTCTTGAGAGAGTTTGAACTGAAGTATACTCCGAGGGAGTATAAGGACATGAAGAAGATGGAGTTTTTGAGCTTGAAGCAAGACAGCAGGACTGTAACTGAATATGAGGTTGAGTTTATTAGATTGAGCCATTATGTTGGGGGCATTATAGCTGATGAGATAGATAGATGCAGGAGATTTGAGGAGGGATTGAGGCCCTCTATCATGTGTCTAGTGGCTGGATCTAGATATCATGATTTTTCCCAGCTTGTGGCAGCAGCTCGGAGTGTGGAGCGAGCTCAAGTTATTGCAGCTGCTTCAGAGGAAGAGATTAGGGTTAGAAGGCCCCAGTTTGAGGCAGGGTCTTCTTCTACGAAGAGAGGTAAAGGAAGTTTTGTTCCTCGGGTCAGTAGGAGTCAGAGGTCAGCTGGTAGGTCAGTGCAGTTTCAGAGGCAGAGATTTAGACCTGCAGCTTCAGTGGCGAGTGCTCCGACCCCGATAACTCAGAGATCCACTCCACCCATCTGCATTCATTGTGGTAGGCCACATGGTTGTCCTTGCTGGAAGACTGGAGTAGCAGGGGTTTGTTTCAGATGTGGATCACCTGATCATTTTGTGAGAGATTGTCCTGAGTGGCAGGAGCGGATGTCAGTAGATACTGTAGCTTCTCGACCTAGTGTGAGGGGAGGTCGAGGAGGCAGAGGTATCAGCAGAGGAGGAAGATCTGGGTTCAGTGCTAGAGGAGGTTCTACATCAAGGGAGAGTAGACCAGAGGAGGTTGGATCTTTCCAGAGGATATATGTTATGCAGAGGCAGCCAGATGCTTCGGCAGTCAAAGCTGGTACTTTTTCTTTATTTGATATTTCAGTACTTGCTTTGATTGATCCCGGATCCACACATTCATATATTAGTGAATCTGTTTTGCCTGTGTCTGATATGCATGCTGAGTCCCTAGGATTTGATGTATTGGTGACAAATCTGTTAGGGCATAGTGTGATTGTGAGCAAGGTGCACCGAGATAGTGCAGTGAGGGTACAAGGTGAGGAGTTCCTTGGAAATTTGATTGAGATGCCATTTAAGGAATATGATGTGATTCTAGGCATGGACTGGCTATCTAGACATGGAGCTGTGGTAGACTGTAAAAGGAAAATTGTTTCTTTGAGAACTGCTGATGGTAGAGAGGTGATAGTATCTAATGAGCAGGAACAGCTAGCCTCCTTATTTGTTTCAGCTGTTGCAGCTAGGAGATTGATTAGAAAGGGGTGTGAAGCTTATCTTGCTCATGTGGTAGATACTAGAGTGAAGGGTTTCCCTATTGATAGTATTGCCACAGTTGCAGAGTTCCCAGATGTGTTTCCAGAGGAGTTGCCAGGATTACCTCCTGAGAGAGAGGTGGAGTTTGGTATTGAATTATTGCCTGGTACTACTCCTATCTCTATTACTCCTTACAGAATGGCACCTGCTGAATTGAGAGAGTTGAAAGTGCAATTACAGGAGTTGTTGGATAAAGGATTTATTCGCCCCAGTGTTTCTCCTTGGGGAGCTCCTGTCCTATTTGTAAAGAAGAAAGATGGTACTATGAGGTTGTGTATCGATTATAGGCAATTAAACAAGGTGACTATTAAAAATAAATATCCTTTGCCTAGAATCGATGATCTCTTTGATCAGTTGAAGGGTGCAGCTGTGTTTTCTAAAATTGATTTGAGATCAGGGTACCATCAGCTGAGAGTTAGAGCTGAAGATGTTCCTAAGACCGCCTTTCGGACCAGGTATGGACATTATGAGTTTCTAGTTATGCCTTTTGGTCTGACGAATGCACCTGCAGCTTTTATGGACTTGATGAATAGGGTGTTTAGGCCCTATTTGGATCAGTTTGTGGTAGTGTTTATTGATGATATTCTGGTGTATTCGCGGAATAAAGAGGAACATGACAAGCATTTGCGGATTGTGTCGCAGATTTTGAGAGAGAAGCAATTGTTTGCTAAACTGTCGAAGTGTGAGTTTTGGTTGGACCAAGTAGCTTTTCTCGGTCATATAGTTTCAGCAGAAGGTATTAGAGTTGATCCGAGTAAAGTTGAAGCTATTCTGAATTGGAGTCCACCCAAGTCTGTGACTAAAGTTAGAAGTTTTCTGGGTTTGGCAGGCTATTACCGACGGTTTGTGAAAGGATTTTCTTTGATAGCTACTCCACTCACCAGATTGCTTCGAAAGGGAGTTAGATTTGTGTGGACAGATCAGTGTCAGGCTAGTTTTGAACAGTTGAGAGAAATGTTGACTCAAGCGCCTGTTCTTACTTTACCTGTGGAAGGCAAACCATATGTGATTTACAGTGATGCCTCACATAGTGGTTTGGGTTGTGTTTTGATGCAAGAAGGTAAAGTTATAGCTTATGCTTCTAGACAGTTGAAACCGCATGAGCTTAATTATCCGACCCATGATTTAGAGCTAGCAGCAATTGTGTTCGCATTGAAGATTTGGCGACATTATTTATTTGGGGAGAAATGTTTCATCTACACTGATCATAAAAGTTTGAAATATTTGGGTGTCCAGAAAGAGCTTAATCTTCGACAGAGGAGATGGTTGGAGTTGATTAAAGACTACGACTGTTTGATTGATTATCATCCTGGTAAAGCAAATGTTGTTGCTGATGCTTTGAGTCGGAAGTCTTTAGCAGGTTTGACTGTTTATTCACTCTCGTTGCTTGTTGAGTTGAGAGCATTGCATGCCAGTTTTGTATCTTGTGATGATGGTGCATTGTTGGCACAATTGCATTTGAAACCAGTTTTGTTGGATCAAATTAAAGAGGCTCAGTTGGCTGATGAGAAGGTTCAAAAGATTGTTTCAAATTGTCAGAGTGGAAAGAGTAGAGATTTTATTGTGAGAGATGATGGGAGTCTCTGGTTTAAGAACAGATTATGTGTACCCGATGATGCTAATTTGAAAAGGGTCATTTTGGAAGAAGCACATCAGTAAGTGTTTGCTATGCATCTGGGCAATACAAAGATGTATCATGATTTGAGGCAATTTTACTGGTGGTCTGGTATGAAGAGAGACATTGCATATTTTATATCCAAATGTCTCACATGTCAGAGGGTAAAAGCTGAGCATCAAGTTCCAACCGGGTTACTTCAGCCTTTGTCAGTGCCTGAATGGAAGTGGGAAAAAGTGACAATGGATTTTGTGTCTGGGTTGCCATTGACACAAAGGAAGTATGATGCTATATGGGTGATTGTTGATAGATTGACTAAGACAGCTCATTTTCTTCCTGTTCGGATGGATTATTCTTTGGAGAGGTTAGCTGAGCTATATATCCATGAGATTGTAAAGTTGCATGGTGTCCCAATTTCTTTAGTGTCTGATCGAGATCCCCGGTTTACTTCAAGATTTTGGAAGAGTTTGCATAGTGCTTTGGGTTCCCGACTGCATTTCAGCACTGCTTTTCATCCACAGTCGGATGGACAGTCAGAGAGGGTGATACAAATTATTGAGGATATGTTGAGAAGCTGTGTCATCGATTTCTCTGGAAGTTGGGACAGATTTCTACCGCTTGTGGAGTTTGCTTATAACAACAGTCATCAATCCAGTATTGGTATGGCACCATTCGAAGCATTGTATGGTAGATGGTGTAGAACACCTTTATGTTGGAGTGAACTTGGTGAAAGTAAGTTAATTGGTCCTGATTTGGTTAAAGAAACTGAAGAGAAAGTGAAGTTGATTCGAGGCAGGTTGAAAGCAGCTTCAGACCGACAGAAATCTTATTCAGATTTGAAGAGGAGAGACATTGAGTATAATGTGGGAGATAAAGTATTTTTGAAAGTGTCTCCTTGGAAAAAGATCTTGAGGTTTGGTCTGAAAGGGAAATTGAGTCCTCGTTTCATTGGACCTTATGAAGTATTGGAAAGCGTTGGGCCAGTTGCTTATAGGCTTGCTTTGCCACCTGAGTTGGATCGTATCCATAATGTATTCCATGTTTCTATGTTGAGGAGATACAGATCGGATCCATCTCATGTGTTGCCAATTGAATCTATCGAGGTGAATCAAGATCTGACATTTGAAGAGGAACCAGTTGCTATCTTAGCACGTGATGTGAAAAAGTTGAGAAACAAGAGTGTGCCATTGGTGAAAGTTCTATGGAGGAATCATGCAAAAGAAGAGGCAACTTGGGAAAGTGAGCAAATAATGCGAGAGCAATATCCTCAGTTATTTCGGACTTGATATCAGGTAATTTCGAGGGCGAAATTTCTTTTTAGAGGGGGAGAATTGTAATATCCTAATGTATGCCCTAGAAGTTGATTATGTTGTTGGTTTAACATTTGATTGAATGTATATATTATGTGATAAGAAAAGAAATTGGTAAAAGAATGTTTATGTATATGTGTTTTGGGAAAGAAAAGAGGGTGTAGAGAGAAGTGTATATATTGTTTATATGCTTGTATAATTAACATATACATAAGTCAAAGGGAGAGTCAATGGAAGAGAGATATTTTATTTTGTGAGGGTGAAATTACTTAAATGGGCTTATAAGAGACAAGAGTTAAGTTAAATGGTTAAAGGGTGTTTTGGTAATTGTTTGATTTGAAACTCTTGGTGGAGATTAAAAGGAAAATTTGACTTTGCTTCTTCATAATTTCTTCTTCTTCTCCATTGTGGCCGGCTCCTCCTTAGAAAAAGGAAGCAAGAGGCAAAGAGAGGATCTTGTTGAGTGAAGCTCAAATTGAAGAAAGATTAAGTGATCAAGTGTTGATTCAAGAAGTTTTTAACTAAGGTAAGATCTTTCCTTTGATTACTTTTATTCTTTTGAAGTGGTATTTGAAATTAATTAGGGATTTGTTGAATGGATGATAAGGTGTAGTTGTGTTGTGTTTTCAAGTGTTAAATTTGGTTTTAAGTTAAGAATTTAAATAGGTGTTGTTGTTGGAAGTGAAGGATGTTGATTTTGGAAGATGGAGAAGGATGTTGGTTTTAGGGTTTTGAAGTGGTTGTGTTTAAATGTGATGTTAATGTGTTATTAAAGTGATTAAAGTGATTATTGTGATGATTGTGTAAGATATGTGTTTATGTTATTGAGTGTACCCATTTAAATGAATTTGTGTTGTGCATGATGTGTTAAAATGCATTTAGAAGATTGTTGGACACATTTAGGGTTTGGTTTTCAAATGACACGGCCAAAAGCAAGGAGAGACACGGCCAAGCCAAGAAAACTTGGGCGTGTTGGAAGGATTTTTGGGATACACGGTCGTGTCTATTGCCTGTGTTCACTACTGGATGTTGGTGTTGGGAGACACGGCCACAAGCTTGGCCGTGTCCCTTGCCCGTGTTGCCTACTGTCAAATTGTGGTTGAGAGACACGGCCACAAGCTTGGCCGTGTCCCTCAAGTGTGTTGCCCGTGTCCCTCAATTGTGTTAGATAAGGTTTTGATTCTTTGTTCTTTTTGCATTGTTTTGGTTCTTCTAAGGTAATTGTGTACATAAACTTAAACCTAAACACTTTAAACACACTTAAATCAATGAATGACATAAACAAATGCATGTGTAAGAGTCTAAAGCTATGAACAATGGTATGTTATATGTATTGTGAATCTTGTAAATGATGATGTGTGATATGGATAATGTACTTTGAAATGCTATAACAATGATGCTATATGCATAATATGAATTGAGATGTGAAATGTGATGCAAAGTCATTGTGATTGGCTATGATGATGCAATTGAATGAAATAAGGCATGTTTGCCTAAATTTTGATGAGAATTGAGAATGGAAATGATAGCTAAATAATAAATGAATTGTGTGGCTAATGTGTTATTCCATTTTCAGAGTTTGTTGTTGGTGGCATGCCTAATATGAGTAACAATCTCTTGAAGTTAGGTTGGGCTTGATCCTTGAAGCCAAGTTGGGTTGAAGTTTAACATGTTTTACTCCCCTTGAAGCTTGGTTGGGTCTAGTCCTTGAAGCCTAATTGAGATGTTACAACCCTTGAAGCTAGGTTGGGTTGGTTCTTGAAGCCAAGTTGGGTTGAAGCTTAGCATGCTTTGCTCCCCTTGAAGCTTGGTTGAACCTAATCCTTGAAGCCTAGTTGGGTATATGATATTGATAAATGTGATAACAAAACCAAAGCATTAACTCTGAAAATTGAATGGCATATTAGTGGCCCAGTGCTTGTCTTTGTTTAATGTGAGTCATGAATGATAAAATGAGTAACTAATAAGGTATATGAAAAAATGTTGAAATGTGACATGTTTATGTATGTGTGGTTTGTGAAATATAAAGATATGTTGATAGCTCTCCAACTATATTGCTGTGTTGAAATAGGGTATGCTTATATGATTATGATTTGTGAAATGCAAAGGTGTGTTGTTAGCTTTGCATATATGATGTTACATGTATAATATGGATTGAGAATTTACATTGCATTGCACTAAAGCATAACATTAGCATGAATTGTCTTACTAAGCCCTTGGCTTAGCGCGATAGTGTTTAATCGCGCAGGTGATAGAGTTGAACCCGAGAGCTCTTCGAGACCGAGTGAGAGTAAACGTTGAAGAGATGATTTTGGGAACTTAAAGATCAGAGAAGATTTGCCAATCATGTATAACTCTTTTATATTTTGTAAATATTACTTATAATGCGAATATATGTATAATTGTAAATATGTATTCAAGTGGTTTCATATAGGTAAATATTTTCTAGATTCCGCTGCGTATTAACTGAATGTATTTATATATCTATTTTGTTTAATATTACAAATTGATTACTTATTATCTATAATGTATATTGAGAAAGATGATGGTATTATATAAAATGTTTTTGAATGCTAAGAAAATCCGTAGCATCCCTATGTTCAGTGCACTTATACTACATTGTGGTGTTTGTAGTGTGTGTGTATTGGATGTGGGGGTGTTACACATAAATAACTATCTGCTTAATTCATCAACATATGACTCGATTATCAATTCCTATCTGGCATGTACATCTACCTATTCATCATATAACTTTCTCCTTACTTTATCTTACATGGCACACATAGTTACTTACTTACTACCTATCTTCCAGAATCGACTAAACCAATGCTCTGATACCACAAATTGTAACACTCCTTCCCGACCTATGAATAAGCAGAGGAGGAATTCTACATCGGGATACGAGCTCTGGTTATGTCAGCTTACTTAATGTTCCTTATAAAAATTTTCCAAAAATTTTGACGGAGTCTCCCTTAAAATTCTGGGTCCCAAGTGTCGACAAAACCGATTTTTCTTATTTTTGAAAAACATTTTGTTTCACAATTCAACTCAAAATATTTTTCAGTCATTCTAGACGCATTGAGGCACAACATAGCAAAAATCACTTCAAGAACATTTTTCTATATTTAATTAAAAATCATACAAGTCACAACATTTCACTAATTCTAAAACAGAAAAATTTCAAGAAAATGAACAAACAATTAGTTAAAGTACCAAACCTTGCTTTTCCTTGCTCTTCTTGTCTATTTCACTTCCTTTCCTCTCTAATCTCCTTGATTTCCTATGAATTTTAACATCACATATACAAAGGTAAGAACCCTAGGTATAGACATAGTCTTATCTTATGATTTTTCTAATGGTTGCTAGCTTATTTTCACCATTAAACACCATTATTTCTTTCATCAAATCCTTCAAATAATTATTTCTTGAATTTTCTCCAAATCTAGCTACATGAACCCTAATTTCAATCTATTAAATTAACCATTAATCCATGAAATTAAAACTAGAGATAGGTTTCTCTTACCTTATAATCTTTTTTGTCACCAAAATCTTCAACCAAAAGCCTTAAACTTTGGAAAAATAACCTCCTTCTTCCTTCTCTTATGGTTTGGACGAGTTCACCATGTAAGAGAGGGCTTTTATATTCTTTCCTTAGCTTATTTTGATCCAAATGGTAGCCAAGAGATGTTAAGATGTGTTGGTGTAAGTGTTGGTTTCCCATTGGTACACCTTATGGCAAAAATGGGCACTTTTAATTGGTCCAAATGTCTCTTTCTTTTATTTATTTAAAACCCAAGCCATTGGGCTTTCTTTTATTCATATTTTGACCCTCTCAACTTTCTTGTGCTGTAATTTTATAGTCTAGGTTGTGAAAATACCAAAATACCCTCCAGCGATTAATCGATTGTAACTTTTAAACCGTGCGTTTTTGGGAAAAATTGAAACCCACGGTTATGACCCGATTAATCTCGAGAATATTCTTTCGGGGTCGGATATGGGCACTATTAAGAACTTTCGACACTTAATTTTTAAGTTTACATAGTTGCCCCTAACTTTTGAGAAATTTCCACTTAGGTCCTCGGCCTTTCGAAAAATTACCTTCAGGTCCCGTCGACTTCACGGGCCTTCTTTGCACACCGATTTTTATTTTTTTTTACTATCTTGAGCCTCTATTTGACCACTTATTTATGTCCTTCTTACCTAATACTCGACTACCTAAACTTTGGGATGTGACAGGATCGGTTGAAAGCAGCTTCAGACTGACAGAAATCTTATTCGGATTTGAAGAGAAGAGATATATAGTTTAATGTAGGAGATAAAGTATTTTTGAAAGTGTCTCCTTGGAAGAAAATTTTGAGATTTGGCCGCAAAGGGAAGCTGAGTCCTCGTTTTATTTGACCTTATAAGTGTAGACCCTTAATTTTTGACCCAGTTTGGTCCAATATGTTTTAATAAGTCCAAAATAATTTTTGTGTTGTCCAATATATTTTAATTAGTCCAAAACAATTTTTATGTTATCTTAATTAAATAATATTTGCTTTAGTATTTAATTTTTATTAATAAAAAATAAAAAATAATAATAAACAAATAAATAAAAATAAAAATCGGCGACGAAAAATTTAGTCGCCAAAAGAGGGACGGCGAAATGGCCTTGGGCCATTTCGCCCATAGGTAATTTTGCCCCGCAGCCTATGGCAAATTTTTTGCCAGCGTAATTTTTTCACAGGAGTTTTTTTTTGCCAAGGAAATTTTTCCAACGCAAATTTTTTCGAAACCAAATTCAATTTGGTTTCGGTTTCCTTTTCTTAATTAATGTTAGATTCCGTGAGCAACTAAGATTAATCATAAAAATCTTCTATAAATAAAGACTAAAAACAACACAAAAAGGGATTGAAATTTAGGAGGAAAACATTGAAAGGAAATCGGATTTTAAAAATTCCTTTTGGCAGTGAAATCAATCGGACTTTTTGAGAGAAGAATAAGCAACCAAACAATCAATCCATCTAAGGCAGTCACATTGCCTTTGTTCTTGTTCATCCAAGAAGCAATTTTTGGTGGAACCAACAAACGAAAGTATGAATTTCTTTATTTATTTTTCTTTATAGTAGCATCATCACTCAAGATTAAAAATTGTTGTTTATGTTTCTTCAAAATCTTAAAACCCTAATCTACTTTCTAGCTTTTCAAAACCTTAAATCATTTCATTAATTTTCCAAAACCCTAATCTGCTTTCCAATTGTCCAAAACCCTAAATTGAATCCTTTTCTTTCCAAAAACCCTAAAAAATATCTTTTCTATTTCTATAAACCTTAAATCTTTTTGTTTATTTTCATAAAGTTTCATAAAACTATAAACTGTTTTTCCAAATTCTAAAATCAAATACATTCTCCGAAATACTAAAAACCCTAATTCAACTTTCAAAAGCAAGGCAGTAACCCAGTAACCCCAAACTAAACTTGCTAACCTAAACCCTAAAGTTTTCTTTAAACTCTAACTCCCTTAAAACCTTAAACCCTAATTTTTCTAAACCCTAATTCTTTAAACCTTAAAACCTTAAAAACCTAAATATTAAAATTCAAACACAGTAAGTAGCTAATAATCATAAATATAATGTTTTAAAGTGTCCAAACCCTAATTTCATGATTTCACTCCTCAAACACTAATTTGGTTAATCAAAGAACTTTATCAACCTCTTAAATTATAAAACTTTAATCCATTTCAATTTCTTTAAAACTCACAGTAGCTTAAACCCATAAATTCCAAAACCCTAAACACATTAAATAAAGAATCTTAAATAGAAACAGTAGCCCTAATTTGAATCTTTACTTGCTTTATTTAATTTTAGATTTGATTATGTAGTTTATTATATGCTTTCATTTATTTAATTTCAATGATTTATTTATTTAATTTTTCATGGATGGATATTTATTTTATATTTTGATTGATATCTTTGATGAATAATTTATTTATGATGAATGGTTATTTAGTTTTATCAATTTATTTAGATTTCCAAATATTGTAAGAGGTATGTTTCCACTTGGTGGGTACCTCATTAGTTAAATATCATGTAATTTAAATTGCTTTTATATTTTAGACCAATGTAAAGGACATGTTTCTACCTTTCGGTGGGTGTCCTATTTAGGCATGGATTATGTAAGGGCATGTTTCCATCTTCGGATGGGTGTCCATTTATTTGTTTTGCTTGGACATTATTTTGATTTTCAATAAATTGATGCTTTATTTTAAATATAGTGTTGGTAATCTGGATAATATTGTTATATTTAAGAATTTTATAATATTAAGACTTGTAAAGGAGGCCGGTCCCAATGAACCAGGCATTGTGGGGGTGTTGGGCCATTTCTCACCTTCCCCACACGTATCCAACTTTTTGAACCCATTAAGGGGTTGGAGATTCCTTAGGAATCGAGTCATCCACCCCTTTCTTTTTCCCGGCCTGTCCGGGTGGCAACTCCATTTTCTCTGGACTTAGGTCCGTGTTCTCTAAGGCCCCGAGCCTAAACAGTGCTGAAGTCGCAAGAACCATTCCACCGGGAGTGGGGGCAAAAATCCCCACTCACAGTGGCGACTCCACTAGGGATAAGAGAAGTTGATTCTGTTGGTCTTTATATTATTCTATTCTTTCTTATAATGATATTATCCATTGCATCATATTAGATTGCATCATGTGCATGAGTTAGGATGCCCATGTTACCCGTGTTGTGTTATGTAAGGGATACCATACTTTCACTCAAGGTATGGAGATCGAGCATGGCATAACCACTCATAGCCCCATACCATTTGGTATATACTTGCTAAGGAAACCTAAGCCTTTTAACCCAAAGACTAAAGCTCATGAAATTGTCCTAGTTACTTTCCTTAGGTTTTTACCCCAAATGCATGTTGTTGGACTATGGTTAATTTATCTTGGCT